>CM014731.1:68494285-69094285 GCA_004329165.1 Spatholobus suberectus
ATAAAAATGTTTTTTTTAATAAATTTCAGCATGATAAAGTACAAAATAAATAAAATGACTAATCATTAAAAAAAAATCTAAAAAGTGATTTTAATGGAAAAAGAGTAACGTAGATATGAAATTTGTACACCTAACGTCCACCTAAACATTTGGTTAACTATATATAGAAATATGATTAATTTTGTTTTATGAGTGGTTAAAAGTAAACGAACATAATTTTAATAGTGTAATAAGGTTATTAAATGTTTAATGATAGTTAATTTTGCCTCACAAGGAGTTAATAATGTCATGAGGTTATTGATTAATTATCACACATAATTAACCACATGTATAAATATGGTTAACTTTTCCTCAAAAGTAGTTAATAATAAATAAACGTAATTGTATATAATTTTTATGTGACTAATAGTATCACAAGGTTATTGAAATATCTAATATTGGTTAATTTTGCCTCACAAACGGTTAATAAGATCATGAGGCTATTGAAATGTCGAATATAATAATGGTTAATTGTGTCTTAAAAGTGGTTAATATTAACCATATCGATAATCGATAATTATATATAATTACATTTATTTAATTATTCTTAACCACTTGTATAGTTAACCACGTATCTAGGTGGATACTAAGTAGACAATTTCAAGATGCATGGTAATCATTTATCTTAATTTGGTTCAATTTCACTCTTGCGTGTACATAAGAGAGAGAGAACTAAATTATATAATTGTCAGGATTGTCTAACTTACCTTAAAAAAAATGGGGTTAAACAACCCCACAAAAAATAATTGGTATAATTTTTTATGTACTTAAAAATGATTGATATAACATCCAATTATCTTTAATAAAGTTGTTTAACCCTATTTTTACTTGAAATAAGTTAAACAATCTCATAACCGTCATTTCGATGATGGATGTGTTCATATTTATACGAGGACCACTCCATCATGATGTGCCTGCTCCTGTGTCAACGCTCCACAGTTCTACACCACGTAGCCCTCAAGTCGTTTCCACCATTAAACAAAAGCATCCACCACCACAAGAACCTCGGGACCTCCGTTACTCTCGCTTGCTCTCCAAGTTGTAAGCAACGTTACTCTTTTCATTCTTTGGTTCAGTTCTCCCTTTCCAATTTGCAGCCAAAGCCATGGAATCACGTTCTTTGCACATAGCAATGTACCCATGGTTAGCCATGGGTCACCAAACCGCATTCCTCCACCTATGCAACAAGTTAGCCAAAAGGGGCCACAGAATCTCCTTCATCACCCCCCCAAAAGCACAAGCCAAGTTGGAACCATTCAACCTTCACCCTAATTTAACCACCTTTGTCCCCATCACAGTGCCCCACGTTGAAGGCCTTCCCCCCCATGCACAAACCACAGCAGATGTGCCGTACCCTTTGCAACCACACATCATGACAGCCATGGACCTAACCCAAGATGACATAGAAACTACTCTCACCAACCTCAAACCTGACCTTGTCTTCTATGACTTCACACATTGGATGCCAACCTTGACAAAGCGTTTAGGCATCAAGGCTGTGCACTATTGCACTACTAGTTCTGTCATGGTTGGTTACACTCTCACACCAGCAAGATATTACAAAGGAGTAGACCTATCAGAAAGTGACCTCATGGAACCCCCAGAAGGGTACCCTGACTCATCTATCAAGCTCCACTCACATGAGGCGCGTGCCTTTGCTGGGAAAAGGAAGGACACGTTTGGGAGCAATGTGCTTTTCTATGATCGCCAGTTCATTGCTTTGAACGAAGCTGATGTGTTGGCATATAGAACTTGTAGAGAGGTTGAAGGGCCTTATCTTGATTACATTGGGAAGCAGTTCAACAAGCCTGTGCTTACCACTGGACCAGTTATTCTAGAGCCACCTACTTCTAATTTGGAGGAGAAGTTTGCTACATGGTTTGGAGGGTTTGAACCTGGCTCAGTGGTTTATTGTTGTTTTGGAAGTGAGTGCACTTTGAGGCCAAATCAGTTCCAAGAGTTGTTGCTTGGTCTTGAGCTTACTGGCAGGCCTTTCTTGGCAGCTGTGAAGGCCCCAGTAGGGTTTGAGACTGTGGAGGCAGCAATGCCTGAGGGGTTTGAAAAGAGGGTGCAAGGGAGAGGGTTTGTGTATGGTGGGTGGGTTCTGCAGCAATTGATTTTGGCACACCCTTCTGTGGGGTGCTTCATCACTCATTGTGGGTCAGGGTCTTTGTCCGAGGCATTGGTGAACAAGTGTCAGTTGGTGCTGTTGCCTAATGTTGGTGACCAGATCCTAAATGCAAGGATGATGGGGAACAACTTGGAGGTTGGTGTGGAAGTGGAGAAGGGTGAGGATGGAATGTACACCAAGGAGAGTGTGTGCAAAGTTGTGAGCATTGTGATGGATGATGAGAATGAAACCGGCAGGAAAGTGAGGGATAATCATACTAGGCTCAGGAAGATACTGCTTGACGAAGATTTAGAGTCCTCTTATGTTGACAATTTCTGCGTGAGGCTTCAAGAGATTGTTGAGGGAGGGAATGTGACTTGTAGCAGTGATGGTTGCGTTTGATGATGATAGTTTACGTGATGAATTGCAATGGTTGAGGTGATGATTGATTTCTTCAAAGCTGGAGTGGAGCCTAAAAGGTCAATTCAGTTGGTTCTTATGTGTGGAATTTTCTTGTATATTAGAATGCTGTCAAAAGCTTCAGTGTTGAAGCAGATAATATGGTAGTCTTTTGTACAAGTAATAGAACTGAACTTGTAAACTTTGATCTTTTGAATTATAATAAAGACAAAATTTAAATGCAGTTTCTTGAGTGTTTTTAAAGTTATTTTTTAGTCAAAATTGAAGTTTTATCTTGTTAATATATATTGATCTTTAATGTATGCAGATTATCGAATTAAAATTCTAATTTTAATTAAAGATGCAGGCCTCTAGCTTGGGCTAGTCTTAAACCTTCATAGACTCCCCATAGCTCTGCGATATAGGATGTAGTCCTCCCCACTTTTTTGGCAAAACTGCAAATCCACTTACCATTTGAGTCCTTGATAAGCCTGCCACAACTAGCATCACCGCCTTGTCCTTTGGCTGAACCATTAGTATTTAGGCCCATTCATCCTTCCAAAAGGGGTTGCCATCCAACAAGAACTTCCCTCTTTCTTTTCATTACCAAAGTATTAGGATTTCCGCTCGCACTCTTATACTCAAGAGCCTGTTCAGGAATCCATTCCCACGACTTGTAAGGTCTCGCAAAGTTATCCTCATGATTAAACTTATTGCGGTAGATCCACAGAGAATGGCAAGTAGTAGCCTAGGTATCTTTCCATCCTTTGTTGTTTTCTTGCCCCAAGTTTTGCAGGTTCAACTGCACCCAATGATGAAAGCTTGTCCCGAAAAAGCTACCCCACAACTCCCAGCTGATGAGATGAGTCCAAACATGGATAATAGACTCCTCCAGCTGAGGGTAGTGGTGGCAGTATGGGCTTCCCAAGCCCCATCGAGCAAGTCTTTGTCTGGTAGAGAGACAAGCATAAAGGCCTAGCCAAATAAACACTCGTGTCCGCTCGACCAATGAAAAAATAGAATATATATATATTCTAATTTAAAAATTTCTAAAATGAAAAAATAAATAATAGATTATACTTAATTTTTAATTTTTATAAACATTATATAACCCTCTTAATTTAAAAAAATAATTGTCCTCCCTTCTTCTTTTTTTTTCAAAACTTCACTCCCAAACCAAACGTACCATAAAAATCCATTTTTCTATTTTGGAAATTCACTTGATTTAATTTCTTGACTTGCTTACGAGTATAATAGTGCATGATATTTATGAATACATCATGATCGATCCAATAAACTTAAGAGGAAATAGTATATACACAAACAATATAAATAATTTTTATACTATAATCTAATCGTAAACTATCATGTATGTTAAGTTTTTTAACTCTTACAATAACTATTTTAAAAACAATAATTTCTGATTGATTGACAATATAAAATCTTTTACATTGATAATGTATAGAAATTAAATTCTAAACTTAAACACACATAATAAAATTATGACTTTTAGAGAAATAATAAGTTCTTGAATATAAATGTGCATATATAATACTATAATAAACTTAATTAAATTTTCAATTAAACGAGTTTATTTATTACTTTTAATTTCCAACAATTGTAATCTATAGTACAACTCCACAAACATAGTAAGTGAGCAACACTTTAGTGCTTGTTTGGATAACATTTCATCTCTTTTAAAAGTACCTTCAAAATATAAGATACAAAGAGTATTTTTCTCTAAAAGTGTAAGTGTGTGTGTGTGTATTGAGATTAAACAGGACCAAAGCTCAAAAGAAAATCTCTAAAAGTATATTTAGTACCCAAAAATACATTCAAAATGATTACTCAAACATGTCTTTAATGTCTAAAGGAGAGAGCTGCTTCACGTAAGGTATGCTTCTCCCACATAGGCTTTATCCAATGACCTGTGTAGCACCTTTGTAATTGATGATGCTAACGTTTGAGTAATTATATTTATACACTCAACTTTTTCATCTCATTTTTACTCTATTTTTTCTCTTTTTCTCTTTTTTTTATTTTTCATCACATCAATTGTTATATTTATCAATTTCTTTCTCTTCTTTTATTTTTTTTTCTTTATCTCTTTCTTCCTTCCACACATACACTCCAAAAATTGGGTGTACGTTTAACATTTTCCCTAATTTTTTTAAGTTATCATCATCATCGTCACACTTTACGTTTAAAAGAAATTACCCTCATAACATATAATAAAAAATGAAATTTAATCATATGTCAATAAAAATGTTTTTTTAATTAATTTCAACATGATAAAGTACAAAATAAATAAAATGAATAATCATTAAAAAAATCTAAAAATTTATTCATCAATAAATCATAATGGAAAAAGAGTAATGTAAATATGAAATTTGTACACTTGACATCCACTTAAACATGTGGTTAACTATATATTAAAATATGATTAATTTTGTTTTATGAGTGGTTAAAAGTAAACAAACATATTATCAATGTGGTTAATAGTGTAATAAGGTTATTAAAATGTTTAATAATAGTTAATTTTACCTCACAAGTAATTAATAATGTCATGAGGTTATTGATTAATTATCACACATAATTAACCACATGGATAAATATGGTTAATTTTTTCTCAAAAATAGTTAATAGTAAATGAATGTAATTGTATACTATTTTTCTTCAAAAATAATACCAGGAGGTTATTGAAATATTTAATATTGGTTAATTTTGCCTCACAAATAGTTAATAGAATCATGAAGTTATTGCAATGTCGAATATAATAATGGTTAACTGTGTCTTAAAAGTGATTAATATTAACTATATCAATAATTATATACAATTACATTTATTTAATTATTATTAACCACTTCTATAGTTAACCATGTATCTAGGTGGACACCGAGTAGACATTTTCGAGATGTATGGTAATTAGTTATCTTAATTTGGTTCAATTTTACTCCCGTGTGTACATAAGAGAGAGAGAACTAAATTATAAAACTGTCATTTCGATGGTGGACGTGTTCATATTTAAACCAGGACAACTCCATCACGATGTGGCTGCTCGTGGGTCAACGCTCACACTACGCGTAGCCCTCAAGTCGTTTCCACCATTAAACACAAGCATCCACCACCACAAGAACCTCGGGACCTCGTTACTCTCGCTTGTTCTCCAAGTTGTAAGTAACCTTACTCTTTTCATTCTTTGGTTTAGTACCTCCCTCTGCAATTTCTTTTGGTTCAATTTCTCCCTTTCCAATTTGTAGCCAAAGCCATGGAATCACGTTCTTTGCACATAGCCATGTACCCATGGTTAGCCATGGGTCACCAAATCGCATTCCTCCACCTATGCATCAAGTTAGCCAAAAGGGGCTACAGAATCTCCTTCATCACCCCCCAAAAGCACAAGCCAAGTTAGAACCATTCAACCTTCACCCTAATTTAATCACCTTTGTCCCCATCACATTGCCCCACGTTGAAGGCCTTCCCCCCCGTGCACAAACCACAGCAGATGTGCCATACCCTTTGCAACCATACATCATGACAGCCATGGACCTAACCCAAGATGACATAGAAACTACTCTCACCAACCTCAAACCTGACCTTGTCTTCTATGACTTCACACATTGGATGCCAACCTTGACAAAGCGTTTAGGCATCAAGGCTGTGCACTATTGCATTATTAGTTCTGTCACGGTTGGTTACACTCTCACACCAGCAAGATATTACCAAGGAATAGACCTATCAGAAAGTGACCTCATGGAACCCCCAGAAGGGTACCCTGTGTCATCCATCAAGCTCCACGCACATGAGGCACGTGCCTTTGCTGGGAAAAGGAAGGACACGTTTGGGAGCAATGTGCTTTTCTATGATCGCCAGTTCATTGCTTTGAACGAAGCTGATGTGTTGGCATATAGAACTTGTAGAGAGGTTGAAGGGCCTTATCTTGATTACATTGGGAAGCAGTTCAACAAGCCTGTCCTTACCACTGGCCCAGTTATTCTAGAGCCACCTACTTCTAATTTGGAGGAGAAGTTTGCTACATGGTTTGGAGGGTTTGAACCTGGCTCAGTGGTTTATTGTTGTTTTGGAAGTGAGTGCACTTTGAGGCCAAATCAGTTCCAAGAGTTGTTGCTTGGTCTTGAGCTTACTGGCAGGCCTTTCTTGGCAGCTGTGAAGGCACCAGTAGGGTTTGAGACTGTGGAGGCAGCAATGCCTGAGGGGTTTGAAAAGAGGGTGCAAGGGAGAGGGTTTGTGTATGGTGGGTGGGTTCTGCAGCAGTTGATTTTGGCACACCCTTCTGTGGGGTGTTTCATCACTCATTGTGGGTCAGGGTCTTTGTCCGAGGCATTGGTGAACAAGTGTCAGTTGGTGCTGTTGCCTAATGTTGGTGACCAGATCCTAAATGCAAGGATGATGGGGAACAACTTGGAGGTTGGTGTGGAAGTGGAGAAGGGTGAGGATGGAATGTACACCAAGGAGAGTGTGTGCAAAGTTGTGAGCATTGTGATGGATGATGAGAATGAAACCGGCAGGAAAGTGAGGGATAATCATACTAGGCTCAGGAAGATACTGCTTGACGAAGATTTAGAGTCCTCTTATGTTGACAATTTCTGCGTGAGGCTTCAAGAGATTGTTGAGGGAGGGAATTTGACTTGTAGCAGTGATGGTTGCGTTTGATGATGATAGTTTACGTGATGAATTGCAATGGTTGAGGTGATGATTGATTTCTTCAAAGCTGGGGTGGAGCCTAAAAGGTCAATTCAGTTAGTTCTTATGTGTGGAATTTTCTTGTATATTAGAATGCTGTCAAAAGCTTCAGTGTTGAAGCAGATAATATGATAGTCTTTTGTGCAAGTAATAGAACTGAACTTGTAAACTTTGATCTTTTGAGTTATAATAAAGACAAAATTTAAGTGCAGTTCCTTGAGTGCTTTTAATACTATTTTCTATTTTCTTTGAAAATGAAAATAGAAAACAGTGACAGTAAACGAGCCTACAACACTTTAGTTTGGTTTTCTAAATGTGTCACAGCCAGTCCTATCGTCAACATTCATGGTATGGTTATCAATTTCGGATAGCGTGCATAATAGCTAACTCTGAAAACCTTATAGCGGAATAGCATAATGACCACTATTTCGAACATTATAATACAAACTAAATAATTTATACTTCATATATAAATACTTGAAAAAAAACCAAAATAAAAAAAATTCATGGTAAATAATGTCATAGTTTACACACACAATCACCGTCAATGTAGAAGCAATATGAACATAGTAATGAAGTCAAAAAATGAAAAATGATGATGAAATTAATAGAAAAAGAACATAACAAATTAAATAAAAAAATTAGCATGTTGTGAACTAGGTGGGAAGTCTAAAGAAAAAAGAAAGATCGGAACATAGGATCAAAAGTAGTCCTATAATGTGTGAAGAAATAATGGTTAATATAAAGACAGAAATAACTTTTTGTAGAATATTTTACCCCAAAAAAAGCCCAAACAATGATGTTCCAAAGGGTAAAAATGAATTTTTAAGCCTATATCACAGTAGCATTGCTAAAACGCGCAAAAAGGCGCTATTTTAGGTGCTATGGCCGCTATTGAAAAATGCCCCGCTATTTGAATCCCATAGTAGCCCAGGACCGCTCCACTTAGCTATCCCACTATGACGCGCTATTGGCTATTATGATTCATGGTAAACACTAAGAATGAAAGAAAGACAAAAATAGGCATATACATTTAATATTTTGAGAAGATTATCTTTAGTCTTTTATTCTATCTTGAAGTAATTGAATAATTTTGAATCCTTCTATAAAATCCTTTTAATAATCTTCCTACTTGCTAGACAAAAAATATATTAAATACATTTTATATTTTTCAGAATATTCAACACATTATTTTTCCATTTAATATTTTGCAAACTATTTAAAAGATAACAAGATATAACATTTCTCTAAATAATTAGACTTTTTTTTTTTTTAGCAAAAATCTAACATCCCATATCTAATAACTCATTAACACATCAGGGTCACACAAACCTCAGCGTTCATAAGGTTGACTAAGCCATAAAGACCAAGCATTAGTCAACATGGACCAAAAAGAAATAGTGAATGATAATAGACAAACTCAAATAGCCAGTTCCATTCACGTTTGGTTATGAATGAACAAAAATATCATGAGATTACAGCATGCCCTCCTAATGTGACTATAAACATGTACCAATCTTTTTGGATAGTTGATTTTTTAATCACAATAACGGATAAATAAAAGGGCAAAGGTCAACAAGAGAGGGGAAATAGAGAAGAAGAAAAAGAGCAAAACAAACAGAAAGGGAGAAAATATGAAGATTGTTCTCTTAATGACCACGTTGTCCTTCAAAACAGTAATTCCATAGGGGTTGCAGGTAAAATGCACAAGAGACAAGCTTTTGCCCAAACCATGGTTTGGGACATTCCAAACTTAAAACCAAACATGCATTAAAAACTAAGAGCAGTGATGTCTCATTCAACAGAAGGCAAGGTGCATGTATATTATATCTATACAGAAATTCTATTTTGCATTCCACATGGAATGGCAGCACTTGTAGTAGTAACGTAAGTTAAAACTAATCCCACCATTAGAGAACATGTAGCCAAGTAGCACTTGTACTAGCACTTGTAAAACCAAATAAGCGCTACTAAATTTTAAGAATATGTCAGAAATTTGGGTGATAGCCAAGTAGCCAACAAAGGAAAGTCCCACTGATCCATCAGAAAGTATGCAGAGTCTTCCTTACAGAATAGATCTAACTATTAATCTATGTAGCACAAAATGAGTTTCTTATGAGTAGACTTCAAATAATGCCAATATCAGAGAGTAGAATAATGACAAATTCAGCACAAGACTATGAGCACCTTCTACCACAAGAAAATTCTATTAGCCTTTTTCCTTGTTCAAGGAAAGTCAGAAATTTCCACATGCTGTGGTCCATCCACAAATATGTACACGTTGGTCAGTCATAAGGTAAAATCACCTGAAGGAGTATTAATTTACCTTTCAGGAGATCCATCACTCTCAGACTTGGCCTTTGTCTTGACCGGTTGTCCATCATCACATGATGGAACAGCGGCAGTAAGCTGTCCCATCTTGTTCTGTAAATCAGTAAGTGATTCCTTGGTCACTTTTCCTTTAGGACTTTTCTTTTTATCCACAAGCTTTAGTTCTAGTCTGTATAATGCACAACCATCATGGTTGTTGATCTCATACTCGTACAAATGCCACTCAAGATAACTAAGAGGCTGGGGGTCCATGTAATAGGACCTCTTTTGTCCCCCATGTTCCTTCATCACCTGCTTCCTCGATTCATGCCAACCACGCCCACTGTAATCCGGAAGTGATCTCTGTTTTCTATTTCCACTTTCAAATGCCCTTCTAGGCTTGTCAAAGAAGAGCCACTCCCTAAGAGTTTCACCCTCAAGAAAAGAAAGATCAAAGAATTCTGCAACAGAAAAAAGCTTACAATTCAAACCTAAACAACATAGATGAAAAACAATAAGCATGGATAGAACAATTTCTTCAACAACACATTCAATAGACAATCCTATAGTTAGAATTTGCAAAGCTTTAATGAATTTAAGAGTTGAATAGACATACACTGTCAGTGTAAAAAATTTTACACCATCAACCAAATAGAAATCATTCTTAATATGACTTTTAAGTTTTAAGGTAGTTATTATAAAACTCAACAAACTTATCATACATCACGGATTCTGATTGGATGAGGGATGACAGTGTAAGACTTTTACATTGTCAGTGTATGTATTAGTTATTCTATAATTAAATAATGAGAGATACAACAAAAGTAATAAACTCCTTGTGTACTCACCTGGAGCATTCCAGGGGGATTTAGTTGAGGCAGCACCTTCACAACTAGGGATGCCCACTTCCTTTCCCTGCGTCTTAGCAAGAACAGCAGCAAACAAAGGACCATCTTTTACACCAATGCCCCCAGGTCGCAATATTGGAGTCATGCCGGGAAGACCCTCATTATTTGCCAACAGCTCATGACAACTACTACAGTAGTTCTGGCACCATTCTACCCCTTGAGCAGGTCTGAAACAGTCCCATAGGGCACATTTTGGGGCTAAGAAAGCAGAAGGTGGAGGGCAGATATTTGGAAGAATGTTAGGTATAACATTCTCTCCATGCTGCAGAGTGTCATCAGTTCCAAAGAATTGGCTACAATCAAAACCTTCTAAACTAAATTGAGTTGATTCTGAGTTTTTTATTTCTGTGTTGTGCCTGGGGTCCTGATATAAATCCAACTGACCAATCAAATCAGAGTTGTGACCTACTGGGTTGTGATCCATATCTTGATTTAAACTGAATGGATGATAATCCAACTGTGTCATATCTGTGTTATTAAAAGCATTGTTGTACAGAGTTGAAGCAGAGCCTTCAAAAGTATGATCTAGTGGTTGGTTATCATCAAAATGCTTCTGCAAATAAACCAAGTGCCCATTATTATCTCTTTAGAAAAGCAAGGAAATAAAATATTAATCAGTAAAGCATAAAAATATGATTAAACAGATTAAAACTTTCCAGTCATACATATTCTATTTCTTCATAAATTGTGCATTAGGTTTTTTTTTTGGATAAAATTACAGAAAAAGAATTCATTGTAAAAATATTTCCATTTTCAGAACAACAATCCACTCAAGTGTTTAATCAAGTCAATAAGTGGATGCATATTAACAACTCTGAACAAGGTTAACCAGTTAAGTGGTATTCCTAATTAGATATATTTTTTAAGAGTTCCCTTTTTGTAATTCTCCCTCAACCAATGAATTTTAACAAATTGGAATCAACCTGGAAATAAAAATTAGAACAAGGCTGCTTGGTCTGCCTAAAACTTTCAACAACTTACAGCAAGTAACTGGATGACTTGGGCATAGCTCAAGTGATACAATTTGGGTAGGGTTATGGTATTGGAATCATGTTTGATTCCCATATAAACAGAAAGTCTAAAACATATCTTAGCCAACGGGATACCTAATAGATCACACACCACAAAGGCTTCAGAAGTCTTCCCTTATGCTATAGTTTATTTTATAACTTAAAACTTCTCATTGATATTTTTGTTTTTTTTTGCTTACTATCTAGCACCAAGAAAAACACTCAAACTATACAAAGCCAACACTTATGACAAAGGTAATGAATGATGTCCCTGTTGGTATGATATAACCAAATCTGCAAGAGTTAAAACAAATGATCCGTTGATTTTTAATCCTCTGAAATTCATACTCAGCAAAGACAAGCTTCACCTGACCTTGCAATATTTTCCATGTGGTTGGTGTCATTTAGTAAAAAATTAAATAGATTAACAAAACACATACTGTATCTCATATTTTTCATCTTCAACTGTAAGAAATTATATCAAAAGCATATGACCAAGAAGCACAATAAATGAAAATAATACAGGTAAAGTTTTGCGAACCAGGCAAGGCAACAAACCACAAATATAAAAAAGACTCACCGGCACTAGTGAAAGAAACTAACCTCCTGAAAAAACTGAAAATTGCCGTCACTAATGTTATCTGGATGGAGCTCAGTCTTCAACGGCACAGGTTTTGTCAATGGACTAGTTGCATCATCTTTCTCCTCAATCACTTGCAACAGTTGGGCTAGTTCGCTGGTAAACGAATCAAAGCTTCCATCCTACGGAATGCCAATGCTAGCATACATTACAACAACATCCAAATCTTTTTTGACATGAACAAAGAAAGCACAGATAATGTAATCAGCCATGTCCAAAAATCTAAAACCATACAGCCAAGGAGGTGGCTGGTGACTCCAGTTCCTCTTTCCACTCTCGGAGCAACTGATGCATCTGCTCCTCAAAGATCACAATGTCATTACCCCTGCCCTCCTTTCTTGCAGACTGAAGATTGTTGAAAATCCCTTGAATTTTATCCACCAGGTGTTTTTCCTTCTCCTTCATGGATTGAAGAGATGAAGATCCACACTTGCCCTTGGAACTTTCTCTCATCATACCTTCCTTGACCTAATATCACAAAATAACCAATGTAGAGCACTGGTGAGCACAATCAAACAACAGCACATCAGAAATTTATAAAAATAAATGTAACAGAAACTGGTTTTAACATGGTGCATGACAGTGATCAACCACAATCCACAAAAAAACTCTTCAGCAAAACAAAATAAAATTCAACATTGATGGATGTACCCAAATGGAAAGAAGCACCCCAGTTGACCAAGTTTGGGGTTTTCTACATCTACGTTGAATTTAAGGCGAAATTAGCGTGATGGGTATTTTACCTTTGGCCTTGAATTGGAGAGGGGGGGCAATGGGGTTCAAAACGACGGCGTAGAAAACGGAACTGTAACTGGGGGTGACGGCTCCGTTCGGATCAGCTCAAGACAAGAGAGACTCAGAGAAGCGAAGTGTTGAAATGGAAGCCCTCAATTGTGCGTCTCTCTATAAGAATTTTGCAGATTTTTATTTTTATTTTTGAAGTTATTATTATCAATGATGCGGTGATTTTGTGCACGTAGGAGACTTGAATTAGACGCAAGAATTTTTGGTATGTTGCCTTCAGTTCAGATACTTTTCTCTCTTTTCCTTTTACCCTTATTAACGTGCGCGGAAATGATATGCCTCCAGATACATTTCTCTCTTTTACTTTTACCCTTATTAACGTGCGCGGAAATGATATCGCCAGTCAGTTAACATTATTGCTAATCAACTAAAGTCATTATACAATTAGGCATGTTCGTGGTATACTTCTTATGTTAATATGAGGCAAAATAATTATTATATTTAGTTGTAATAAGTTATTTGATATATTAACAAAATATGATTGCTTTATTTTATTGTCTATCCTTTGTTATTAGTTCAGTCTATTTCTTATGTTAAGCGAAAAGTTAAGTTAAGCAACAGCAGTCAGCAAGATAAAATAATTTCTCTGTGTATGTGTGTGTGTATCTATATATATATATATATATATATATATAACTCTATATTTAATATACATATATTACAATATAATATAATATATATAATTTTATATTACATATATAATATATATACAAATCTTAAAATAAATATATTATAAAATTATATATATATTTATAATAACTTTGACATGTAAATTTAAAATATATTATTGACTAAAATATTAAAAATTAAATAAATATTTTTTAAAATTTATAAAAATATTAAAATAAAAAAATTATAAATAAATGGTGATAAAATTTATATCAATTATTTAAGAAATGTTATAATAATATTGTAAAATATTTAATGTTAATTGTGTCATTAATTTTTTAATTAACTTTTATATAATTTTTAATTTAGAAAATGAAATAATGTATAAAATTTAAGAAGAAATATTAAAGATAATTTTTATATAAATTTTATAATTTAAAATATATTATAAATTAATTTTTAAAAATATTATACAATTGTAATAAAATAATAATATTGTCACAAATATATATATATATATATATATATATATTATTGGATCTACCTTAAATATAAAATTAGATAACATATATACTATCTATAAGATTATTCGGTGTGCATCAAATGTGAGATAATATAAGAGTTTATCATGCTATTGTTGTATTATACTTTTATCTAACTCTTATATTATATTTTAGAGTAAATTACATTCCCTTCCCCTAAGAGATACAAGTATTACATCGTCCTCCCCTCTTATATTGAAATATACAATTTAATTCATTTAATTTAACATCGTTAAAGTAAATTACACTTTTCTCTTTTCAAAGATGCAAGTATTATACTACCCTCCCTTATTATGTTAAAATATAGAATAAATTACACTATAATCCCTTTATATATGCGAGTATTACACTGCCCCCTTTTTTCTTATGTTGAAATATATAATTTAGTCTATTTAACTTAACATCAATAAAGAATATTTTTAATAGATTTTAAATATATTTTTAATTAAAATATGTACTAATTTTTTTTAATTTACTAATTTATTATTCACTCTCGATAAAGATTATTTTAAATATATAGTTAAATTTAAAAAAAATCTATTAAAATAATAATTAAGTATAGAAATTATGAGATAAATTTTATATATATCAATTTATATATATTATATTAATATAAATTTGAAATTTTCTATTTTAAAATATATTTTATAAATTAATCTTTTAAACAATAATAAAATTTAATGTATATTTAATATATATATTAAATTTTTTAATAATTATATTTTATTTAATAATATATTTTTAATATAAATGAATTCATTTAATAAATTATACATTTACTATACATATATTAACATTACATTTATTAAATTCAATAAATATATTATATTTCAATACATTTGTTTACATTTGTTAAAAAAGGAAAGTCTATATTTTAACACGAGGAGGGAGAATAGTGTAATATTTGCATCTTTGAGAGAGTGGCAGTGTAAAAGATATTTTGGTAATGATTTTTTTTAATGGAAGTTAATGAAATTTTAATGGAAAATTTTAAAATAGGGTAAAGTGTCGTATACAATTTGTCAAGGGAAGAGATTGTATTTTTTAACATAAGAGGAAAAGACAGTGTAATATTCACATTTTTCAAGAGAGAGAAGTGTAATTTATTCTATATTTTATCTCATTAAGGTTTTTTTAATTAGTTTAGGAGAAACTATTTTTTTTATCCTCATATGTTAATTTTTAAAAAAAATATTTAAAAAATAAATAAAAATATAACCCACTAAAGTTGACCTAGTGGTGGGAAATTGGATAGTTTGTATGAAGTTTCAAGTTCTAATTTCAGTGATGTCATTGTACACTAAAAATAATAATTATATAAAGACGTTTTAAAATAATTAAGAATATTTAATAAATACTTATGTTCCTTATCACGTATCAACCTGCACACGTTAGAAAAATCATACTAGAAATGTTAGAAGGTAAGCATCTCCTTTCAATTCATTTTTTTAATAGATAAAATTACGACACTTCAATATGTTTATTCATATTATTTATTTTTTATTTAAGTTTTTAATTTAATCCTTTTTAAAAAAATTTAAAATAAAATTCAAAATTATTTAAATGTATTTTTATATATTATAAGTAATGTTTACGAAAAGAAAAAAGAAAACAAAAATGAATATATTTAATTTTATTTACAAAAAAATATATAAAATTATAGTAACATAATTTGATTGAAAAAATAAGATCAATAATATGTCCAGTAAATAAACATTATATTTAATAAATCTATTACAAAATCACACTTAAGAAGAAAATATGTTTAATGTATAAAATTATTAAATGTAACCTTAGAAATAAAATAAAACAATATACAAACATACTAACAAGTTAATATTATTATAAAAAAATAAAAACTTACATGTGTTCTTTAATTATAAAAATTAATAAAAGGCTTTAAGGTTCTTAACGTGCTAAAAAATATATTAACTTACAATACTAAATCTTTCAAGTAATGGAGCATATGTTTCTTTGTATATTAAATAAATAAGACTATGCATCATTTCTAAAATTACAATAAATTCTTCCAACCTTAAGTTCTTGTCTTACAAAACAACATCAACTTCATATTCTCGCAAATTGATAGATAACTTTAAACAAATTAGAAAAAAAAATCTTTCAATTGCAAAAATGATAATTACATCACTTTTTGTGTCGAAATATGTGCAAAATAAATAACAGCATTGATATAAATTGTTTCATGAAGTCTAACTCATTTACGGTTATCTTTTATATATGTAATATTTTAAAAGGCAAGGGAGAGTGGGAGACTAATCTTATATCTGTAATCTGTTTTGTTTTACACAATGTCGGACAATTGTTCCAAATTACATATATAACTTGGCAGTTGACGGTAGGTAGTGAACAGTAGCAAATGATTGACAGAAAATAAATGTAGATTAACCAAAGGCTTGAAAACTGTAGTTAGTAGGCAGAATTTGTCCTTGGAAAAGAAAATTTCAAAAAGAACAGAGCCATGAATGAGTTCCACAATTTTCTTTTCTTTTCCTTTTTTTCCCTTACGAGCTTGGGTGTAAGATTAATCCTCAAAGCCCCTCACCACATTTGGTTTTAGCTCTGACTGTACCGCCATCTAAAAATATACTGTATCCCCCTCTGCACATGTTTAATATCAATTACGTTTCTTGCCAAACCAAGAGCTATGGTTTGCTTATAGAAATCTGTGTGCAATGCTTAACAATTGCAACAATCAATTGGATTTTCTATCTTCAGAGGCATGAGTGTGTCTGAAGTTAAGAGTGCCAAGTAGTCCTCGTCCTCTAGAAAGTTGTTCCAACTCTTCGAGCTTTTGTGCAAGAAGTTCAATCTCTCTAGCCAACTCTTCATTCCTCGTCTTTATTGCCTGCAAAGTAACAAAAAAGTGAGTACATCCCCCCAACCGCTTCCTCCATCTCCAATGGAAGAAAACAACACTTCTTGTTTGACTAAACTTCTCCATAAACACTTATAGAAAAAGAAAATAAAAAGGTAAAAAAAAAAGATGAATTGAACCTCTCACATAAGCTAAAATCAATTTATGCACTTAACTTTGATAAAGACTTTTTTTATTTAACTTCTCTAAAAACTAAGGTTAATAAGTTGATTTTAATTTATAGAGAAGCTCAATATATTTTACCTTATTATTTTCTTTTCCACTAAGTATTTATGGAGAAATTTATCAAACAAGACATCCAAATTTAAAACCTCCATCATTGATACCATTAAGAGAAAATAAATGGATTACAAAAAGAACAACTTTGCTTCAATGAAATCCCTCCAGAGTTTACCCTCACAACAGATAATCCAAAACACAGAAAGGCAGAAAGACAACCTGAATCTCCTGTCTACGTAGTTCTTCCTTTCTTGCTTCTGATCTTGAACTTCTTTGCACCTCAAAGATGACAGCAGCTCCTGCAACCTAAATAGCAGGAAATTAAATCTATATTATGTAAACACTCCTATTAGTTATTAGGAAGACCATTCAATGATGGCAAAATTCTTGATAGATACTACACATGAAAAATTCTTAGCATGTTATTAATCCTGTAGGCAAGAACTGGAAACAGAATGGATTTGGACATATCAACCATGTGAATAATTTGACAAGTAGAAGACCGGGAAATTCTACAAATTATAGGAAGAACTAATTACGTATATTAACAATATTCAGTTTAAAATAACAAAAAATAAAATGGGATAAATAGCCAATCAAGTTCACACTGGTCATCAAAACATGATGTTTGTATGATAGGCATTAGTCCTAAATGTTACCATCCACATTCCACACAACTATTTCTTGATTAACACAGTATAAAGCCTAGACTTCTTTTTTGTTGAATAGCCACAACTTTGATTGTAGAAAACTTTTTAACACCCTCAAATAATATAATTTAAATCTTATGCTCTGGTTTAAATCCTTTTCTTCCTTTTTGCTAGACAAGGGAAGTCCACTGAGAACCTAGCCTATACAAGATTACAAAAGCTCTTAGGCAGTGGCAGAACCTATGCACAAGAGGAGCTTAGACAGCTGTTCGTAGATTAGCATAGACACTTCATGGGAGTTAATTGAAAAGTCCATTAGCATTCCCTTAAAAACATCCGAGCATTAACCAGACCTTAATTTAATACCACAGAGGTAAATAAGAAGCAAAGCTCATATGAAAGGATTTCTGGGCAATAAATTGCATGCCCATTTACTACTGATTAGCTCAAACCTTCCCAACAAAATATTGATCTAAGGAGTCTCTGCACGAGCTGAATCTATTAATCTAATCCAGTTCCCAATACCTTATGCATATATTTAAGGAAGGATAGCTTTCCCTGCCAATATGGTAATCATTAATTGCATTCCTTTTAAAAAGGCAACTAAATAAGGAGAAAGAGTATATAAATTACGGACGACTGATTATCACTACTTGGTTCAAAGCTAACCGAACAGGACATCCCTTACCTCACAAGCCAGTTTTATAGGGTTGAGTCAAGCCCAAAATCCATAAATTTAGCCAGATGACTCATTCAAACAAAAGATAAGAATTAATAGTATTTCATAAGTTAGAGATATAAAACCACTTTGAGCCTCCACCTGATTAGTTGGAAGACAGCAAGTAATACAAAATGGGGGCCGTGCAGGCGAGTAGAGTCAAACATGATCCATGACACCTCTTCAAAGTTACTGCGACTTACGTGTGTCATTTACTCAAGTTCAGGGCAAAATAATTATTCCACCAAGCACAAGGATGACATTGTCATCTAACATAAACACTAGCACACACTTCTAGAATAAAGGGAACACAGCCTGTTTACTTCTATTTTCATTTTCTATTTTTACTTTTTAATTATAAAATTGCCACCTTATTTTTTCTGTTTTCTGTACAAACCTTTGAAACAAGAAACAGATTGAAAAGAACCTGACAGTTTTGTAATTAAAAAATAAAAACAGAAAATGAAAACAGGAGTAAACGGGCTCTTAACAATCAGTACCACAGCCACAGCTCGTCATTTTAATCGGTAATTACTAATTAGCATCAACACGGTAAAACACACAAACAGGTAGAAGGCAATTCGTGACAAATATCACAAACATTGTCTTATCATTACCGAGAACACAAAGAGCTCTCCAAGCAAATCAGCCGCGGCTTGCACAGCCTTCTCCTCGTTCAGAGGGCGAATCGCAACGTCAGTGGCATGACCGTAAATTCGCCTCTGCACTCTCGTCGTCAATCTGTGATTGGCCTGAGACGCACAAACAGAATCACACACGACACAACATGACACGCGTGTGAGAGTGAAAACGCAACACAACACACGTGTGAGTGCGAATTCCCCGTGATCGTCGAACAACAGAGAAAGGAAAGGACCTGGGCAATGCTGATGATGAAATTGCGGAACATGGGGTGGTAGCCGGCCTCCTTCTTGAGCCTGTTGGCGATTGGTTTGCACGCGGTCTTCAGAGCGAGTGCTGCTAGCTTCACCACCGGAAGCACCACCATCTCTCGAGTCTCGAGCTCTCACTTGTTTTGGAGAATCCAAGAAGAAAAAGTGAACTACGAAGTTAATAGTAAAGGAAGTGTGTTACTACTCTTGGGTGCGTGTGATCGACGAGCGTCTTTCATCAGCGATTCTTTCTTGTTCAACAAGAACATGGTTTCTCATCCACGAAGTCGACCGGGCAGCATAAAAGTTAAAATAAATAAATAAACTATTAATTTAGACCTTAAAGTGTTTTTAAAGTATTATTCTCTCTCTTATATAGTGATCCACTAATGAAATTATATAAAAGAAGGAATACACACACGAACTATACATACACATCCATAATTAATATCTATAGTTGAGAATCTTCGCAAAAGCGGCGAAATTCAGTGATTTTTTTTTTTGAAAAATGATTTTTTACAACAAATTGAACAATAAATTCTACAATTAAGATAGAAAAAAAATATATATATATATAATAAATGATGTGATGGATAGAAATAAATATAAAAAATAATATTGTACAAAATATTATAAAAATAATTATATGTGTATCATATCTACTTTTTAAATTTGTTTTTACTTAGCCTTGGTTTTTTAAAAGTGGCTTGTACATCTATAGTTTTAAAGATTTTTTTTTCTCAAGAATATAATTTCTATGTACTGAAATTTTTTACACTATTAGTTAACCAAAAATTATAATAAATATAATTTTCAAGATAGTTATTGGTATGTATCATGTATGTGATGAGTTGAACAGATCAAAGGCAAACCTAAGTACGTTATAATAAAATAGGATTCTCTTTGCAGTTACTTTTGTGACTGCATGAAATCTTAACGATCTAACACAAATTATATATATTAAATAATATAATAAAATATAATTCAAAAAAAAATTAGACCCTAGGATTATGACTGCAAGACCTTGCAATTACTTTGTGACTGTAGGGAATCTTGGTCCACATTCTAACTTGAACAAGGTTGTTAAAAGGAAATATTGCTATTATATTTTACTCGAAAGAACCAAATCTAAGCCAAAAAAGAATGACTTGAGTTGGATAGCCTAAGCTTTGTATAAGCTTAGGGCAACTCCGATGGAGTTGGTCTTCAATTAACAATTCTAACATTCCAAGATCAACACAACGCCATTGGAGAAGAGCACCTTTTTGCCACATAAGAGCAAAAGTTGCTGAGTAGAGAAACTATAGTTATTCACATTTTTATAAGTCCCATAAAGTTTTTAACTATATAAAGTAATGAGGTACATTTAAGGAATCTTTTTGAGTTGATGCATCAAAGTAAAAAATTAATTGGGTTGCTTGAAGTAATAAAAACAATGTGATATTATGGGAAAATGTGAGAAATAATATAAAATTGTTTTTAGCAACTCACGAGAGTTGCTCTGTTAAAGTTGCCCTTAGAGTATTTTTGGTTTTGGAGAAAAAGTGAAAAGAATGAAAAGAGAACAGGAGAAAAGGAGTAGAAAATGAGATATTTTTTAGGTTATTTAATAAAAGAGAAAATGAAAAGAAAGAAAAAATATGTATAAAATGACTTACATACCCTTAATAAACAATTAGATGTAATATACATAAAAGCATTTTTGTGATTGTGTAAAAAAGGAGCTTGTTTCTCTCCTTTTCCGTCCAATTTCAAAAGAAAGACTAACTGTCCCTTCCTTCCTTTATTCCATGACTCCAAACAACAAAAGAATTGAATATTCAAATGTTTTTCTTTCCTCTCAATCTATTCCCTCCACTATCATATGTTCCAAATGTATGCTTAAGGTTCATTTGGTTGGGTTGATGGAAAACAAGGAAGGAAAAAAATTAAAATTTATATTGAAAGGAGAAAATTTTAAATTTTTGTCTTTAGAAGTTAACTTTTTTTCTCCTTTTTTTTTTCCCACTTTCTCTTCAACCAAACAAAAAAAAAAAGACATCAATATTCGTATTTTCTTTCCACACAACATTAGTTAAAATATATTTTATGCAATTTTTTAATTTAGCTTAAATATTTATAATTATTTTTTATTTGATTACTATTATTATCTACTAGGAGAATTTGCCCCTCCCTTTGTTTTTTTTTTAAATAAAATTAAAATAAAAAAGAGAGAGAGAAAGTTAAATAGAAAATCAGAATTTATAAGAGAAAATAGTGGGTGATTTAAAGAGTAGTTACATTTGAAAGAAAATATGGACACAAAAATGACTTATTGCTATTATCTATTGTTATAGATTATAGATGTATTGTTATAGATTATTTTGTTATAATATTATTTAGGGCATGTTTTGGAGTATTTATTTTTCAAGAAATAATCGCTTTTTAAAATTATTTCAAAAAATTAAAAATAATTATTTCTTAAAAGTTTAACACCACACACATTTATTACAGTTATACTATATATAATAAGATATAGAAATCAAATAAAAACAAATGTTTCATATAAAGATTAGAAATAATTTTAATTCTTATATATTATAATAATATTTAACTCTTTTTTTTTCATACTATAGAGTGACTCAAAATAATTCTCACAAGGTTAAAAATTAATCAGTGACTGTTCTTTAAAAAAATAATCAATAGGGAAAACAATGTCAAAAATAGTTGAACATAAATATAAACATTAACTTAATTTTTTAATAAAAATTAAATTGGAACAAATATATATAAGCTCTAAAAATACATTTTGTATTTTTTTCACTCTATATTTTAGTTTATAAAATTTATTAGAAGGTTCACCCATTACATCTTTTGCACATTATTTTTACTATAAAATATTATTCGTTGCAATAATTAATTATCTAGTGTGCGCTTAAAATAATTTATTTAAAATTAAAAAGCTTTGAACAAAAAAGATTTATTTTATTTATTGTGCTTAATATTTGTGAGTTATTTCATTTTTGCATGTCAGACAAATACACTCCTTTCGAGACTCTATTTCAAGACACAAGTCAACTGTCGATCACGTGCAAGTGTGACCCCGACATGAACATCTCAAATGACCAATGTGATTCGCGTGACCTCTAACCGTTTCCATGTTAGCCACATGACCCTATAACCTCCAAATTGCTTTTTTTGCCAAAACGTAGGGGTGTTCACGGGTACGCGTAACCCGTTGACCCGAACCGACCCAATTAGTTCGGGTCATTTTTTTGAGCGTTTGAGCCACACCCGGCCTAACCTGTTCAAACTCGTTCAAGTATGGGTTGGGCAACGGGTTTTAATTTACGGACCCGTGTACCCATTACCTGACCTGTTAAGTGACATTTTATTTAATTTTTTTATATATATTTTATATACTAATAATTATTAATTAGTAAATTACTAACACTAAATAAGACAAAGAGTAAAGACACCCCATACACTCGTGAAGTTGTGAACTCTTGTTAATTTTGGATCACTACATATTCTGTGCATGTTGTTATTGTTCTTTTTCTCTCAACTCTCATTCTAAGTTTCTTGTAAGCTTTATATTAATTTTAGAAACAAGAATGATGAGAAACAAAGTCTAAAACTAAATACAATATTTTTATAATGTGTCAAAATTTATAAAAAAATTTAAATATACGGACCTGATTACCCAACCCAAATCAACCCGTTAATGACTGGGTTGGTTTGGGTCAAGTCTAACACCAAAAAAGTATGAACCCGACCCAACCCAACCCATACTATTTTGATCGGGTTGGGTAACGGGTTTGGCCAAACCCAACCCGACCCATGTACACTGCTAGCAAAATGCATGATATTTAAGACTATGTTTGGATTGGTAGCAAAAGGTGGAATGAAGGAGGAAGAAGTGGAAGAGAATGTTGTTCCATTGTTTGGTTTATAAAAATAGAAATGAAACATAATGGAAGAAGATGGATTATGATCTATTCCATTCCATTACCTAACCTCAATTTTCTTTTTCCCAAAATTAGGATGCACTTGATAGAACAAAGCTTTTAATTAAAAATGACTTTTTTATCTTTGTAAATTTTATCTCAATAACGAGTCTCTTAAGGATAATATATTTAAAATGAGGATAATATGAAAATTAAAAAGTTATAACTCATTCCATTCCGTTATTTTGCCAAACAATGGAATGAAATCTTTGTCTCATTCCATTGTAAAATATCCAAATAATGGAATAATATTTTTTATTTTATTCTATTCCAATCCATCACATTTCATTATATTTCGATCCATTCCATTCTCTCCCATCAATCCAAACATTGCTTAAGAGTCCTTTAACTACCAGGTACTCATCTTACCCAACACTCTTTCTTTCCCACACTCATACATTGTCTTGAGCGTTGGAGTCTCTGCAAGTGGCTACAACCAAAATCCTCACATTGCCGTCAGCATCGTCATATGAGTTCTTGCCCTAGTCTCCAACATTTTCCCTGTTGTTTCACCATCGAATAATTTTATTTAGGCTTAAATATGTTTTAAGTCCCTGCAAATATAGCTCTGTTTGGTTTTTGTCCTTACAAAATTTTTTGTTAGTTTTTGATCCTTGACATTTTCTTAATACTCTTTTTTAGTCCTTACCATTAACTCTAGTTAATCTAGTGCTGACAAGGTTAATAAAATAAATAATATTAATTAATATAATGAAGAATATTTTAAATTAAAATAATTAGATTATTTTTAGGTGTGTAATTCAATTAAGTAATGTATTAGTTATTTTATATAAATAAGGTAGTTATATATAATTTATTGTTATAATCTATTTTTAATTTTAATATATTGTAAAAAGTTATTTTTATTGCTTTTAATATTATTTTTACTTTTCAATTCACTAATTTACTTTTTACATTGTATTTTTTTAATAATTATAATTTACTTAGATGCTTATAATTTATTTTTAATATATTATTTTTATCTTTAGAGACAAAATTACTGCTTGTGATATATTAAAAAATTAATTATATTACAATCAATCAAAATGAATTGAAATGTAAAATTAATATCAAATTAATATATTAAAAGTAAATTATAAGTGTCTGCGTAAATTATAATTTTTTTAAAAAATTACAATGTTAAAAATAAATTAGTAAATTAAAAAGTAAGAACAATATTAAAAGCAATAAAAATTACTATTTATAATACATTAAAAATTAAAAATAAATTATAAAAATAAATTATATGTACTTACCTTATTTATATAAAATATATATTACTTAATTGAATTACACACCTAAAAATAATCTAATTATCTTAATTTAAAATATTTTTTATTACCTTAATTATCTTAACTAATATTCTTTATTATGTTAGCTATGTCAGCATTAAATTAACCATAGTTAATGATAAAGACTAAAAAAAAACACTAAGAAAATATTAGGGATCTAAAAATAACAAAATTTTTGGCAAGGATTAAAACCGAACAAAACCATATTTGTAGGGACTTAAAAAATATTTAAGTCTTTTATTTACTTAAAATTGTAATTTTATAAATTATATTAGATCTATTTTGAGAACAATCAATATTTTATTTTGAATTGTTCTAACCCAGCTTAATATCTCTTATCCTTATGATAAAAAAAATCTCACATTCTTTAAAAATTTATAATTTTTAAAAATTATATAATAATAATAATAAAAAAAAAACTTTTTAATTTAATAATAATATTTTATATAATGTAATATTATATTTATTTTAATATTTTTATTTTTAAATATATATGATAAATATATATTTTAATTAATTGATAATGTAAAAATCTTTCAATTAATAGTATGTAAAAATTAAATTCTTTAAAATTTATATCTAGTGAATCATTAATTTAGTCCCTAAAATTATAGTGGTTGGTTAAATCGGTTCCTAAAATTAATAAAATGTTAAAATGGACTATGAAATTGTATATTATCAGTCAATTTAGTCCTTAAAATTGTTATGATTAGTTAAATTGATCCTTGAAACAAATCAAAAACAAAGTAGTCCTTGAAATTGTAAATTATCAATCAATTTAGTCTATGCAATTCTAATGGTTGGTCAAATTGGTCCTTAAAATTAAAAAAGGCTTAATTATATTTTATGTCTCCTAACTTTTAAAATTTTGCAAATTTTATCCCTAATTTTTTGTGTGCATTTTGACCTTAAATTTATATAATTTTACAAATTTTGTCCTAACTTTACTTTATCATCGATTGACATGGCAGTACACATGATATGGCAAGAGAATATTGTTTAGAAAATGCTTAATTGCACTTTTTGCCCTTAGAGGGCAATTATGCCTTTAGAAAATGGTAAAAGTATTAAGAGGTGTGATTTGAACACTTGACTGCTTCCTTTTCCATAAACACCAAAGCCACTATGTCATTTGGCTTACTTAATTTATATATAAAAAATATATAATATATTATTACATTTGTTAATTGTACTTTTAATCCCCTAAGTGTATGTTTAAATTTATTGTAATGAAAAATATTAAAAGTTAAGATGATAAATTTATTTATTTAATATTTTTATTTTAATTATATAAAATCATAAATTAGACTAATTTATTTATTAAATTATATAATATCTTATAAATTTTTTTATTAAATATTTTTATTTTTGAATTAAGAATAAATAATTTTATATAACTAACTAGATAAATTTGTATAATAAAAATAAAATTATTTAATAAATAAATTTGTTACCTTAACTTTTAATATTTTTTTATACAAATATAAACATACACTTAGGAGATCAAAAGTATAATTAATAAATGCAATAATGATATATAATATATATTTTATATATAAACTAAATAAGTTAAATGATTCATTGGCTTTAATAGTAGTGGAAAAAAAAGGGTCAAGGGTTCAAATTACCTTCAGTATTTTTTATCATTTTTTAAAGGTTTAATTGCACTTTAGGGGTTGCGTAAAATTTTGAAAGTAGAGGGGAAAAAGTGCAATTAAGTATTTTCCAAACAATACATACCTCTGCTACGTTAGCGACAGTGTGACGTATATTGCCACCATAACAGTCAACATTGTCACATCATGATGGTCAGTTAACATTAGGATAAAATTTACAAAATTATGTAAGTTTAATGTCAAAATGCATGAGTAAAAACTTTAGGGGTATAATTCATAAAATTTTGAAAGTTAAGGGACAAAACAATTAAGCCTTTTTTATTTTAGGGACTAATTGACTGACTGTTACAATTTTAAGAATTATTTTGTCATTTTATTTATTTCAGGGACCAATTTGACCGTCCATTATAATTTCAAAAACTAAATTAATTGATAATATACAATTTTAGGACTATTTTACTATTTTCTTAATTTTAGGTACCAATTTGATCAACTATTATAATTTTTAAGACTAAATTAATGATTCACTCACTTTATACTATAAATTAAAAAATAATATGTACTTTAAAATATACGTAAATTTTAATTTTATACTTTTTTAATTCACAATTTAACTATATAAACATTAAAATTAGTATATTATATTAACAAAGTAGAACAATTGAGCATGTGAATCAATTGTTGTGAAGTTATTTCAATTAAATCAGTGATCTCGAGTTTGAGTTAAGTTTTAGGTATGCAGCTGCATTATTCCATTTTATATATGATCCTAAATGCGATAGAATGAGAAAATTTAGATAATATGTAAAAGATTCTAAATTCTAAATTCAAACTTGTTGTCGTGATTGAAAAAAAAGAAAAGTATATAGGATGAAATTTAAATAATTCTATCAATTTTTTTTGGTTAAAGATTAAAATAAACCCCTTTTAATCCGTGTGATGATGCTGAGAAAAACCCCAAATAAAACCTACCCTTAACTCAGAACGACAGTGTTTCAACAGAGGGCACCGTCGTCTCTCGCGCGAAGCCTTCACTTCCATCGTTCAAAGCCGCGCCGACACCAGACGACCACCGTCTTCGTGTCGCCGCCGACTCCGCCGTTGAACCTTCCGCACCCTGAAACATCACCACCGAAGCAGAACCCTTAAAAATTTGGTTCAAAGATGCAGCACGACGAGGTCATATGGCAAGTTATCAGACACAACCATTGCAGTTACATGGCCAAGTAAGTACCCTCGCTTTTTTAATTTTCCTTTTCTTTACGTCCTCTTCAGATTTGTGATTTTTATTTTTGATGTTACTGTCACGAGCTCCAATCGTTCACTTTTTTTTTTTTTGGTAGAATTGCGACGGGGAATTTTTGTAGAAACCCTTACAACGTGACTGGGGTTTGTAACCGAAGCTCGTGCCCTTTGGCTAATAGTCGCTATGCCACCATTCGAGACGACAAAGGTACTTTTGCTCACAAACACTTTTTTTTGTTGTTGTGTGCCTATTTTTAGGTAGATTTTGGCTAGAAATCTATGTTTTATACTATGTCGTAGTAACCAATGGGATTAGGTCTAGCGGAAGGAGTCAGTCCCTCACAACGTGGTGAACCAATGTTCGTATCTCTGCCGAAGAGATGTCCACATTTAGTACCTGACTGTATTGTGAACAGGATTGTCTCTAAAGGAAGATACTTATGAAGAACGAAAAAAGAAAATTACTATGTAGTAGTATTAGTCAAGACAATTCAGCTATCATTCTGTTGGAATTATAATTTATTATGTCACTCTGCATCTTCATCCTTTATTATGGAGGATGCTCACCGCGAGCAGCAGTTATTGAATATCCATTAAAGGGAAAATTCTAATCCTCAAACACTGTTTTTGTTTTAATTAACAATCCTCAAGCATTGATTAAACACTTGCCTTACGATAGATATCTTTGGGGGCAGGGGGGGCATAAGTAGGCCCAATAACTTAAAAGACTTCATGATTTATAAGTTTTTGGGATAATTTGTTTTTCGTCCCTATATATTCAATTTTAAGAGTTGGAAATGTTGCTTGTGTTTGTTTTTAACTCATGATCATGATATTGCATTGGGTGCTGCAGGAGTGTTTTACCTTTACATGAAAACTATAGAAAGAGCTCATATGCCGAAAGATTTGTGGGAAAGAGTTAAGCTGCCTAGGAATTATGAGAAGGCACTTGAAGTCATAGACAAACATCTGGTACTGTGGATCTAGGTTTTCTTTGCCATATTTAAGTATTCAATGTTTTACTTGTTAGTGATTGTCAAGATTGGATATGTGCTTGACCTTTCTGCATTTGCAGATGTATTGGCCCAAACTTCTTATACACAAGATAAAGCAACGCTTAACCAAAATGACCCAGATGCGGATACGTATGAGGAAACTTGCCTTGAAGACAAGGTTTGAAATCAAATTCTCATTTGCAGTTTGTTTTATCATGTCAAGCAGTACCTAATTTATCTACTCTCTAAATTTTATATTGTTTGATTCCTGCATGTTGATTCTGAACATTTGAATAACCAATCTGATAAAAGCATTTTTGCATTTGTGTGAAGGAAATATAATTTTCTGTGAATGAATAAGATTGTCACAGAAGAATTTTACCACCTGGAGTAAAACTTCAAAGCCCTGCCATATTACATCTGATTTTCTTTCAATGAATGAGTTGCTGATGGCATAGACTTTGGGCTAAATTTGGCTTGTTCCTTGAAATAATGGAAACCAGACAGGCCAAGTAAATGTTTGGCTACTATCATCATGCTTAGTTCTGATGCTGAAACATCCAGTTTAGGGGAAGTAACATTATGTTACTTAAGCATAGGAAAAATTGTATCTCCCACTTGTAGATGTAATTTTACAACCTTCTCCTCACTTTTTGGTAATTTGACATCTAATTACATTCCTAACTTATTCTTCAAAATGCATTCGGTGACAAGTAATTCTAAAGAGGGACAAGTTTATGAGTGAGGGGCAGCCTATGTACTTAATTAGAGGGCAAGGGCAAATCACATTATAAAGAAACTGCCACCCTATATTCTGATTGAATTTTGTTGTCCAGGTTTTTCCTGCTTCTTTCTGTCTACTTCCTGTACCATATTTGTTTAATTAGGAAACACTTATTAGAAATCAGTTTCTCGTATATTGTAATGCACCAAAAGCGAAGCATGTTTATGTAGTCATTACATTAATATGAATAGAAATATAGGTCCTGTGATCGGTTTTTGTATTGAACCCAGTGTTATCAATAGCAGGATGGTGGCATATGGCAGAAGGCCAAAATTCCACCATATAAACACGCCATTGTGGCCTATGGCCCATTGGCGCCACCACCAATTGCCTATGGTGGTTGGCAAAAAATCCGCCACGCCATTCTGCCATGGTGCCGCCATTTAACAACACTGATTGAACCATTCTGAGTATTTAGTAATATATTATTCCCTATTTCTGTCTCACATCCCTAGAACACTATTTTTTCAACATTATTACTAGTGGTAATCAGTTTGATCCCATTTTATTTGAGGATAAGTTCCCTTTTCCAGAATTTAAATTAGAATTTATTTGAATGCTGTGACCTTATAGGTATTCTTCCTGTCTGTGTTATTTTTACACATGTATATACTATATTGAATATGATTTTATATTGAAGGTGAGATCTTACATTTTGTGTTACGTTCACATGGCAATTCTTCATATCCTTTATCTATATTTTAGGTTGTTGTTTCCATTATAAGTTCTTAGCAGTTTCTCCATTGCAGTTTATCATATTGGTTATTGTGGTTGCTGTTGTACAGGGAGAAAATAATGACAACTCCAAGGAAAGAGAAAAAGAGAGAGGCTCGAAGAGAAGAGAAGGCTGAAAAAGCAGCTTTGTTAGAAAAGGTTATAGTTAATCCTAATGTTACCAATACACATTAAATTGTATGTTGTTTTCACTTTACTCATTAGTGCTTTTCAATATTACTTAGTCTATTGAAAAAGAGCTATTAGAACGCCTTCAAAAAGGAGTTTATCAACAAAGTGATATATACAATTATCCTCTTGAAGAGTACAATAAAGTTCTTGATATGGAGAAACTTCAAGCTGCTGATGAAGAGGATGAAGAGGTATGTATTCACTAATCAATTTTTTTGTCTGTTGTCAATAATGTGTTAATCCAAACTATTTGGAATTTAATTTTGTAATGGATTAGTCTATTCAATTTGTTAATTTTTTTTTGGATTGAACAGGAACCAGAGATAGAATATGTAGAAGGTTATGATGAACTTGAAGAGGAAGAAGACATGGAGGATTTTGGTGGTTTTGCAACTCATAAGTCTCAAGGCGATTATGACGATGATGAAAATGGTAACATTTAGTTTAGAAGCTTTGCAACATGCATTTAGTATTTTCCATATGTTAAAATATATATAGATGGCATGTTTTATTTGTTATGAAATAATGGATTAGGTTCCCATTTTTGTTATAAATATTTGTTCACTTGACAAGGAATTTGCTTTTGTTTGATTGAAGCCCAGATTCAACAATTCTGACTAAGTGATGCATGGTATGATATAGTTAAGTGAGTCATGTTATCCATGTTTTGCAATGAGCTGGGTAAACATAATAGATAGGATAGTATTATCTATGAAGCACGGACTCTGACACGGACACGACACGGACACGGACATGTACACCCTGACACAGCTAATGTCTAAAATATAGGACACCGGGAGACCGCATACACATACAAAGAGAGAAAGACTCTAATGAAATGAAATATGAGTAACATAACCAAAAATACAAATTGATGATATATTCACCTGTTTAAACCGACCTTCTATGTTTTTTCTTTGATAACAAGCCTCAAAAAAGGGGAATAGACATTATTTTTTTAATACTTTATATTATATTTTACGCTCACTAATATAAAAGTTAAAATTGACTATTTTTTTAATAATAGTAGTGTGTCCATTTATATGAAGGTGTTGGCTCAAGTGTCCAAGGTGTGTAGAGGTGTTAGCTTAAGTGTCTAAGGCTCTAAGCCAACAAAAAACAATTTTTTTAATTGGACACCTAATTGGAAGTGTCTAACATGTGTCGGACAAGTGTCGGGGAGTGTCGGTGTCGGAAACGTGTCCGACACTGCGACACTTTGAACAAGAGAGGTGTTGGTGCTTCATAGGTGTTATCTTAGTTTAGTTTCAACTTAAAGTGCTGAAAATTTTAGATGAGAATTTTGTTGGCTGCATAATTTCTTCTTTAGTCATTTCTCATATGTCTTCATTTCTTCTAGATTTGATGCTGTAATCTGATGTTCCAAGTCTTTTTATCTTTAATCATAAATTTATGGTAATTATGATGATAAAAGGGAAAATGTTTAAAACAATGTTTACTGATCTACAATCATGTGTCTTCTGATTAGTTTCAAATTATTATAATCTAATCTAATAATCTATACAAACAACTTTGCAAATGATAAAAAAAAAGTCCCCTCCCCCCAAACTAAAAAAAAATACATTATCAGTCACATACAATGCTGGTTTCTGCTTGGCTAGTAATTGAAATGCTTGGTTGTCTGTGATGACTGTGTTATGTGTTGATTATTTCATTATTTGTTGGATGTGAGAGCCTTTCATATTGAGAAGGAATCTCTCTGTGTTCAAGAGTTTGGAAAAAGTTTCAAACTTATTCAAAAAGCAAAAGCATGATGAAGCTTACTAATGCAGCTGGAAGCACTGATGATGAAGAGGCAGAAGCAATTGATCATAGTAGAGCAAAAAGGAAAATGGCTGTAGCTTCAAAGAGACTTGAGAAGAATGCCCTTGATTCCAAATCAAAGAAGACAAGGGTCCTTGTTGAGGTAATTATACACCGTTTCCTTCTATGAGAAAAATATCAGTGCTTTTAAATGCTATTGGGTATTGTAATTCTATGAATTACTTTCCGTGAACATCTTAACTTTGGGGAACTTTTGCACGTCATAATTTCAATATTTATAATTGTTGACATTCAATTATAATTTGAAGGTTGCATCCATATTTGTTTTCAAAGAAATGATGCCATAGAATGCAATTTCAGTGCTCTGAACTTTCAAGATAGACTATGCTAGAAAGTGGAAACATTTTTGTTTTTCTGAGATTGAAAATAGAGCCAATGCCTCTATTTTTTTGGAAATTAGTTATTAACAAAGCAGTCCTCTGTTTACTTCAATAATATGCTACATACTTACATGTGCATGTTTTATCCACGTACTGACAATGGTGTGAATCAAATCCTTGTCGATATTTTCCCTTCCTCTTGCTTGATATTACTTAGTTTTTGTTCTGTGTTTGGTTTGCCAAAGCTACATTCTGAAAGTTATGCCAAATCATTATGCCAAACACATGTTGTAATTTTATGATTAATATTCATTTGTGTTTAAAGAATAAGAGGCACCAGTTAGCTTCATTCGATCTTTAATTTTAGGAGTAACTTTTGAAAAGCAAAAGCAATGCCAAAGTGGACTGTATGAGTGCCATACAGTGTTGAATTAAATACATTCCATATTAGAGTAATTTTCTTCATTGTTGACATTGATGGAGTTTAGAGATGTATGAAATACCTAAAATATCTTTTAGGTTCAAGACTTGATATTGCAACCTTGATTTTCATTGTTTTCAGGTGGAGCGGGAGGATGCTGGTGAAAGACAGAGGGTAGTACAGTAGTTGCATTTGCCGTTGTTACGGGTAGGAGAGGAAAACTGCTATAGCAGAAACGGAATTTTGATTGTTGAGTCTTCTAATTTTTTTCCAGCTCTTTAAATTATATACACTTCTCTTTTTTTCTTTTCAATTTATTTCATGTTTGTTCTGAGGAAGGGCAGTTCTGGCAAATGCCATAAAGTGTGGTCTAGGTTGGTATGATAGAACCGGAGCATCTCAATCCTGCATTGATTGAGCATTAATCGTGAGTCATGACTCTGATAATTTCTTGTGTCACGCAGCTATGCCAGGTTTTGGAGTCCTTTGAAAGTTTATGAAAAAGTCAAGCACGTTCTAATATTTTTTTTTCTTCAACTCACTTGCAGATGTTTTGTTGACATCTAGCATTCGGTTATGCATAAAATAGGCTTGCATTTATTTTTGTATGTAGACACTACAGCGCAACTGTTATATATGATATTTTGAATGGTGAATAAGGCTGTGGGTCTGCGGGTTCGAGAAAATATTTTCATCAAATGAACAAAGCTGGTTGACTGAAATGCGATTTTATAGTGTATGAGAAAAGCTCTTGAGCAAATTATTAGCTTGTGTATAATTTGCACTATTAAAAAAAGGTTATGGTGGGACGTGTAATGTTATATGTGCTGGATTGCACCATGTTTTAAATAATTTCATGAAATTTAAATAATTTTTTAACTTATTGTGCTGGATTACAATAAAAGAGTTAGGGGTGCCTTATATTTTATTGATAGTTTTCATTTCTCATTTTAAGAATTTTTTCATTTGAAACATTTCATATATATATATATATATATAAATAAAAAAAGTTAGGGGTGCCTTATATTTATTGATAGTTTTCATTTCTCATTTAAGAATTTTCTCATTTGAAACATTTCATATATATATATATATAAAATTAAAAAAGTTAGGGGTGCCTTATATTTTATACATATATATGTTATTGTAAATTAAAAAAAAAGAGTTTGCAGGGGGGGGGGGGGGGGCGCGCGCGCCTTGTAGTTCCACTCACTTATCAGCATTTGGTATATTGCATGGTTTGCACCTTAATCCAATTTGTAGGTAACCCTTTCCACAGTCTAACGATCAATGAAAGCACCAATAATAAGGTTAGAAAATACTCTGAATTTGAGGACCGACAACCTCCGGAAGAAAATGGTTAAGGAAGGAATAAACTAAATTCTCATTGCCAATACATTAGAGCATACACAACTACATAGATTCTGTGAAACATACACCATAACAAACTAACAGAATGCTAACAAACAGCTTCTAGAACCTAGCTGAGTCATGATAATATTTCATTGTAAAAGATGAAGGCTATGTTTGGATTAAAGTTGTAAAAGTACTTTTGCAAATTCTAATGTAAATTTGCAAATTTCAATGTACAAATGAAGAAGGAAAAAATTATTGCTTTGAAGGTAAAAGTACTTTTGAGTTCTCTTAACTAAAATCCAAACATGCAAGAAATCAGTCCATCGTTTACACTTTGTTTGATGGGTGAGAAGTGGGAGAGAGAGGTGAGAAATGGGTGAAAAAAAGCAATGAATCCCATGCGATTTAATTTTCGTGTAGAGATGTGCAGAAATGTGAGGGGGGAGACACATGCCACACAATTTTGTAGCGGTTTTATCAGCGGTGGTTAAAAATTGTCAGAAAATGACATAGTGACAGTTTTGAATGTTTACTGGCAGTTTAAAACTGCCAAAAAATGCTATAATTGATTTTCAGAAAAGCTTAATCGATTTAAAATTGATATAATCAATTATCCACCACATACAATCGATTATCAAAAACCATAATCGACTCAGAAAAGCTTTTAATTGATTATAATTTTTTTTCCCTATTTCTCTCTTTATTATTTCTTTCTTATTTCTCTTAAACCAAATACTCTTATTTTTACTTTATTTCTCACTTATTTTCATTCACTTATTTCTCTCTTCTCTATTTTCATTTACTCAATTTCACACCTATTTCTTTCCATCCTACCAAATACTCCATTAGGTTTGTTGATAGCTCTCTTGGGCCTAACATCAGCAGGACAATTCTGGGTTTCTCCTCCAACCTGCGCAGCTGGATCCCCTTTGTTGGGCTGGGCCATAATTACTCCCCCCTCTTAATGTGATATTGTCCTTACTCTTTATTTCCCTTTCCGCAATTAACGCATTTTTAAAAAACTTATTTTAGATATTAAGAAAGCTTTTGAAAAAAAAAGAAAAAGAAACACCGACGGTTTCATCAAAATAATCTACCGACGGTTTCAGCAAAATAACCTATCTCAATCATGCGATTGATTAATGGTATAAACAACGATTTTATCAAAAAAAATAAAAAATGGTATAAACAGACGAAATAATTTGGCTGAATCAAAGTGCAAGATGGGAGAACAGTGAAGGCATATGTCAAAATGGCGGAGCAGTTAAGACATTTCATGGTGGGAATGGTCCATCAAGATACTTTTGGATTTGGTTGAAAAAAGAAATGTGATCGAATGGGGCATATTAGCTAGTTTGTTTTATCTTAATTTTAATTTGTTATTAGTGTTAACAACTTTAAATATGATTTACAGTGAGATTTGATAAATTTTTCAATAAATATTTATACAAGAAGCTATTAAATAAAATAAATAAATCAAATAAAATAAATCAAAATTTTTGTGAAAATTAAAATTAATTCATGCGATTTCTATTTTTTCAAATGCTTTCTCATCTAATTTTTTTTATAAGTATATTTAAACTAATTAGTGTCTTTCTCTTTAAATTCAAAATCAAATATTAATCTCAATTGAATAATTTTGATAAATCTGAATCTAATTCTAACTTGACCTTAATCACAAGTTATAAAGAGTTAACCCCTACTATCATGTTTATTTTGTGATAATTTTCAAATTATTATAATATAATAATTCATACATTTTGATGATAACTTTCACATCATTATAATATAATAATTCATACAAAACTTTGTAAATGATAGAAAAGTTTTATCCCCAAAATAATGCTCATATTATCGATCAGTGCAAACATCATTGGTTTCTTCATGGCTAGTTTTCAAATGCTCATCAAGAGACTGCAGCTATATTGTGTGTATTTCATTCTTTGATGGAGGTGAGAGTCTATCATTTGGAGAAGGAAGCTCTCTCTCTCTCTCTCTATATATATATGTGTGTGTGTGTGTGTGTGTGTGTGTGTGTTTGTGTGTTTGTTAGTGCTGTGAGGTAGGGTACGAGGATCGCAAGGATTTGTTCCTTGGTAAGTTTCAATGGTGGTGTCGCGATGGTGTTCGGTGTCTTCGGTGGTGGCACATGCAAGGATTTCGATGCCAAAGTTAGAAAGTGAGAGAGAAGTTGTAGAATGAGTGGTTAGATGAATACCCACTACTCATAAAAGACCTTTTATGTCAGTTAAAATGAACTTTTTACGTCGGTTGTAAACTCGTCATACATACAGGAGATATAGAATGTGAGTTTTTTTTACATCGGATATTGAAACAATGTAAAAAATACTTTTTACATCAATTGAAAAAGAACCGACGTAGAATGTTTGGCTTTCTACATCGGTTATGCACAAAATCGATGTAGAAAGTCTACTTGAAAAAAGAACCTAACATTCTATGTCGGTTATGTTCATAACCGACATAGAAAATGACTTTTTACATTGGTTATGTCTATAATTAATATAGAATGTAGTTTTTTTTTTTAATGTCTCGTTTGTTTAGTGCATTTACCTCCTTATAATATTCAGACAGACAACCAGATAGATTTTTTTCACATCACAGGTTGACCACAAGTAGCCATAAATATCCTATAATTATCATAAAAACCTCAATCTCATAACATCATGTATAAACATTCTATAATCATCATGAAAACTTCATAATAACATCCTACAATCATAATAACATAATATCTAATATAAAAACATTATAACAAAATAAACATCTTATAATCATCACAAATATCCTATAAACATCATAAACATTCTACAAACATCCTAAATTTAAGCATGCTAAAAAAATTAGGAATTTACAAGTTGGTCAACTCAAAAAAATAGTTTACCTAACGTGTGCGGATGTCATCCAAGTCGGCCTTGGAGAATGGATGTGGATTATTGAATATCTGCAAGTTCAAATAAGAGAATAAAATATTAGTTCACCAACTAAAACAATTAAAGTAACTTCTTCAAAATTGTATTACCTCCCTCCATGAGTCCATAATATCTGTGAAGACAATCATGTGCATATGTTTCATCATGTAATATTTGCACTTATAGCCCCTTGGTTGTTTTTGACACTACAAATGAAAATCAAATTTGAATATAATGAGAACCTATTATGATAACTGTTATAAACTATAATTGAATGTCAACTTCTAAAGTACTTACACAGGGAGCCATATATGTAGCTGTCTTTCTAGTCATCATTGTGATCCCTTACAAACCTTTGAAATTCATCCATAGCTTTATGATATAAAAAATCATGAAAACTACATTATAGGTTTAGGGTTGTAAAATATATCACAAAAAAAATGTATTAGAAAAAAAAAAGCTTATGACTCAAGTGTGTCCTTGATGGGCAAGGAACCGATGGTTAGTTTCTTGTGCAACGAACATAATAAACCACAAGATTCTACGTAGGACAAATAACTAGCAGTTGCCAATGACCACTCCATTAGGGAACAATGTTAGTGACAAGTTGCACATAGTTTCAAAGGACTTGTAAAGTTGTACTTACTTATTCAAGTAAGGTGCTAAGTAAATATGTTTTCTTCCTTGATGTAGCTTATTCTGCAAGTACATCTGAATCTCAACTAGATTATTCCTAACACTCTGAATGCTAAGAGGGTCAATGAATTCATATCTATCTACGTTCCCTTTCTCAGTACAAAAGTGATGCATATACCTAAGATATTGAAATAAATGTTAATTGTAATAGTTTGACATTTAATTAGTTATTGATTTAAAAAAATTTACTTACATCAACCATGATTGTAGTATCGAGACGCAAAGCAACTCGATACTCGCATAGAGGTAAAAAAAATCCCTGGCACATATGTAGAATGGAATAGCACTGGTCCTACCTAAGATTGTGGGTTCCATCCATAGCTTTACAGGGTCCTTCTCATCAGTGACATTACACCCAAATGCTGAATAGGGTGAAGTTGAGGTTTTGACCTTCTGGGTGGAACCTCTTTGTCAGATTTGCAAACATCCTAAACAACAAAGATAAAGCAATATTAGTCAGCATGATTAAGTTATTTGAATTGTAAATAAAGAAAGACATAAGTAAAGAATTTATTATGAATACCTTGGCTGAAACAGACTTAACAAGTCATCTTGGCCATAGAATGAAATGATTGGGGGGGGGGGGGGGCAGGGGTTTGCCCCACTATTTTTGTAACACTCATTTTATTCTAAATATAATTCATATTAATTTAATTATTACTTTAAGTTGATGAAAATGTGAGTAAATTTTATTTTATTTTTTTATTTTATAATAGAAAAATAGAATTTAGAAATAGAAGTGAAATGATAAAAATTGCTTATGTATATATATATATATATATATATATATATATATATATATATCCAACTGTACATCATGGTTTGGGTAATACATAATAGTCAAAGAGAAAACAAAAGTACATCAAAAGACATATACTACCTTACCTAATACATACATAAAAAAGATTCTATACAGAGAAGTATTTATCTACCATATCCCGTAAGAAAATATTATAAACTAGGTTTACAATCTGGAGGAATATCCTCTGGCTCTTCCTTAGCATCATCAGGCCTTGCTGTCATCTTCAATAATCACGATTGAACATGCATAATAGAAATAATGGAGTGAGGTGATTTGTTCTAAATCACTTTCACAAGTATGGTAGGCATTTAAATACAATTAATGAACGAAACCTAGGGTTTATTCTAAGTTATACTACACTATCCTTGACTTGTTATGGATCCATACTTCCCATCAGTGAGTAATAGTTCTCAACAAAACCTGGAAAGTGACTGGGAGTATATATACCTCATTAACATCATTACATGGTATAGTCCTCATCATTAATAAGGAACAAATATCAGTCAGGACGTTCATTTATAGAGCTATACTCTCAAACCAATCTTGAAATACTGAGCAGTTGTTGGGGTTATTAAGCTTGGTCAGGTGAATATCCTAGCTCACGAGCGCTACCCTTGGCTATTAGGACTTTCACCACTCGATGCCTACCCCCGAGACCTCCCTAGATGGGTCCCTGCCTTTTATTCTTCAGCGTACCAAACTGTAACTTCCCTAATAGGGTGTCATGCTACTGCATGTCCCTTGCTTTACATTATTCATTGATCTATTAATTTTTAAGGTTCACTTTGGTCTCAAAAATTTGAGCACCAGTACAATTTCTACTAATATCTCTGCCTTATATTACAGAGATTTGATCCATACATATCATTTACATAATTCATAATTCAAATTAAAGTACATAAGTAATAATTCAATAAAAATAAAGATGTACAATTAAAATAAAGACTGATAATTAAGAAATAAATCATAGAATGGTCAAAAATTTCATAAAAATAATTTTTAAGCTTAGAAAAATAATTAGAATTTTATCATGAATTTTTAGAAATTTTTCAAAATTTTTTGAAATTTAATATTTCTAAGAAAAATGTATTCATAGGCACTTATAGAGCACAATTAGAAGTATTAAATAAATTTTAAAATTTATGAAATTTTATAGATGGTTTATTAGTGTGTCTAGACCTTACCTGAACGATAAAAACTTAAACTGAAATTTTTACAATAGTTTTCTAAAAATAAATTCATAAATAACTCATAAAATAATTTTTGTGCTTAGTTTCATATTATGAGATTTATAGTTTATTTCTTCAATTACTTTTACTAAAATAATTGAGTATTACTAAAATTTAGCAATATAATAATTTAATTATTTATTATAACAGCTAAAAATATTTTTTCTAAATTTGGACAGTATAACAGCTTAGTAATTCTACTATAATTGTTTGAATTTGAACAGTATAACAACTTAATAATTATACAATAGTTGTCTAAATTTGAGCAACATAACTACTTAATAAGTGTATGTTAATTATCTAAAATTGAGCAGCATAACAACTTAGTAAAAGTTTAAATTTAATATTAAACATTATAACATTTATAAAACTTAACAAACTTAAACATTGAAAGGTTTAGCGGAGAACCTTTCCTACCAACATGCAAAGTAATTGAAATTTAGAACCAACCCCACTTCCCCAATTACCTCAAAAAGTTGGTGAAGTTGTTGGTGCAAAGCTCCTAGGAAGAGGATTTTTACTAGTTATTGGAAAACTAATAGAATTTTAGCATAAAAACAAAGTAAAAGAAAATTTTTCTAAAGAGAGAGAGGTTTTCTATGGAGACTTACGGAAGTTTTAGGAGAAGAAGAGTGAGGAGTTTAGTTCAAATTCATGGCTATTTATAGGGAAAAAAATGGGCTTAGGTGTCCATTGATGAGATCATCTATGATGTCAAAATTTTAATTTTAATTTCTTTTATTAGAGACACATATTGATATAGGTGATGAATCACCTCTTGGTAGAGCAGAAATGTGGGATAGCAGCTGTCCCAACATTTTCTAGTGCAAATTTTATCTGTTATTGGATTAGTCGGTACCGATAAAATCACCTAAACTTGAATAAATTAACTTTTAATATCAAAATAGTTAATTTAAATATAAATCTGAACAAATATATTATTTTTCATCAAAAATAAATTCTAAAAATAATTTTTATTTTTATTTTATTTTCGAATTATAAATATATATTTTATATATATTAAGCTTAGAAAATTCATATTAAATCCATTTTAATTCAACAAATGCTTAGATTTTTATGAAAATTATAAAATTATATATTTTACCTAGAAATATACTAAAGTATAATTTTCACCATTTTTGGATGTTAAACCAATACTGAGTTGGTTATTTGACAATTACGGGTATTTTGGTCATTTTGTACAGGAATTTCAAAAAATTCCCAGAAATTTCCAAAATTATATTTTAATACATATGACATGATTTTAGACTCAAATTGATATTTTAATGTCAATTGAATTTTTTTCTCATATTTGCTGGTAATATTGATAAATAAGGACAAAATCGTTATTTTTTAATTTTTTCGAACTTCAGTTTGGAAAAATTATTAAAAATCATGATTAGATAGTTTTTGATATTCTAAGTTTAACTGTGGGAATCAGAATTTTTAGATTCTTTCTTGATTTTTCAAAATTATAGAATAAATAAATAAATAAAATAATTAATTAAGTAAAAGTGAGGGTGTTACAATTTCAACCTCCCCAGTAGGCAAAGAGACTTGAGCATCAACATCTCAAACCTCTTCAACCACCACCCTTACCTTATCTTCATATATTATCTGGTGGTGTATGGTTGACTCCAAATTATATACTTTCCCTATGGCCACTAAATGATGGGGAGGATCTTCAACATACAATTGACATTGATATGAAACATTTGGATCAGTGTCGTTCCTTGATGGATTAGTAGTAGCACAACTTCCCTTTATGTTGACATGTACAAGAGGAGGAGTTGGATTTGGCAGGACATTTTTATTATGTTGGGAGATACCAAGAGATGCCAGCTCCTCCCTAATCTTCAGTCTTAGCTTTTGCATAAGCTACTTCTGTGAAGAAAAACACACAAAAATGGGAGTGAGTTTTGCAATCATATAAACGATACAGTAGTAGAGTAAAGAATCAATGCTTACTATTATAGTGCCTCTCCACTGCTCCTTAATGCTCTTTCTCAACTGCTCCTCAAGCTGTTGTTGTATCTCATCTCTCATGGCCTCTAATTTCTCATTGGTGGAAACTCTTGATGTGGATCCATGATGGGGAGGTGCTCCGAAGTACTATTGGATGCCCCCCTCCTCACCCAACAATATGAACACACCCAAGGTGTTGTAATTGCTTAATGGTAGTAGTCAAGATATTGTCACATCCTTGGGGAACAAATAATCCTTGCGCGTGTCATTCAACAAGGGAATCTTATAAAACAAATTTAAAAAGATGTATAAGACAACAGTTGAATATGTACTTACAATCTTTTCTGCTACGACTTGTGTTTCCTTTAATGTATACTCCTAAAGTGATTAATAGTACCACAAGAAGGGAGTTGAATTGTGGTTCCAAAAAAATTGATACTTTAAAACTGTTTTCTAATCAAATGTATAAAATTCTTCAAATGAAATTTATTTTATATTACACTTTTGAAAATGATTTATGAAAAATAATGTTACTAGTTTGAAAATATTTATGATTAAAAAGAACCCTTTATAACTATATTAGTGAAATTATTAGTTGCAGTACCTTTCTGAATAAACCAATTTTGATCTTTAATAAAAGAATAAAAATAAAGTACGAATCAAAAGGAAAGAGAGAGAGTGCAAATGAGTTTATCTTGGTTCACCCTTTACCATAGGGCTACATCTAGTCCCCACTTCCTTATAGGATTTTCACTAACCAACAATAAACACACTTACAATTAGAATACTGACAACCTTCATCTGATTCTTCTCGACCATGGAACCACTCTGGTTCTTGGGAGAAATAGCCTCACTTCACCTTTTACAGAATACAACCAACAACAGTAGTAGAACATTACACTACTCTTCTTCAACACCTCAAACTGGTCTAAAGGTATACACTTCACAAATATAACAAGCTTTTTTTGTGATTTTATTGCATAGAACACAGTCCCAAGCTAACTCCCAATAGAGAGGATTTTTTACAGTTGGATAACCTTTTTCACACTCCTATATGACTATACAACATTTAGATTACAAAATGTAGGAGTGGACACTTTTCTCACACAAAGAAGATCTTAGATATGGAAGCTTTCTTTTGAAATAGAAAAAGCGCACAAGAAGGGAATGGGAGGTTGAATTGTGCGTTTAAAACTTTTTTATTTTTCGATGCAAGTAAAATAGTTTGAAAACATTTTCAAGCTTAGGGATAGAGAGAAGAAGAACACAGAAAGTTTTTATATTGGTTCACTTAACTTGAACTACGTCCAGTCCCTTCACCCAGAAGGTGTTTACTAACCAACTTTGGATACAAGTATTGTTCGTGGCCTCTTCAGGCTTTACACAACAATCACCCCAGATTGCTTAACCCAAGTATTCTTTTTACACTAAGCCTCTCCAGGCTTTCTCAACATAGACAAGTGTTTTTACAAAGATATCAACTCACGTGGTGAGGATATGAAAGATAAAGCTCAAGCACACTCTGAAAATCTTTTCAAGATTTTTTTCTATCGTCCACTGTACGCTTTTATCAATTGTTCAGAAGTAATTTGTTAACTTGGAATTTTTACACTAGGAACGTATATATGTGTTTTTGTGACGTTCTTCCATGATACATATATAGTCTTTAGAGAAAAGATCTGTTGTGAAGACTTGAATTTGTTATGCAAAGAAGGGTGTGCAAACTATCCTTTCAGAGTGATCAGGCGTGACAGCTTTTAGACTTGCACTAAAACGGAAGGTGTAGGACTGTGCTGACGGTCTGCTTTTCTGAACATTCTTCATTTGGCATGGCAGCTTGATAAGTTGACTTGCTTTATTTGTTTTGCTGCACTCTTGCACTAGAATGATTCTGATACAATTAAATGCTTCAAACAATTTGAACGTTAGATCATAAGATAGGTAATATGTTAGTTTCGAGAAAAACTAGCATAAATCAATTGGACGTTCAAAATAAAACTTAGCTGTTTGAATATTTGACATTAGAAGTTTGCATCAGATATTTGAATTTGTTCTTTAGACGATCATTTTAAGTTGTTCACTGGACGATCTTCTTTAAGCACGTTTATTTGACGATCTTCTTTGACACGTCTATTGGACGGTCTTCTTTGACACGTCTACTGGATGGTCTTCAAAGGGAAGCTTGTATGCTGTAAAGAGTTCAGTTCTTTGGTAGAAACTTGAATATTAATAAGTTTGTTATCTTCAAAACTTTGAGGGTCTAGACGCTTCTACGTCTTTGGTTCTAACATCTTTTTTTGCTCAAAATGCCTCACACAGAGGGCTTGAATGTTCTCTTTGAATATTTTTTTTTTTGCCAAGATTATCTTCCCTTAAAAAAACAAGAGAGGTAGAATGTCTTCTTTATATATTCAGCAAGGAAAACTAACTATCAGAAATAGAATAGCTAAGATGTGTGTCATGTTATGTTAGATACAACTGTCACACTTTTGCACTTCTTGAACTTATATGCTTTCTGATGTATCTTTCTGAAGCACCTTTCTGAATACATTTGCTTCTAATATACCTTCCTAAGACACTTTTCTGATGGTTCAACAAAACCTTTTTCTTTGCAGTGGATCTTGTTCTTACTTAGCACATTTTGATGCTTCAATTGAATACTTTAAAAAATGATCATTGCTTAAGAACTCTGTAGTTGTAATATCTTTAAACTTTCCAAAACACTTGAACAACAGTGTTAGATCCTTTCAATTCTGACAAACTTATGAATTAATTTCAAAGGGTTTGTTATAATTAACACAAAGGTTTGGATTCAACAACTCTCCTGAGCTTTTTTATTAGGCTCTCTTCCATTTAAGCTAGTCGGGGGAAGGGGGATACGGGTGCAGACAGAGGAGCAACTAAAGAAGTAGGATTGTCAGAGGAAGATGCTTGTCGCTGTCTTAACTTCTCTCAGATCATGGTTTGTTCAAGCCTGTCGGGGTGGATATTCTTTTTTTGAAACTCCTGCGTTGCTTTTCTTTTCTCTTGTTATAAATTACACAACAATACATTTAGTAATATAAATAAAATTTTTTTGCCAAGTAAAAAAAATGTAATTACAACTAATTAACTTGGAAGGCAGGGTGCAGTCAGCTCTGACCAAACCTCTACCACGTCTCCTTTTCAATGAATGAATACTGCTCAAAGGGATTTTTGTCGCTGAGCATGCCATATATGTAGAGCTGGCAAAATTGGCTCGAATTGGTGGGTCGGCTTGATGGCATAATGGGCTAGGCCATAAAAAATTTGGCCCGCAAGGTATCGGGCCTCTTTGGCCTGATCATATATATATTTTTTTGTTTTTTTTCTTTGTAAAATATATAAATAATAAAAAGAGAGTCATGGGACAATTTGGCTCAGCCCAATGGGCTTGTTAAGCTAGAAAAACACAGCCGTTACACCTTTGGGCTGTGGTAGCTTGACCTACTTTTTACGCTTGGCCCGTCGGGCCTACCCATGCCAGGCTGGCCCATTTGACACCTCTACATATATGTAGCAGGAAGTGAGATTAGTCTTAAATCCCCTCCATCGTGAACCCGCATATGAAATCTACTTTGTCCTCAAGAGGGTGATATTTGTAACATCATATGTGAGCTACATAACACAAGAAAATGGAGGAGTTAGTGTTTTATTATTATATATTTAAATACAATAGATACAAACGTATAGGGTAAAAGTGAAATACCATGCTAGTCTACCAAATCTAATTCTTCACGATCTTCAATATGTGGTCCTAGTCCTAAATCAAAATATTGACCTTGCTTCGACCAAGAAGGGCCACAAAACTATGGAACTTGGAATTGTTTTGCCCTACTAGTAGAGCCAAATCCACTATAGAGATGGATGGCGTAGGGATGCCATTAGCAACAAGTTTGTTCTAGCTCTTGTGTGATGGAAGCTTCGTCGCCCTCAACTTGTGGCAAAGGAAGTAGTGGCAACAATGGTGACACAACAAATTTGTGGTTTCTTGTGCTAGCCATCACTGAGATGCAAAATCTCCAAAATACAATAGGGAAAATAATTTCCCATAGATGACGCCAATGTTGTGAGGTAGGGCACGAGGATTGCAAGGATTGGTTTTTTGGTAAGCTCTAATAATTGCGTCATAGTGGTGTTCAACGTCTCTGATGATGGGACCTGCAAGGATTCCAATGCCAAAGTTAGAAAGTAAGAGAGAATTTGTAGAATGAATGGTTAGATGAATACTTGTTAGGAGGAGTCCTTTACATAGAGGCTTCTGGCAAGAAAAACCGTTGAAGTTGTTTAAGTGCCACGTAGGATGCCACGTGGCTGAGTGTGTTTGGTTGTTGAATGTGTTAGGTTCATTAAGTGTTGGTCTTTATCCTAGTGTAGCTGGATTAAGAGTAGGTGTTGACGTTAGGTGCTCAAAGGCAGTTGTTAAAGGCGAACTGACTAGGGTAGTTGGAGCCGAGATAACCCCCTGAATAGTTTGTAAAATGCTTGATATTTACACATTTGGAAAGCATAAACATGATGAAGCTAACTAATGCAGCTGGAAGCAAACTCGATCGAATTTCATCACTAATAAAATTTCATATTTTCTAAATTCTCAACCACGTCAGGTTGATTGCAGTTGTACGTCATATAGTATCTTCTGCAACGGAGAAATTCTCTTATATAAATTTTCTTTTATTATAGTTACTTAAACTAAAAAACTGTACTAAAAATATTTAGAAAAATGAATATATATTTAATACAATTCACATAACTTTACACGGATTAGGTTGATTTAAGTAGATATAGGAGGAGGTTCTTATATATGAAAGAAACCTTCCAACTAGAATACACGTGTATATCATTACAAATAAAAAAAGTGAAGAATATTATATAGTTTTCGTCAACTTGAACAAAATTAGTGGCATATCAAGATGTCTCCATATATCCGCAGTAATTTAAGGTAATGGTATTATATTCTTATTTTAATACACCAAAGTGCACGTGCTGGCATTATAAATGCACCCATGGGGTGTGAGATTGCTATCACAAATCTAGTTGCTAGTTCAGGTATAGCAATGGATTTTGATAATGGAGACCATTCTGCCAAACTACTTCAAGCTCAAATTCACATATTTAACCAAACTTTCAGTTTCATAAACTCTATGTCCCTTAAATGTGCAATTGATTTGTGCATACCAGATGTCATACACAAGTATGGTCAACCCATGCCACTCTCACAACTCATTGTTTCACTACCAATCCACCCATCTAAGACTTGCTTCATTTACCGCTTGATGCAAATTTTGACTCATTCCGGTTTTTTCTCTCAACACAATGCCACCGAAAATGAGCTAGAAGTGAGTTATGAGCTAACTGATGCATCTAGACTACTCGTTAAGGACCATCCCTTGAGTATGACATCTTTGTCACAAGTCATACTTGATCCTATTTTGATCAATCCATGGTTTCAATTCTCTACTTGGTTCACAAATGAAGACCCTACACCATTTCACACTCAAAATGGGATGACATTTTGGGATTATGCTAGCCGTGAGCCCAAACTCAATCACCTTTTTAATGATGCCATGACTAATGACACTCGATTGATTTCAAGTGTGGTGATTGAGAAGTGCAAGGGAGTGTTCAAAGGACTAGAGTCTTTGGTTGATGTTGGGGGAGGAACAGGGACTATGGCTAAGGCTATTGTCAAGTCATTTCCACAATTGAAGTGTATTGTATTTGATCTCCCACATGTTGTTGATGGCTTGCACGGAACGGAGAACATAAAATATGTTGAAGGGGACATGTTTGAAGCAATTCCTTCTGCTGATTCCATTATGTTGAAGGTAAATATTATCTAAGTATATATTAATTATCTTCTTACTACACCAAGGTGTTTTGACTGTTTACAAAATTATATATATAATCCGGTCTAAGTTGCTTGATAATTTGACTCATTCCACTAATATAATGTTCAAGAAATTTATTTAAATTTCCATTGATAACTAGTAATTTAGCCTGTGTATTGTACAAAATAAATATTTATTTTATATAACTTAAATTTATATTAAATATATATTTTTGAATGTATAAATTATATTATAATTAAAATTTATAATAAATAAATATTTTTAAACATATAGATTATATTTTAAATTTATAATAATAATTATCATAATACAATGTTAATTCTTAATTGTTGATAATTTCTTTTAAAAAATATTAAAATTTAATTTAAAACTAAAGATATTAAAAATGATATATTGAATGATATAAGAGGTTAAAAAAATTCTTAAAAACGCTCTCAATAAAGAATGATAGCTAAAAATACTCTCGATAAAGAATAATAACTAAAAACACTCTCGTTCAAGATAACTATTTTAATTTATATATATGGAGGATTAATACAAAGTGTTGTGTGTATATATATGACACTCATTCTACTTAATAGTTAGATTTCTAGATCTCTGTTGATTTAGATAAAATAGATCAAGATCTATTTTGTTTAGGTTAAATTACTAATTTAGTCTCTTAATTTATTTATTTTGTTCGATTGGGTCCTTTTATTATTAAAAAGTTTAATTAAGTCTCATAATTTAAAAAAAAGCTCCAATGTTACCCTTTTCGTCCAAAACGACGTTGTCTTTTATTATGTTTTTCATGCCATTTAGTGTAACATCGGATGGAAAACAACGTCGTTTTGTATGAAAAGGATAACATTGGAGAATTTTTAAAAATTATGAGACTCAATTGGACCTTTTAATAATAGAGGAACCATATTGAACAAAATAAATAAACTAAGAGACCAAATTTGTAATTTAGCCTTCTATTTATTATGGCCTTCTACAATTGAAATTTATGATACACTGTTTTTACTAAATAGCCAATTAATATTTAATATGTCATTGTAATTTGAATGACATGGATAGTGTATATTGCATAACTGGAACGATGAGGAATGCTTGAAAATACTGAAGAGATGTAAAGAGGCATTCGCAAGCAAAGATAAAGGAAAGGTGATTATCATAGACGTGGTGATAGAAAACGAGAAGGGAGATGAGTTAGGTCAAACGAAGCTCTTCTATGATGTGGAGATGATGGTGTTAGTTACAGGAAGAGAGAGAAATGAGAAAGACTGGGCTAAGTTGATTTTCTCTGCAGGTTTCTGTAACTACAAGATAACTCCTGTGTTGGGTTTAAGGTCTCTCATTGAGGTTTATCCGTAGCACATCAATAGTTGACAAAGTGAAACACTGTGTGTATCATTGAAATAATTTATTTGTATTAAGTGTCTTTACATTGACCATTTTGTCCAAATTTCTCAAAGTTTTCAATCTGTCTATTTTTAATAACAATTTGCTTAAAGTGAATAATTAAAAAGCATGGTAAGTAAAAATTTCTCAAAGTTTTCAATCTGTCTATTTTTAATAACAATTTGCTTAAAGTGAATAATTAAAAAGCATGGTAAGTAAAAATTAAAATATTTAATAACTATTTTTGGACGCTTGCTATCAAGTAACATGTTTCATGTTATCATACATTGCATGCCTTTATTATAACAATAGTGATGTTTTGGAAAGATATAGACTTTTTTGTTTTTGAAATTTTGGAGTTACAAGAGCACATTTTTGTTACATTAAAATTCTAGGTCATATTAGTAACGTACTTTTTAAATAAAATTATTATATGTTCAATTCTAAACCACATATTTTTTTAACCCTAAAACAAAAGTAATTACATGATTTTTTTATTAAAAATTGTCACTGACACTTTAGGTAATAAAATACTTTACTTAGAAGTTGATGTAACAATCATTTAATAGAAAAATTAAACAAACTACTACTACTACTACTACTACTAGATTAGCAATTGTATATATCAAAATATATTAATTAATTACTGGGGATAAATAGACATGATTTATTTATATAAATTGACATGATAGATAAAATTAACTCTAGTTCTAGGTTTGAAAGTCTCTCATTGAGGTTTACCCGTGGCACGTCAATAATTGACAAAGTGAAATACTGTGTATGTCATTGAAATCATTTATTAGTTAAGTGTCTTTACATTGACCATTTTGTCCAAATTTCTCAAAGTTTTCAATCTGTCTATTTTTAAGAACTATTTTTGGACACTTGCTAATAAGTAACATGTTTCACGTTATCATACATTGTATGCGTTTATTATAACTATAGTGATGTTTTGGCAAGATATATACTTTTTTGTTTTTGAAATTTTGGAGTTACGAGAGCACATCTTTTTGGCTGAGATCACATCTCTAGGAGAGACAATCCTGTCCGATCCGGGTAGGATTATTATAAAGTTCTTCTTTTAAGTATTTAACAGAATTGCATAACCAGGACTTAAAATCGAGACTACTGGTTAAAGTGAACTAATCTTGTGCTAGTTGATCTACACTTTCGGCTATTACAAGAGCACATCTTTGTTATAACATAGATTAGTGATTTATGCTCCACTTTTGTCATTTTAATTGTGTCTTCATTGAACAGTTGCTATATTTGAGGGTATAATATAATGATTGTAAGTGAAGAACATTATTCTTAAAAATGACATAAAGACTAAGATAACGATATTTATTTTTTTAATACTATAGATTTCTTGATTATAGGATATAAGAATTTTTTTAAAGGATAAAAATATTAAGATAAACTATTGTTGTCGGTGAACACTCTAGTTAGTCCTCACTTACCCCGTTTCGCTTTTTATTATGATTAACAATGGAAATGAAAATCTGAAAGAAATAGATTACATTCCATAATTAGGAATCTGAAAGTTTACAAAAAATACAAATTAGAAATAGAAAACAAAATAAAAAGAGAGTAAAATAATAAATCAAAAATGACAAAAATTCAGAGGGAAAGTGGATCGGAAGGGAAACAGTGCGCAAGAATCAAAATTCACACAGCAGACAGAATCAGAGTACAAGCGAGGTATATCACCCTTTCCCCCTCTCCGTTTTGCTGTGCCTGTCGCGAATCGCTATGCTGCTTCCAGTAGCTTCCTGAAACGCTCATTAGCCTTTTGTTTGTCACTTTTTATTAACGAAACTTTGATACCCTTTCATACTTCTTGTTACATATTAGAATTAGAAATTTAAATAATTTGTATAGTAAAAATTTACATTAAAATTAACAAAGTTATTAAAGTGAAATTTCAATTCCAATCAAAGAGCAACACCAATATATAACTTTGTCTTTTTATTATTTTGCTTTTACTAGCCTTCTTTTATTCCTTTGTTTATTTGGTTATGTTGGACTTTCATTTCGAGCCCACCGTTTCTTTGTTCCAGTCCTTTATTTCCTTTTCTGCTTTTATTATTTACACTCTTTCTATTTGTTAAATACATTTTCCTTTTCTATCTTTTTTATATAAAATTACTTAATAATTTAATTTTTCCTTCTTTTTCAAAATCACTTATCGCTCATTCCGTTTCATTACACTCTCTCTTTGGTTTCACACTTCCCCATGTATGATTTAACTGCACCCCTCCTTCTCGTTTCTCTTCTTGATGTTTTCCAACGATTTCATTTTTGGGCTATCCTCCAACAATTTCATTTTCTCTCCCAAAATAGAAAACCCAATCCATTTTTCCAACCTCAATTTGCACTCTTCAGTACCATTTTTGTTTACATAACTCTTCGGTACCACCTCCACCACCATATTGTTGTCATCATCATGGCAGTGATGGTGGTTGCGATGGTAATGGAGGTAGCGACGATGACGGTGGTATATATATATATATATATATATATATACACACACACACACACACACACACACACACACACACACACACACACACACACACACACACACACACACACACACACACACACATTGAATTTCAACGATTCAACTGTTAAATTAAAGCATTTTATTGAGTAGATAAAATATACAAATTTTTATGAAGTTTGAAAACTATTTGATATTTTATTAGATAAATTCAAATTAACATATAATATACTTTCTAAATTTTAAGTAAATGTAGCCTATAAGATTAATTAGCTACAAATGTCCGATTTACTTAAAACTTGTTGTGCACAATCATTAACATAATATCAAAATATTCAACGGTTGAATTGTTGAAATTTTATATATATGAAGACTTATTGAGTGAAGTAACTTTACCAATAGTTGCTTTTGGAGTAACTTGATCCTACCCATATATATATATACACACACACACACACACACACACATACATACATACATAATATCAAAATATTCAACAGTTGAATCGTTGAAATTTTATATATATGAAGAGTTATCGAGTGAAGTAACTCTACCAAGAGTTACTCTTAGAATAACTTGACCCCCCCCATATATATATATATATATATATATATATATATATATATATATATATATATATATATTTGTTTCAAGTGATAGTAGTCTTTATATGACAGTGAGATGAATAAATTTGGACCATACAATCATACATGGATGGTTAGGATTAAATCACAAAGTCATGCAACTATTTTTAAGTGGTCATGTGATCGTTAAATAACTTTTAATCTTAACTGTCCATGTACGGCTTTATGGTTCATATTTTCTCCTCTCACCCTCACATTACAAACACTCCTCTCATTTGATACACTTACTATTTTTTGTGTGTGTGTGTGTGTTGTAACGCCCGGCCGCTTGCAGGATCTGTGACTGTTCCTACAAACCAACACAAGACTTTTTAGCGTATTTTGTCCTCACTCACATGCTTTCCCGGGAAACTTCCCAGTAGGTCACCCATCCCTAAATTGCTCCAAGTCAAGCACGCTTAACTATGGAGTTCTTAAGTGATGGGCTACCAAACAGTAGATGCATCTTGATGGTATAGGTAGCACTTATTAATTCCTTTAAGCTATCCTCAACTGTACAGTTCCATACCTGCACAACCTCTGGATCCTTCTCGTTCGGGTGTGTATTCGATTCATTCATGTACCCCTCCCGCTGGAAGCCTGCCAGGAGCCGCTCGTTGTCCGTGCCTCATCTCTTTTGTACCGGCAATCACTCCCCGTCCTCATTAGCGCCTGGGATGTTACATGCCCACCAGCTTCTGCTTGGTTTGTCCTCAAACCACACCGTACTGGGAGAGAGGCCCTGCTCTGATACCACTTTGTAACGCCCGGCCGCTTGGAGGATCTGTGACTGTCCTCACAAACCAACACTAAGACTTTTTAGCGTGCTTTATCCTCACTCACACGCTTCCCGGGAAACTTTCCTAGTAGGTTACCTATCCCTAAATTGCTCCAAGTCAAGCATGCTTAACTATGGAGATCTTAAGTGATGGGCTACTGAAAAGTAGATGCATCTTGATGGTATAGGTAGCACTTATTAATTCCTTTAAGCTATCTTCAACTGTATAGTCCCATACCTGTACAGCCTCTGGATCCCTCTCGTTTGGGTGTGTATTCGATTCATTCATGTACCCCTCCCGCTGGAAGCCTGCCAGGAGCCGCTCATTGTTCGTGCTTCATCTCTTTTGCACCGGCGATCACTCCCCGCCCTCGTCAGCGCCCAAGAAGTTACATGTGTGGGTGGGTGTGTGCACATGTACGTAGGTATGGGATAAGGTGGGTATTATAGTACCTATATCTGCACTCAACCCCATTAAATTTTGTGGATAAATTTCCAACCTTGGACCCATCCCCAGTCAACAGGTATTTGCCTTATCCATTATGGGGACCTATATGATTTGGGTAGGATTATCATCCCTAGTGTTGACTTACATGCCTCGTTGGTACTTATAATTGTTGCCTTGTTCTTCCTCATTCAATGCAACAAGTGCTTTTTCAAACGTAGAGAAGCTTTCAACAACAAAGAAGATGGCCAAAACTAATGGAGTTTTGATCAGAATTTTGCTAACACGAAAGTTTTTCATTGTTTGTGTTTTTGTGTGGAGCATCGAATTTTGTTGATTATAGTGTTTTTCTTATGGTTTGTTGCTTATGTTTTGGTTAGAATTAGTGTATAAATCCATTTTCATATTTTTTAATAAATAATACTTAAGCCCAATCCATATAATGACCTTTTTAGTCTTAAGTATTATACTAGTCCAAAGCCACAAATGTTGAACAAAGTCAATAGCCTTATTAGGAACATTAACATAGTGAACAATAGATCACACCTTGACTAGGAGTAAAGTTACCCTGTTACTACACAAAAAATATGATTATCACCCATTAGGCCTTGTGCCTTGTGAAAAAATGAGGAATACACAAGAATAAGGGTTGAATTGTGTATTTAATTTTTTTTAAAGCAAATTAGACCAAGTTAAGGAAACAAATAAACAGCATATATATATATATATATATATATATATATATATATATATATATATATATATATATATATATATAAGAGAAGAAAAGCACACAGAAGATTTTATATTGGTTCACTCAACTTGAACTACATCCAGTCCCTTCGTCTTGAAGGTGTTCAACTAACTAACCTTAGGTTACAAACAAGTATTGTTCTCCGCCTCTTCAAGCTTTACAAAGCAATCTACCTAGATCAATGCAAGAGTTTTTCTACAAAGTATTTAGAGTCGTCCTGAAAATTCAAGGCTTGTCAAATTTCTTCATATTGTTTCTTCTCTTTTGAGTTGATATATATATATGACCTTTAGAAAGTTGCTATTGAAGCTTTGCTTTAATCTTCAAGAGAGGAATGTGTACTCATATATCGAGCTGGCAGTAGAGTCAGAAAAGTGACTTTTGGTTCTTGCACTAAAAAGGAAGGTGCGGTGCTGTGTTAAAGAATTGCTTTTTTGAACATTCTTTATTCGGCTTGCCAGCTTGATAAGTTGACTTTCTGTTTCTGCAACATTGTGCTTATACACTAACATATATCTGACTTTCATTTAATGCTCAGACATTTGAATGTTAGATGACTTTAAGTGGTAAAATATTAATCATAAGAATTTTTGTGAGTATTTAAAGTTTGAAACAGACTTTAACAACTTTGATGTTAAATAGACTTACACTTGAACGATCATTATACAAGAGCTCATTAGACACTTGCAAAAAACTGGCACGTTGGACACCTTGATGCTAAGCACAGGTTGGATGCTTAAAGAGTGTTTTTACAACAGAGACTTAAAACTTAATAAGTTTTTGTTATCTTCAAAATTTGAGGGACTAAACGCTTCATATGTCTTTGGTTCCAACAATCTCCCTCTTTTTAATGATGACAAACCTTATTAATTTTTAAGTTTATGAACATATACATATATAAAAAACGCATATGATGAGATAAGGTAGACTTACTGTTGTACTCCCCTTGAGTCTAATATATCAAGAAAATTAGCATACATACGAGACATAAAGTATATCTAGTATATGCATGAATGCCATTTGATGAGTCATAAGCACACAATAAAAACAAGCCACAAGCTATTGTATAAAAACTATAAAAACTTTATAAAGAATAACAATACAGAAAGTAATAGAAACATTGAAAACTTTGTTATTTCCTCATCTTTCCCCCTTTTGTCATTATAAAAAAAAGCGAGAAAAGAACATCACAGTCACTACGGCATTGAGAGGGGTGGAGGTGGAGGTGGAGGTGGAGAGGGAGATGGATGAGGGGTGCGAAAGATCTCTTACTAGTTTTGAAGTTTTTAGTGGAGAAAGGTCATGATGGGTTGAAGTTGGGTGGCGACATAGTTTTGGATAGCGAGGTCAACAAGACGAAGGGTAGGAGGGGCAAGAGGTAGAGTATGAAGGTTGGCAGAGGCTTGAAAACCTGGGGTTGGAGGAGGCAGAGGTGTTGGTGAGAGTGGGTGAGATGGTGTTAGTGGTTGAACTTTGGAGGGTGGAGGTGGTGCTTCCAAAAACTTGAGGTTGGAGAAGTGAAGGTGATGTGGACAAGGATAGTGGTATCGTGGAAATGCGAATTCCCATGGGTAGGGTGGCTTGAAGGATCGAGGAATGGTGATGGCAGCCAAAATGGCATAGATAATGGACTTCTCAGCACCAAGTAGTGGATGCTCGTTAGCTGCACAGACAAAGGCTACAAAGGTGTCTGAGAAATGAAAGACACGAGTTGGATAGTGCATGTACTTACAATTCTGCAAAGTTGAAGTGTTGGCCTTGTCATCTTGTGAGAATCCACTACTAGATGCTTCCGATTCGCAGTTCTACATGTGCTGATGCCAAAAGCGTTTAGCATCATCCTCGTCTATGTCTTGCATCAACTTTCTAGACATGTACCATTCTAGAGTAGTGTTGATCTACTGTTGAAACTCAACTTTGGAAGGCAAAGGTAGAGAGGGAGGTTTTGTCAACATCTTCTTCTTTTTCTTGTTTTCATCCAAAGTGGGCAACTTTGGGCAGATCTTATCTGATTGGATGCGAACAACTATTTGATGAGAGATATGCTGTGCGGGAGGAATGAACAGTTGATACTTGAGATTTGCAGAGCTCTTGAGGGAGGCACAGAGCATTTGCTCAAATTGTGTTTGAACAAAGCTAGCTTTAGCAAGATCTTGAGGCCTAAAATTTCAAATCAGCAGGCCTGAGCTGAACTGTTCTTTCGGGCATCCCGTCTCGCCTCTATTGCCTTACATGTTCAAGCTCCTCAACTAGAGGTACTTGGTGTTGAAGTACTCTAGAAGGGTGTGCATTGAAGCGCCATGCCTTAACAAGCTTGGGGTACCTCCTTTTGATAAACTGTTTCAGCAGTAAGCTTTCAATTGCATTGGGAGGCAGAGCCAAATAATTTAGAAGAGGTTGGTGGGTGAAGTCTTCCAAATATGGTTTAGAGCAAATTGAGGAGCAACTAAACCTGTATTCTGGCTCTGGAAGGGGCTTTAGATGCAGTATAATAGTGTTGTCATCCACCAAGTTTTGCTTGATTCCTTCACAAAGAGTAAGCTCCATTTCTTCTTTGCATTCTCCCAATTCTCAGCGTGTCCAACAAAGACAGAAGAAACATTTAGATTGGTATTGGTGTTTGAGGATTGGGGTTGCTTAGGGGGCTTAATGGAAAGATATGGTTTTGTTAGGCTAGGAGTCTGAATGGTGCACACATAATCATTATCACTAGGTAGCAGCATGTCTGGTTCAGGTGTGGTGTAGGTAGGTTTGTACTACGACGGGTAATTAGATGGTAAGGTTTGGTGGGCTTGTGTTTGGTTGGATGGAGAGTCAGTAGGTTCAATAATGATACAATCAATAAATTCCTGTTCAGACACAGTAACAACATATGGAGCAGAGGACTTACTTTTCTTGCTCACTTCGGATGTTTGTCTAAACTTTAGATGCTCGTTTGGGAGAGGTGGTCAGTTAGGCTGGAGGAGCTTCCTCAGGTGTAGATACTGCGATTATGGCAGTTTTCAATTTTTTCAACAAGACCGCTATTGAAACACAGTCCTCATCATCAGAGTCTTGTTGAAGTCTAAGTTTCCTTTTTGTAAGAGTTGCAAGAGGAAGGGCAACAACAGGAGGAGCACCTGGGGGTACAGGTACTGGTTAAGTCTTAAACCTCGTCACTCTGGATGTAGAAGATGGTTTGGACAATCTCCCCTTGGATGGTTGCCTTTTAGAGGTAATTGGTCTTGCGATAGCCGTGGATGGACGAATAAGGCCTTGTCATCCACTTGTTCATGTTGTTGGGCAACTTGTTCCCCTGCAGGCTGTGGTGCCTCTTCTACAGGTTCTTCTTTTACTTCTAGGGACTTGGAAGTTTTCTTTATGGGTTTCAGAACAAACCCAACCTTTATCTAGTTAATGTTATTGCGGCCGAATGGCAACTGGGTAAACCTCAGACCACCACCCAGCCTGTGGATTTTAGCTTGCTCACCACTAGACAGAGCAAAGAATTCATGATATACATGCTGAATCTAGAAAATCCTGTTCAGTAGAGTCGCATATGTGATTTGGTCGAATTCATTTCTCCCCTTCATGGTTCTGAAAATGTTGTTGAGGATGAGGTGAGGAAGATTGAATTGCTATCCGGTCACCATAAGGAAGAGGGCAAAGTGGTGCAGAAATGTCACATTGCCCTTGGAGCCAGCTTTGTGAAGAATCCTCTTGTTTAAGAACGGTTGGAGTACCTTGCCCTCCTTCATTAGCTTACTGTATTCCATGCCTCCTTCAGCTTTGGGTCCTATCAAGGCAGCATCTACAATTTCATGGCTGCCATAGCTGTTTTTCCATCCATTCTTAATACATAAGCTAGCGTGCTCACATTCGATGGCTTGAGCAATGCTCCCAAGTCTATAGTGACCTTTACACTTAAAACAGTGTCAACAACACTGTTGTTTACAAGCTCAGCATTCTTCTAGAAGCGTCTAATAAGCTCTGGGTATATGATCTCATTCAAATGGAAGTAATTCAAGATTCCACATCGAATGAGATTGTCCTTCACCTTGACTTCTATTGCATTTAGGGCGTCGATGTTAAAACAGTTTTCAATTAGAACAATGGCTTCGTTCTGGCTTTTGACATGAGCTATAGCTTTTATGGCTTTGCCTGCCTTCTCGATTACCATTTTTTTTATAAGAAAGGTTAGGGTTTGACAAGTTTTGGGAGGCTGAGAGAGAGAGAGAATAAGAGCAATGTCTCAGAGATAATAATAGTAAGAGTGAGAGCTTGGTTTACAAAATGCTTGAGTGTATAGGAAGTAACCGAAGGATTTTTGGTTTTGGCGGTATTTGAATTTTGAAGAGAGAGATAGTGCGCATTTAATGTTGGTTCAGTGTGCACATTTTTTAATGATAGTTTACAGCGCAGTTGTGACTCAGACAAGGAATAAAACATTTATTTCAAATCATTGTTAATGAAAATATAATGGTGCATGGATGAAGATATTTATGTGTTAAAATACAAACTGTTATACTATCATAGTAATAATGGACGCATGCACAATGGAAGATGATATGATAATGGATGCTTTGTGACATAGGACGCTACTAGTCATTGGACAGTCAAGGCACATGAAAGAAATCTATTCCTTTATAAATTCCATACCAAGACAATCTCAAATATGGACAAGTTTATCTTCAGGAAGTGGTTTTGTAAATATATTTGCTAGTTGATTTTTAGTACTAATAAATTGAATATCAATAACTCCTTTTTGAACATAATCTCTTATAAAATGATGTTTAATTTCAATGTGTTTTGCTCTAGAATATAATATAGGATTTTTAGAAAGATTTATGGCAGCAGTATTATCATAAAGGATAGGAATTTTACTCTCATAGATACTGTAGTCCTCTAATTGATGCTTGATCTACAATAATTGTGAGCAACAGGACGCTGCTGATATGTATTCCACTTCTGTTGTGGATAGAGCAATTGTTCCTTGCCTTTTGCTTGTCCAGGAGACAAGACTTCCACCAATAAAGTGGCATCCCCCACTAGTGCTTTTTTGTTCTATTCTGTCTCCAACGTAGTTAGCATCACAGAATCTAACTAACCTATACTTTTCATCTGACTTAAAGCATAGACCAAGATTAGTAGTTCCTTTTAAGTATCTAAATATTCTTTTAACTGTTGTAAGATGAATTTCTCTAGGATTAGATTGAAAACGAACACAAAGACATACACTAGGAACATAATATCTGGTCTAGATGCTATAAGATATAGTAGAGATCCAATCATACCTCTGTATGTGGTTTCGTCTACCTTTTTAGATGTTTCATCCAGTCCAAGCACTGAAGATGGATTCATAGGTGTGTTCATTTCTTTGGCATCATTCATTTTGTACTTCTTGAGTAGTTCTTTCGCATATTTCGTTTGATGTATGTATATGCCACTGCTTGTTTGTTTTATTTGTAATCCCAGAAAGAAATTTAATTCTCCCATCATGCTCACCTCAAACTTTGTCATCATAAGCTTAGAAAAACCTTACACAAGGTTTCGTTAGTAGCACAAAATATGATGTTGTCCATATATATTTGTACAATGATAACGTGTAAGTATACATTTTTGCGAAACAGAGTTATGTCTATTTTTCCTCTTATGAAACCGTTTTCTAAAAGAAAAGAACTTAGTTTTTCATGCCAAGCTCTAGGTGCTTGTTTGAGTCTATACAAAGCCTTTTTGAGTTTTAAAACATGCTTAAGAAAACTATCACACTCAAACCCAGGAGGTTGCTTGACATAAACTTCTTCATTTATTATGACCATTAAGAAATGCACTTTTTACATCCATTTGATAGAGCTTCATATTACTATGAGTAGTAAATGAAAGTAAGATGTGAATGGCTTCTAATCTAGTTATAGGTACAAAAGTTTCAGTGAAATCTATACCTTTTTACTGAGAATATACTTGAGCTACAAGTCTAGCTTTATTTCTTACTACTTTACCTGCTTCATCTAGTTTGTTTCGGAATACCTATTTTGTTCCTATTATTGACTTGTCTTTAGGTAGAGAAACTAGTTTTCACATATCATTTCTTTCAAATTGATTTAGCTCTCCTTCATGACTTTAATCCATCCTTCGTCCAATAGTGCTTCATTCACCGTCTTTGGTTCTATATAGAAAATTAGGGTAGTTTGATCTTGCTCCTTGAAGGTGGATCTTGTTTTGACATGATCCTGTACATTTCCTAGGATTTGATCTTTAGGGTGGTAGTTTCTCATTTGCCATTGTCGTCTAGTTGGCTATTTTTGCCTTTTCCTTTGGATCGTCCAATGGAGTTCTGGATGCTAGTTCCTTAGTGTTGTCCTATTTCATATCTATAAGAGATTCGTCTAGCTTTGTTAGTTCTTTATCAAGCTTACTATCATTAAATTTAACATGAATGGCTTCTTCAACTGTTAAGGTTCTAGAGTTATAAACTCTATATGCCTTGGACGTTTCTGAATAGCTTAACAATATTCCATTGTCACACTTAGAGTTAAACTTTCCAAGATTATCCTTTGTGTTCAAAATAAAACATGGACATGCTATGTTTACAGCTTCAGCCTAGAAGTGTTTAGGAGTTGAGTTATCACTAAGCATGGTTCTAGCCATTTCTTGTAATGACCTATTCTTTCTCTCTACCACACCATTCTATTGAGGTGTATGAGGTACATAGAAATTGTGTAGAATTCTGTTTTCCTCACATAACCCTTGAAAATTTTTGTTTTCAAACTCTTCTCCATGATTACTTTTGATTGAGGCTATGCAAACACCTTTTTTGTTTTGAGTTCTTTTACAAAATATAGAGAAGACTGTAAAAGATTCATCCTTGTGTCTTAGGAACATAACCCATGTCCATCTAGTATAATCATCTACTTACAACTAGTCTATATCGTTTTCCATTAAGCAAGGTCATGCTAGTTGGTCCAAACAAATCAATATGTAAGAGTTCAAGAGGTCTAGTAGTGAAAACAATATTTTTTGAATCAAAAGATTTTTTCACTTAATTCAGTTTTTGATGGGCATCACAGAGAACATTAGATTTATATATAAGATTTGGAAGGCCCCTTACGAGGTTATGCTTATTTAGCTTAGAAATCAATCTCAAGCTTGCATGTCCAAGTTTCTTATGCCAAATCCATTGATTCTCGTTGATGGATACTAGGCACGATACATTTTTATTTGTTAGATCATTTAAGTCAATCTTATATAGATTGCTTTGCCTCTTTATAGAGAATAAAATGGATCCATCCACATTTTTGACTATACATTCATCGTTTTTAAAGGAGACACTGCGTCTACTATAACATAATTGACTTATGCTAAGTAGATTGTATCTAAGTCCTTCAACATATAAAACATTATCAATGGAAGGTAAAGGATGCTTATTAATTTTATCTATTCCCTTTATCTTCCCTTTCTGATTTCCTCCAAAAGTGACCCATCCACCATTCTTTTGTCGGAAGCTTTGGAACATAGACTTTTCTTCTGTCATGTGTCGTGAGTAGCCACTGTCCAAGTAACATGACTGAGGTTTCCTTTCTGTTGTCAAGCAGATCTGTGATAGGAAAAATTATATATTTAGGTACTCAAATGGACTTGGGTCCTTTTTTGTTAGTTTTGAAGACACTAGACGCCTTTGTAACTGAAGGCACTAGACGCCTTTGTAACTGAACGATGAATACATCGAGATGATTCATGACCACTTTTTCCATAATATTTACAAAAAGCAGTAGCTTTAGCTGTTCTAGAGGCTTCTTCCTTTTTAACAAAGCCAAATCTAGATTTGTCATGTGGACTTCGTTTATAAGATAGAATTTTGTTTAAATTTTCAATCCCACTGACGATTTGGATAGACTTTCTTTTAAGTGATTTACTTCCTTTTGAAGTTCTAATGCTTCATTAGGAGTTTTCACTTCTAGAAAATCTTTTGACTCGTTTGTCTTTAATTTTTATTCTTTCTCATAATGTCTTCATAATTATTTTTGAGTGAATTAAATTCTTTAGACATTTTTGAAAACTTCTTTTTTAATTCTTTATAACCTATTGAGAGAGTTGGTGAATTAGAATGCAGTTCATTATATGCCTCTTGAAGAGAAGATAAGTTATTAAAATTTACCTCTTCATCTTGTTCATTTTCTGAGTTTTCTAAACTCGTCTCTACCATGAGACAAAGGTTTGCTTCTTCATCTCCTTCTTCTTTCGAGGAAGATAGATCCATATCTTCCCAGGTTGCAATGAGTCCTTTCTTTTTCTTTTTGAGAAAGGTTTTCTTTTTCTCCTTCTGTAGACTTGGACATTCAGCTTTGAAGTATCCAAGCTTCTTACTTTGAAGCAAACTGGTGGCCTCTTTTCTTTGGGTTCCTTACTAAACTTTTTAGTAAAGTTTTTGGCTATGGACCTTACTTTTTTCTTCCACATAGCTTGTATTTTTCTAGATATGAAGGATATCTCATCCTTATCAGAGTCATCTTCTTTAGACGCTTCCTCAGAGGATTCTTCCACATTTAGAGTTTTGGACGATGATCTCTTCACTGTACGCTAGGCACTTAGAGTAATGGACTTTCCTCTTCTTAGTCTTTCGTCCTATTTTAGGTCTAACTTATGAACCTTAAGAGTTCCAAGTAGTTCTTCCATGGAAAGAGTTGCTAAGTCCTTGGACGCTCTCAGAGCTGTAACCTGTGGTCTCTATTGTCTAGGCAAACTTCTCAAAATTTTGTTAATATGATCATAATTGTCAAAAGTTTTACCTAGAGATATTAGATTATTTATAATGGTTTGAAATCTACCAAACATAAGTTCAATTGTTTCATTTTCTTTCATAGAAAATAACTCATATTGCCTTATCGACAGACTAAGCTTAAATCTTTTTACTTGTGAGGTACCTTCATAAGCAAGAGCTAAAGTATCCTACATATTTTTTGCACTTTTCAAGCTATGCACTTTCTTATACTCGGATTCAGACAAAGCACACATAATAGCATTTCGAGCTTTAGAGTTTAGTAGATACCTTAGTTTATGTGCTTCTGTCCACTGACCTCTCGGCAGCTCTGTTCCGTTTTGGTCAATAGGTAGATAGTTACCTGTCTCCATGACATCCCACATATTGATATGACATGCATCGTAGAAGGCTATGATTATTTGTTTCCAATAGTCATAATTTTGACCTTGGAAGAGAGGTAGGTCTGTTGATAGCTTGTCCTTCGTTATCCATGTATACTCAAATCTTTTTACCTCTACACTATTAGGTGCTCAACCCCAAGAGGTCAAGCTTTGATATCAATTGAAAGAACAAGGAATACATAAGAAGTGGGGGTTGAATTGTGTATTAAAAAAAACTTTTTTTAAGCAAATTAGATCGAGTTAAGGAAACAAATAAACTAAGCATATATATGGATAAGAGAAAAAAAGCATACAGAAGATTTTATATTGGTTCATTCAACTTGGGCTATATCTAGTCCCTTTGTCTTGAAGGTGTTCAACTAACTAACCTTAGGTTACAAACAAGTATTGTTCTCTGCCTCTTCAAGCTTTACAAAGCAATCTACCCAAATCACTTAACCACCCACGTATTATCACTAAGCCTCTTTAGGCTTTCACAACGTAAAACAATTGTTTTTACAAAAGAAATAACTCATAATGTGAGGATATAAAAGTTTAAGAGCAATGCAAGGGTTTTTCTACAAAGTATTTAGAGTCGTTTAGAAAATTCAAGGCTTGTCAAATTTCTTCATATTATTTATTCTCTTATGAGCTGATATATATATGACCTTTTGAAAGTAGCTATTGAAATTTCCAGCTTCAATCTTCAAGAGAAGAACGTGTATGGATATGTTGAGCTTGCAGTAGAGTCCAAAAATGACTTTTGGTTCTTGCACTAAAAAGGAAGGTGCGGTGCTATGTTAGAGAACTACTTTTTTGAACATTCTTTATTTAGCTTGCCAGCTTGATAGGTTGACTTCCTTTTTCTGCAACACTGCACTTATACACTAACATATATCTGACTTTCATTTAATGCTCAAACATTTGAATGTTAGATCACTTTAAGTGGTAAAATATCAGTCACAAGGATTTTTGTGAGTATGTAGAGTTTGAAACAGACTTTACAAACTTAGATGTTAAAGAGACTTACACTTGGATGATCATCATACAAAAGCTTATTGGATGCTTGCTAAAAACTGGTGCGTTGGACGCCTGATACTAAGCACGAGTTGGACGCTTAGAGAGCTTTTTTACAACAGAGACTTAAAACTTAATAAGTTTTTGTTATCTTCAAAATTTGAGGGATTAGACGCTTCATACGTCTTTGGTTCCAACACCTTGTGCGAGTGAATCTAGCCCACCTCTAATTCCTATATATAACACCAACGTCATTGTAGCATGTAAGCATTTAATATACTTCGTCACTATGGTAGAATTCCTGCTGACTTGAGCATTGAAATGTCTTTTGCAGGTAACATACCCAATTCTCATGGCGATTCAACCACATTATAGCATCAATTGAACTTAAACGATCTTAAACCACTAAAAGCACCTTAGAGTTTACATTCACTAGAGGCCTAATTCACAATCAGCAATCAACCTCAGACACACCAACAGTTTATCTTGAACACATCAACATTGTCTTTCTCAGATAGATAATTCTAACAAAGGCTAGTCCATAACCAACAGTACACCTCATACATGTCAACAGTCCATCTTAAACACATCAACACTATCCTTCTCAAACAAATCACTTTTCATGTTATGAATTTATAAATAATATATCCATTCAATCATAATTTAATTATAATTAAATTTGTTCCTGATTTGACTATGGTTCAATTAAAGTTGAACTTATGAATCATAAATTAATGTCTTTTCTGATAAAATAATCAGTTAAATTTTAAAAGTATTGATTAAATTTAAAATTTATAAAAATAATACTAATAAAAATTCAAAATAAAATAATAATCACATGTTTACCTATTGGAGATCCACATCGATTAGAGATATGGCTAAAATAGAGTATATAAGTGGGAGGCACCTCTCACCTCTTGAGCTAGCTTTTGGGGTTAAGTTAGGCTTTAACCTAAAATTCTAATATGGTATCAGAGCCTATCTTAGAGATTATTGTTGGACGTATCGTGCCACTTGTTATCGGCCCGTTATCAGACCACTCACAGATGTTTAGTCTTGTAAACTTCATGCTTGAGATGTCCAATCCTTAATGTGAGGGGGTGTGTCGGAGATCTCACATCGACTAGAGGTATGATCAAAATAGAATATAAAAGTGGGAACAACCCTCATATCTTGAGCTAGCTTTTGACGTTAAGTTAGCCTAACCCAAAATTTTAAGATTACCATTGTTTGTTAAAGAGGTTTTACTTTATAAATGAAAATTGCCAATGGGCCAGAGTCGTACCAAAAATAAAATATGTTAGAAAATACGTTAAGAAAAGACATATAAGACAAATCAAGTACATATGAAGGTTGTAAAAAAATATAAAACAAAATAAGCTAATGTTTTTTGGATATTATAATAAAAATAAAAAAATTTCCAAAATATAGGGATGTTCATCAAATTAGATTTATCCAATGAATCCAACAATATTAATCCAAACAAAACCAATTAAATTGGTTCAAATTAGTTCGGTTATTGATTCTTTTCATTTCAAATCCGAACTAAACCAATTATAATTAGTTCGATTTTTGTATTGATCTTTTTTCAACTTGAACCAACTCAAACTAATCCGATCAATTATTTTTTAGTTTTTAAATTAATATATTTTAAACTTTGAGCTTAAATTTTGCTTTGACTTTTGTATTTTCTTTCTTTTTCTTTTACTTTAATTTTCTTATAATCTTATCTAATATTATCAAATGTCTTAATTTGGTCACGTTTATTATAAATTTTTTATTATATTTAAGGTAAAAAAGTTAATAATATGTGTAAATTGATAACTATAAAAAAATTAAATATTTTACATAAAATAAATAATTAGCTATTAAAAAATAAAGAATACTTTTACCTTGTAATACCAAAAATAGAACGTTTTTACCTTGTAATTGGTTTATATTATAACACAATGACCCAAACTAAACCCACTTGATTTTAATTGGTTTAGTTTTGTTTGGATTAGTCAAAAACTTTTTAAAATCCAAACTAAATTAATCCAATCAAATATAATTGATTTAAATTTAATTTTACCGTAAATCCAAACCAATCCACCCGTGAATACCCCTATCCTACCCTACCAAAATAATAGGCCTATATATATTGCAGAAGAGGACAAAGGCGACAAAGCCTCGTGACTGCATAGCATCCTCTTCTGATGGACCACATCACTATAACTCGTGCCTCAAGCTCTACTGAAATGACTAATGGCATTCATGGTAGGGGTGGCAAAGCGGGCCAACCCGCCCCGCCCCGCCATCAACCCGTCAAAAGCGGGTCAGGGCGGGTTGACCCACTGGCAAGAAGTGGGTTGAAAAGTTGAATCCTCCCTGCCTAGTAGTGGGTTGGCGGGTTGGCCCGCCAAAGAATAATGAGTGGGTCGGTGGGTTGTACAAAGGGCGGGTTGGCGGGTCGACCCACTAAAAATAGGTTGGTGGGTTGACCCACCCCGCTTTTTTTTTATGAAAAAAACTCAATTAAATTTAATTTTTTTTGTTATCATCTAATTGAATTGGATTAAATAATTTTTATTTTAATACACGTTATATCACTTTGAATCTTTGATTGTTTGACATATAATTTTATTATTATTTTATTATACATTAAATATATGAAAGAGAAATTATATTTTTTCATTCAAAAGTTATAAAAATAATTTACTTGAAAATAAATAACACATCTCATTCAAAAGTATGAGGGATTATATTTTTTAGTATAGCATTGAATTGTATTTAATTACAAGTAGAACTAACCCCAAACGCATGTGTTATTGTTATCATTATATTTTTTAGGATAACATTGCGAATGTGGAGTAGTGTGTGTAGAGCATCTTTTACGTATTTTTTTTTAATTAATGTCTTTGGTACAATAACTAAGGAAGGAGAAAAAAAAAAGTGGTGGGTCACGGGTTAACCTGCCTAACCCGCAGGTTGGGGTGGGGGTGGGTTGGCGGGTTTTACTGACTTACTCGCTTTGCCAAAAATGGCGGGTCAGGCGAGTCGACTCGGCAAGTTGAACCCGTTTTGCGACCCCTAATTCACGGCCCACCTCAAGGTCGATCAATAGAGAAATTATTGAATAAATCAAGACTTTCTAATTATCAAGTAAACTTCTAAATCAATCCTTTAAATACCATATTATATTACTGTTTTCGTAAATTGTTATTAAATTACTTTAAAGATATAAAATATACGGATAAGAATCAAGTTACTTGAAGAATAACTCCTAACAGTGTTACTCCTACTCAATAATTCTTTGTATATATTATATTTTAAGAATCCAACCATTAAATTAAAATTTCTTATTGAATAAATCATGTTTTTAATAAGGTTTTTTAATTTAATGATTATATTATTAAGATATAATATATACAAAAAATTATTAAGTGCAACAATTCTATTAAGAATTACTCTTGGAGAGTTGTAGTAACTTGATCCTCACTTAAATTGTATAGTTATTGAAGTTTTTAGTTCTTATTGAAATTACTTTGCCCCACGTGTTAAAGATGTAGGAAAAACTACCAACATTGAAGGATTTCTTTTGTTCTTACATGTGCCCAGTACTATAGCAGTTAATTTATTTTGTAGTTTTGCCTTGTCACATACAGTTCTGAAATAATGAGTCAGTGAGTGCGTAACACACATATATCATCAACTAAATTCCTTGCAAGGTATAAAGTACGTATAAAGAGAAAGGTAACTCGCAAGAAACACGTGACAAATGGATCTAAAAAAAGATCTTTTACCTGTTTTTGCCACCATTAAAATTAGTGAAAAATTATTTATTCCTCACCAATTTTGAGGTCACAAAAATTTTAGTGATTATTTTTTTTAAGAATTATGTATAAATTATTTTGTCATTGATTTTAAGTTTTCTTGTAGAGACGATGCCTTATCCTTCCTTCAAAAAAGATCTTTTACCAGTTTTTGCAACGTTGCCATGTTGCGCGACACACCTGCTGGTCTTATAAATAGACCAAAGTAATGTGAGGTTTTGTACCACAAAGCTAGATACTAGTTCATATAGCAAACTATATATGGAATCCAATAGTGAAGAGCATGCTACAGAATTACTTCGAGCTCAAACCCACGTATGGAATCATATTTTCAAATTCATAAACTCTGTCCCTTAAATGTGCTATTGACTTAGGCATACCAGATATCATACACAAGTATGGCCAACCCATGCCACTCTCACAACTCATTGCTTAATTACCAATCCACCTATCCAAGATTTGCTTCATCTACCGCTTGATGCGAATTTTGACCCATTCTGGTTTCTTTTCTGAGCACAATGTCACCGAAAATGAGCTTGAAGTGAGGTATGTGCTAACTGATGCATCTAAACTACTCCTCAAGGATCATCAATTGGGTATGACATCTGTGCTACAAGTCATACTTGATCCAATTTATATTAATCCATGGTATCAATTCTCTACTTGGTTCACAAGTGAAGACCCTACACCATTTTACATAGAAAATGGGATGACATTTTGGGATTTTAATGGGCGTGAGCCTAAATTCAATCACCTTTTCAATGATGCCATGTCTAGTGACACTCAATTGGTTTCTATTGTGATGATTGAGAAGTGCAAAGGGGTGTTTAATGGATTAGAGTCATTGGTTGATCTTGGAGGTGGAACAGGGACTATGGCTAAGGTCATTGCTAAGTCATTCCCACAACTAAAATGCATTGTATTTGATCTCCCACATGTTGTTGCTGACTTGCAAGGAACAGAGAACATAAAATATGTTGGAGGGGACATGTTTGAAGCAATTACTTCTGCTGATTCCATTATGTTGAAGGTAAATATTATCTAAGTATATATTAATTATCTTCTCACTTCACCTTTAGCACAACATCTTGTTTTGACTGTACTAGACTATATATATACCTGATAATTTGACGCATTCCACCAATATATTGTTCGAGAACATTTCGCATGTTGGTAGGCTATAAATAAATAAAAAAATATATAACTAAGAAGGTTATGAGTCCAAAAGTGTTAAAGCATGATTAGACAAACGAATTACTCAAGATAAAAAGCCTATGAAGCCACTCTTTCTTACACTTTTTGACAATGGCTTACACATACAATTCTAATATGGTATGAACTCATATATAAAGAAAGACATGAAACCCAAATTAAGAAAAAATGAGACAAATAAAAAAAGATTTAAATATGTTTTTAGGTCCTATAAATATGATTAAATTTGATTTTAATCCTTTAACTTTTTTTGTTGGTTTTGGTTTTCATACATTTTAAAAATCTTTGAAAATGGTCTCTATTACCACTTAGTGGTAATGTGGCAGGTATCTAACTATGTGACATCTGCAACCATTTTGAGGTTATATGTGATGTGATATGTTTAGATGCAAATTGCAATATTTGTAACTAGTGATAGAGACCATTTTAATAATTTTGAAATTTGTAATGATTGAAATCAAAATAAAATAAAATTGGAGAATTAAAATCAAATTTGACCATATTTATAATGACTATAAACAATTTACCCTAAAAAAAAATTACCAACAAAGAAGAGAAGACAAATTAAAGGAAAAGAGGCTTAAGAAATAATGACAGATTTGTGGCCTCTAAAATTTAATAAAAGGAGCATAAGCCTAACCAATAAATGAAAGTAAGATTGGATTCTAGGGTCTAAACTTAAAGTATAAGCTCGATCAAGCTAAAGATTGAAGACAAGTTATAACTGGTTCAAGCTAGTTGAACTTAAGGAATGGTGTTCGAGAATGCATCTCATATTGGTGGTGGTTTAAAAACAAATAAAACAAAGTTAAAAGTGCAAAAGTATTTTTGTACAAATAAGTTAATCAAAGCATAACTCTTTGTTACACTCTTGGACAAGGGTTCACTTATAAATTTCCTATATGTGTGTGTGTGTGTGTGTTTACACTGGTGCAATTACACCATCAATAACTTAATATAAAATATGATTTTTATTGATTCAACCATTGAATTATAATTTTATATTACCAAGATTGTTTGTGTCAAATTTTGTCAAAATTAAATAATAATAAGAAGATAATCAAATGATTCATGTTTTATTATATTTTGAAAAGTATATATTATGCCTATTTTAATCTAGATAAATATAATATCAAATAATTTTAGATTTATATAAAAATTTGTACATATGATCTATATTAAAGAAACTTTCAATCCAACGGTGGGTTTTGAAATAAGATTATCTAATTAAAAGCTATTGAATGGTGTAATAATTGATGTAAGCTATTAGTGTTATTTGATGCCTCCCGTACACACACACACACTGTAAGCTATTAGTGTTATTTGATGCCTCCCGTACACACACACACACACACACACACACACACACACACACACAAACTTATAATAAATGGTGGTTTGTGATTGGATGACAGTGTAAAACTACTTTACACTATTAGTGCATGACCATTAAACTTATATATATATATATATATATAAGTAAATTGTAATTTATTAGAACCAAGAACAAAAAGCTGAAAATTGGCACACACACACACACAAACTTATAATAAATGGTGGTTTGTGATTGGATGACAGTGTAAGACTACTTTACACTATTAGTGCATGACCATTAAACTTATATATATATATATATATATATATAAGTAAATTGTAATTTATTAGAACCAAGAACAAAAAGCTGAAAATTGGCATTAGTGCCATAGTCATACAAATCATGTATAAATAGACAAAAACGATGGAAAAAGCTTGTACATGGGCAAATACCCTCACCAATAGAGTAGATCACCAATATATAATACTTAAGCTAATATTAATAGCAATACTACATAATGTGGCAAATAAGCAGCATAGGTATATACCAGCAGCATAGTTGTACCACCAAACACAAGAATGTATTGCCAAGATCCATCAAGAAACTACATTGATTCTCCACCATCTACTATAATAAATAGCAGTTCTGCATAATGTGGATATTTTTATGTTCATAGAAATAAATAAAGTAATATGATATGGCGATTTTAGAAAAAAAAAATGAACATGATTATGATCAATAGAAATCAATATTCATTTCTTTTTAGTGATTCTTATTTTTGTTACTTTGGCAATTATGTAGTGGATATTACATAACTGGAATGACGAGGAATGTGTGAAAACACTGAATAAATGCAAGGAGGCAATAACTTGCCACGGAAAGGTTATTATAATAGACTTGGTGATGGAGAGTAAGAAGGAAGACAATAAATTAGTTGAGACGCAGTTGTTCCTTGATATGCAAATGATGGTGTTTCTCACTGGAAAAGAAAGAAATGAGAAAGAATGGGCCAACTTGATTTTCTCTGCCGGTTTCAGTAACTTATTTTAGATATTAAGAAAGCTTTTTGAAAAAAAAAACCGACGGTTTCATCAAAATAATCTAACGCAATCATACGATTGATTAATGGTATAAACAGAGGATTTTATCAAAAAAAAAAAAAATGGTATAAATAGACGAAATAATTTGGCTTAATCAAAGTGCAAGATGGGAGAACAGGTAAGGCATATGTCAAAATGACGGAGCAGTTAAGACATATCATGGTGGGAATGGTCCATCAAGATACTTTTGGATTTGGTTGAAAAAAGAAATGTGATCTAATGGGGCATATTAGCTAGTTTGTTTTATCTTAATTTTAATTTGTTATTAGTGTTAACAACTTTAAATATGATTTACAGTAAGATTTGATAAATTTCTCAATAAATATTTATAAAAGAAGCTAGAAAATAAAATAAATAAATAAATAAAATAAATCAAAATTTTTGTAATAGTTAAAATTAATTCATGCACTCTCTATTTTTTCAAATGCTTTCTCATCTAATTTTTTTATAAGTATATTTAAACCAATTATAGTGCCTTTTTTTTTTTTAATAAAATTCAAAATCAAATATTAATCTTAATTGAATAATTTTGATAAATCTGAAGCTAATTCTAACTCAACCTTAATCACAAGTTATAAAAAGTTAACACCTACTATCATTTTTATTTTGTGATCATTTTCAAATTATTGTAATATAGTAATTCATACATTTTGATGATAACTTTCAAATCATTATAATATAATAATTCATACAGACAACTTTGTAAATGATAAAAAAGTTTCACCCCCAAAATAATGCTCATATTATCGATTAGTAGCAAACATTGTTGGTTTCTTCATGGCTAGTTTTCAAATGCTCATCAAGAGACTGCAGCTATATTGTGTGTGTGTGTGTGTGTGTGTGTGTGTGCGTCTCCAATGGTGACACATGCAAGGATTTCGATGCCAAAGTCAGAAAGTGAGATAGAAGTTTTAGAATGAGTGGTTAGATGAATACCCACTATTGCACAAAAGACATTTAATGTCAGTAAAAATGGATTTTTTACATCGGTTGTAAACCCGTCATAGATACAGGAGACATAGAATTGGGTACTTTTTACATCAGATATTGAACCAAGGTAAATAAATACTTTTTATGTCAATTGAAGAAAGAATTGACATAGAATGTTAGGCTTTCTACATCGGTTATGCACATAACTGATGTAGAAAGTAGACATTCTACATCGGTTCTATACATATACTTTTTACATCGATTCTGTGCATGTAGAAAGCCTCCTAATATTTTATGTTGGTTATGTTCATAACCAACATAGAAAATGACTTTTTGCGTTGGTTATGTCCATAACTGATATAGAATGTAGTTTTTTTTTTTAATGTTTTGTTTGTTTAATGCATTTACCTCCCTATAATATTCAAACAGACAACCAGATAGATTTTTTTTCACATTACAGGTTGACCACAAGCAGCCATAAATATTATATAATCATAAATATCCTATAATTATCATATAAATCTCATAATATCATACATAAGCATTCTATAATCATCATAAAAACTTCATAATAACATCCTATAATCATAATAACATAATATCTAATATAAAAACATGATAACATAATAAACATCTTATAATCATCACAAATATCCTATAAACATCTTAAACATTCTATAAACATCCTAAATTTAAACATGCTAAAAAAATTAGAAATTTACAAGTTGGTCAACTCAAAAAAATAATTTATCAAACATGTGCGAATGTCATCCAAGTCGGCCTCGGAGAATGGATGTGGGTTATTGAATATATGCAAGTTCAAATAAGAGGATAAAATATTAGTTTATCAATTAAAAGAATTAAAGTAACTTCTTCAAAATTGTATTATCTCCCTTTATGGGTTCATAATATCCACAGAGACAATCATTTGCATATGTTTCATCATGTAATATCTGCCCTAATGGCTCCTAGTTTGTTTTTGACACTACAAATGAAAATCGAATTTCAATATAATTAGAACCTATTATGACAACTACTATAAACTGTAATTGAATGTCAACTTCTAAAGTACTTACATGGGGAGCCACATATGTAGTTGTCTTTCTAGTCGTTGCTGTGATCCCTTGCAACCTTTGAAATCCATCCATAGCTCTATGATAAAAAAAAATATGAAAACTGGATTATAGGTTTAAGGTTATAAAATATATCACAAAAGAAATGTATTAGAAAAAAAAAGCTTACAAATCAAGTGCGTCCTTAATGAGCAAGGAACTAGTGGTCAGTTTCTTATGCAACGAACACAATAGAACCACAAAATTCTGCATAGGACAAATATTTAGTAGTTGCTAATGGCCATTGCATTAGGGAACAATGTTAGTGACAAGTCACACATAGTTTCAAAGGACTTGTAAAGTTGTACTTACTAATTCAAGTAAGGTGCTAAGTAAATTTTTTTTCTTCCTTAATGTAGCCTATTCTGCAAGTACATCTGAATCTCAACTAGATTATTCCTAATGCTTTGAATGTTAAGAGGGTCAATGAATCTATATTTATCTGCGTTCCCCTTCTCAGTACAGAAGTGATGTAGATACCTAAGATATTGAAATAAATGTTAATAGTTTGGCATTTAATTAGTTATTTGATTTAAAAAAAATGTACTTACATAAACCATAATTGTAGTATCGAGATGCAAAGCAACTCGATACTCGCACAAAGGTCAAAAAATCCCTAGCATAGATATAGAATGGAATAGCACTAGTCCTGCTTAAGATTGTGGGTTCCATCCATAGCTTTATAGGGTCCTTCCCGATGGTGAAAACCACTATAGCCAAATCCTGAATAGGGTGAAGTAGAGGTTTCAACCTTCTGGGTGGAACCTATTTGTCAGATTTGCCAACATCCTAAACAACAAAGATAATGCAATATTAGTAAGCATGGTTAAGTTATTTGAATTATAAATAAAGAAAGACATAAGTAAAGAATTTATTACATACCTTGGCTAAAACAGACTTAACTAGTCATCTCGGCCGTATAATGAAATAATTAGGGGTTTGCCCCACTGTTTCAACCTCCCTAATGGGCTAAGGGACTTAGGCATCAACATCTCGAACCTTTTCAACCACTACCCTCACCTTATCTTCATCTATTATCTGGTGGTGTATGGTTGACTCCAAATTATATACTTTCCCCATGGCCACTAAATGATGGGGAGGATCTTCAACATACAACTGACATTGATATGGAACATTAGGATCAATGTCCTCCCCTGATGGATTAGCAGTGTCACAACTCCTCTTTATGTTAACACATACAAGAGGAGCTGCATCTAGTTGGACATTTGTATTTTATTGGGGGATAACAAGAGATGCCAACTCCTCACTAATCTCCAATCTTAGCTTTTGTGTAAGCTACTCTTGTAAAGAAAAACATAAAGAAAAACACACAGAAAAGGGAGTGAGTTTTGCAGTCATATAACTAGTAAAGCAGAAGAGTAAAGAATTGATGCTTACCGTTATAGTGCCTATCAGTTGCTCCTCAACGCTCCTTCTTAACTGCTCCACAAGCTGTTGTCGTATCTCATCTCTCATGGCCTCCAATTGCTCACTAGTGGCAACTCTTGAGGTAGATCTATGATGGGGAGGAGCTCTAAAGTACTATTGGATGCCCACTCCTTGCCCAACAGTACGAACACGCCCAAGGTGCTTTGGTTGCCTAATGGCAGTAGTCAAGATATTGTCACACCCCTGGGGAACAAATAATCCTTGCACGCATTGTTCAATCAGGGAATCCTACAAAACAGAAATCTAAAAAGATATATAAGACAACAATTGAATATGTAGTTACAATCTTCTCAACTACGACTTGTGTTTCCTCCGATGTATACTCCTGAAGTGATTAATAGTACCATAAGAAAGGATTGAATTGTAGTTCCAAAAAAAATTGTAACTTTAAAACTATTTTCTAATCAAATGTATAAAATTCTTCAAATGCAATTTATTTTATATTACACTTTTGAAAATGATTTATGACAAACAGTGTTATTAGTTTGAAAAGATTCGTGATTAAAAAAAACCTTTTATAACTATATTAGTGAAATTATTAGTTGCAGTACCTTTTTGAATAAAACTAGTTTTGATTTTTAATAAAAGAATAAAAATAAAGTAAGAGTCAAAAGGAAAGAGAGAGAGTGCAAATGAGTTTATCTTGGTTGACCCTTTACCACAAGGCTACATCTAGTCCCCACTTCCTTGGGGGATTTTCACTAACCAACAATAAACAAGCTTACAATTAGAATATTGACAACCTTCCTCAGGTTCTTCTCAACCATGGAACCACTTTGGTTCTTGGGAGGAACAACATCGCTTCACCTTTTACAAAATACATCCAACAGCAGTAATAGCACATTACACTACTCTTCTTCAGCACCTTAAGCTAGTTTAAAGGTATATACTTCACAAATACAGCAAGCTTTTTTTGTGATTTTATTGCACAGAACACAATCCCAAGCTAACTCCCAATATAGAGGATTTTTTATAGTTGGATCACCTTTTTCACACTCCTATATAACTATACAACATTTAGATTACAAAATGTAGGAGTGGACACTTTTCTCACATAGAGAAGATCTCAGATATGGAAGCTTTCTTTTTCTACTCGAAATGCCTCACACAGAAGGCTTGAATGTTCTCTTTGAATATTTTCTTTTTTTGACAAGATTATCTTCCCTTAAAAAAATGAGAGAGGTAGAATGTCTTCTTTATATATTTAGCAAGGAAAACTAATTATCAGAAATAGAATAGCTAAGATGTGTGTCATGTTATGTTAGATACAATTGTCACACTTTTGCACTTCTTGAACTTATATGCTTTCTGATGTACCTTTCTAAAGCACCTTTCTGAATACATTTGCTTCTAATATACCTTCCTGAGGCACTTTTCTGATGGTTCAACAAAACCTTTTTCTTTGTAGTGGATCTTATTCTTAGTTAGCACATTTTGATGCTTTAATTAAATACTTCAAAATATGATCATTACTTTAGAACTTTGAAGCTATAATATCTTTAAACTTTTTGAAACACTTGAACAATAGTGTTAGATCCTTTCAATTTTCACAAACTTATGAATTAATTTCTGAGGATTTTTCATAATTAAAACAAAGGTTTGAATTCAACAACTCTCTTGAGCTTTTTTATCGGGCTCTCTTCCATTTAAGTTCACATGGGGGTAGGGGGATGGGGGTGCAGGTGGAGGAGCAACTGAAGAAGCAGGATTGTCAGAGGAAGATGCTTGACAATGTCTCAAATTCTCTCAGATCATGGTTTGCTCAAGCTTGTCATACCCCCCACAAGACAATTTGGGGGGTGGACATTCTTTTTTTGAATCTCCTATGCTGCTTTTCTTTTCTCTTATTATAAATAACCCAACAATACATTTAGTACTATAACTAAACTTCTTTTGCCAAGTAAAAAAACTGTAATTACAACTCATTAGCCTGGAAGGTAGGGTTTAGTTAGCTTTGACAAAACCTCTACGACGTCTCCTCATCAAGGAACAAATACTATTCATAGGAATTTTTGTCACTCAGTGCGCCATATATGTAGCAGGAGGTGAGATCTGTCTTAAATCCCCTCCCTTATGAACCCACATATGAAATCCACTTCATCCTCAAGAGGGTGGTATTTGGAACACCATACATGAGCTACATAACACAAGAAAATGGAGGAGTTAATGTTTCATAATTATATATTTTAATACAATAATACAAATGTATAGGGTAAAAGTGAAATACCATGGTAGTCTACCAAATTTGATTCTTCATGGTCTTTGGTATGTGGTCCTAGTCCTCAAACAGAATATTAACCTTGCTTCGACCAAGGAGGGCCATAAAATTGTGGAACTTGGAATTATTTTACCTTACAAGCAGAGCCAAATCCGCTACAGAGATGGATATCACAGGGATGCCATTAGCAATAGGTCCATTCTTTGGTGTGACAGAAGCTTCTTCGCCCTCAACTTGTGGCAGAGGAAGCAGTAGCGACAATGGCGCCGCAACAAATTTGTGGTTTCTCATGCTAACCATCACTGAGATGCAAAATCTCCAAAATACAATAGGGAAAGTAGTTTCCCATAGATGACGCCAATGTTGTGAGATAGAAGACAAGGATCGCAAGGATTGGTTCTTCGGTAAGCTCCGACTGCTGGCGTCACAATGGTGTTCAACGTCTCTGATGGTGGCACTGGTAGGGACTCCGATCCTAAAGTGAAAAGGTAAGATAGAATTTGTAGAATGAGTGGTTAGATGAATAATTGTTAGGATGAGTCCTTTATATAGAGGCTTCTAGCAAGGAAAACTGTTGAAGTTGTTTAAGTGTAACGTAGGATGCCACGTGGCTGAGTGTGTTTGGATGCTGAATGTTTTAGGTTCATTAAGTGTAGGTCTTTATCCTGGTATAGCCGAATTACGGGTAGGTGCCGACGTTAGGTACTCAAAGACAATTGTTAAAGGGGAATTGACTTGGGTAGTTGGGGTTGAGATAACCACCTTAAGGTTGTGTTTGGATAAGGAATTTTAAAATTTTAAAGAATTTGAAATGCTTGAAATTTAAATTGCTTTAATTTAAATTTTTGTCATTTATTAAATGTTCTGTTTGGATAAATCAATTCAAATTTTTTAAATTTCAAATTCTAAGTTTGGATATGACATTTTAATTTCTACCATATACCAAATTTAATTTTTAAATATATATTTAAAAATTGAAATTTTAATATTAAACTTTTTTGAAAATAAATGTTAGTCAATTTTTAAATATTTAATAATTCATAAATAATTTACTATTAAATAATATTTAATAATTCAAAAATATAAATATTGATACTTTTTACGTCAATATTGATAAAAAAAGAAAAAGAAGAAAGAGGAAAAGAAAAGAGAGATGGGAGAGAGAGGAGAGGGAGATGAGACAGAGAGGAAAGAGAAGGAGAGAGGCCGTAATAAAGAACAAAAAGAGATAAGAGAGGGAGAGGAGAGAGAAAGATGCGAGAGAGAAAAGAGAGAGGAGAGAGAGGGAGAGAAGAGAGAAAATAGACATAGAGGTAAGAAAAAATAAGTATAAAGAATTTCAAATTCTTACTTTTTTTGTGAAATTTGAAAGTCTACAATTTTAGGTAATCAAAATACCTTCATAAATTATTAGAATTTCAATTTCTTACTAAATTCCCTATCCAAACAACAAATTTCACCACAGTATTTTAAATTTCCTATAAAAATGAATTACCCTCTTAAAATTCTTCATTCAAACACAAGGTAATTGTTTGTAAAATGCTTGATATTTACACATTTGGAAAGCATAAACATGATGAAGCTAACTAATGCAGCTGCAAGCAAACTCGATCGAATTTCATCACTAATAAAATTTCATATTTCTAAATTCTCAACCACGTCAGGTTGATTGCACTTGTACGTCATATAGTATCTGTAACGGAGAAATTCTTTTATATAAATTTTCTTTTATTATAGTTACTTAAATTAACAACCTGTACTAAAAAAATTTAGAAAAATGAATATATTTTTAATACAATTCACATAACTTTACACAGATTAGGTTGATTTAAGTACATACAGGAGGAGGTTCTTATGTGTGAAAGAAATCTTCCAACTAAAATACATGGGTATATTTAACCAAACTTTCAGTTTCATAAACTCTATGTCCCTTAAATGTGCAATTGATTTGTGCATACCAGATGTCATACACAAGTATAGTCAAACCATGCCACTCTCACAACTCATTGCTTCACTACCAATCCACCCATCTAAGACTTGCTTCATTTACCGCTTGATGCAAATTTTGACTCATTCTGGTTTTTTCTCTCAGCACAATGCCACCGAAAATGAGCTAGAAGTGAGTTATGAGCTAACTGATGCATCTAGACTACTCGTTAAGGACCATCCCTTGAGTATGACATCTTTGTCACAAGTCATACTTGATCCTATTTTGATCAATCCATGGTTTCAATTCTCTACTTGGTTCACAAATGAAGACCCTACACTATTTCACACTCAAAATGGAATGACATTTTGGGATTATGCTAGCCGTGAGCCCAAACTCAATCACCTTTTTAATGATGCCATGACTAATGACACTCGATTGATTTCAAGTGTGGTGATTGAAAAGTGCAAGGGAGTGTTCAAAGGACTAGAGTCTTTGGTTGACGTTGGGGAGGAACAGGGACTATGGCTAAGACTATTGTCAAGTCATTTCCACAATTGAAGTGTATTGTATTTGATCTCCCACATGTTGTTGATGGCTTGCAAGGAACGGAGAACACAAAATATGTTGAAGGGGACATGTTTGAAGCAATTCCTTCTGCTGATTCCACTATGTTGAAGGTAAATATTATCTAAGTATATATTAATTATCTTCTTACTACGCCTAGGTGTTTTGACTGTTTACAAAATTATAGATATAATTAGGTCTAAGTTGCTTGATAATTTGACTCATTCCACTAATATAATGTTCAAGAAATTTAGTCAAATTTCCACTGATAATTAATACACAAAGTGTTGTGTATGTGTATATATGACACTCATTCTACTTTTTGACTTGTAGATCTCTGTTGATTTAGACAAAATAGATCAAGATCTATTATGTTTATGCTAAATTATTAATTTGGCCTCTTAATTTATTTATTTTGTTCCTATTATTATTAGAAAGTTTAATTAAGTTTCATAATTTTTAAAAATGCTCTAATGTTATCCTTTTCGTCCAAAACAATATCGTTTTTCACTACGTTTTTCACATCAGTTAGTGTAACCTTGGATGGAAAACAACGTTGTTTTGGATGAAAATGATAACATTAGAGCATTTTTTAAAATTATGGGACCTAATTGAACTTTTTAATAATAGAGAGACCCATATTGAACAAAATAAATAAATTAAGAGACTAAATTAATAATTTAGCTTTCTGTTTATTATGGCCTTCTACAACTAAAATTTATGATACAAAGTGTTTTTACAAAATAGCAAATTAATATTTAATCTGTCATTGTAATTTGAATGACATGTAGTGTATATTGCATAACTGGAACGATGAGGAATGCTTGAAAATACTAAAGAGATGTAACGAGGCAATCGCAAGTAAAGATAAAGGAAAGGAGATTATCATAGACGTGGTGATAGGAAACGAGAAGGGAGATAGTGAGTTAGATCAAACGAAGCTCTTCTATGATGTGGAGATGATGGTGTTAGTTACAGGAAGAGAGAGAAATGAGAAAGACTGGGCTAAGTTGATTTTCTCTGCAGGTTTCAGTACCTACTAGATAACTCCAGTGTTGGGTTACGGTTTCTCATTGAGGTTTATCCGTAGCACATCAATAGTTGACAAAGTGAAATACTAAGTATATGTTGAAATAATTTCTTTGTATTAAGTGTCTTTACATTGACCATTTTGTCCAAATTTCTGAAAGTTTTCAATCTGTCTATTTTTAATAACAATTTGCTTAAAGTGAATCATTAAAAAACATGGTAAGTAAAATTTAAAATATTTAATAACTTTTTTTGGACACTTGCTATTAAGTAACATGTTTCACGTTATCATACAGTGTATGCGTGTTTATCATAACTATAGTGATGTTTTGGCAAGATATAGACTTTTTTGGTTTTGAAATTTTGGAGTTACGAGAGCACATATTTGTTATAATATAGATAATTAATTTATTTTTTTATGTTCTACTTTTGTCATTTTAATTGTGTACGTCTTCATTGAACAGTTGGTATATTGATTGAACACAACAAATTAATGGGTTAATAGCCATTTTGGTTTTTCGGTCCTGAAAGTGTAAAATGTTGTCATATTAGTTCTTGAAATTAAGAAAATTTTAAAAAAGCCCATGAAAGTGCAATTCGTCAATCAAATTAGTCCAAAATTCATAAAAACGTATAACTGAAGTGATAATATTAACATATGTTTAGGGATTAAAATGACAATAAGTGGTTAAGTTTAGGGACTTAGATGAAACAATAGAAATTTCAGAGACTAATTTGAAATTTTCTTACTTTTAAGGACAAATGTGACAACACTTTATACATTCAAGGACCAAAATGACCGTTTACCCAAAAATTAATCTTTGAACTTTATATTTGAGGGTATAATATAGTGATCGTAAGTGAAGAATATTATTCTTAAAAATGACATAAAAATTAAGAAATCTATAGTATCAAAATTCTTATGTACTATAATCAAGAAATTTATAGTATCAAAAAGATAAATATCGTTATCTTAATTTTTATTTCCATTTTAAGAATAATATTTTTTGAGTGAATCACCAATTTAGTCCTTCAAATTGTAATAGCATGTCAAATTAGTCTTTAAAATTAATAAAATGCTAAAATAGTCCCTGAAATTATACATTGTCATTCAATTTTGGTTTCTAAAATTATAATGGATTGTCAAATTAGTCCCTTAAATAAATAAAATAACAAAATGATCCTCGATATTATAAATTATTAATTAATTTAGTTCCTAAAATTATAATGAACTGTCAAATTAGTCCTTTAAATAAATAAAATGAAAAAATGATCCTTGAAATTATAAATTATCAATTAATTTAGTCCTTAAAATTATAATGGTCAGTCAAATTGGTCCATAAAATTAAAAAGACTTAATTACACATTTTGCCTCTTAACTTTTAAAATTTTGTGAATTTTGCCCTAAAGTTTTTTGGACAAAACTTAGGTACAGTTTCTTAGGCGCTTTTGGTGCTGTTCCTCAATCAAAATTAGAGTTTCACATTGGTAATTTGTTTTAATGCATGTGGCACTTAAGTTTTGTCCAAGTTTTTTTTTCTTTGCGCATGTTGACCTTAAACTTATATAATTTTCAAATTTTGATCTAACACACAAAAATTCATGTATTTTCTTTTCCACAATTAAACCTTTAGAAAATAGTAAAAGTGTTACATGTGAGATTTGAACCCTTTACCTTTTCCTTCTGCACAATCACAAAACCACTAAGTCATTTAGCTTGTTTAGTTTATATATAAAAAATATATTACATATACCATTTTTGCATTTGTTAATTACACTTTTGATTTTTCAAGTGTATGTTTAAATTTACTATATTAAAAAAATATTAAAACTTAAGATAATAAATTTATTTATTAAATATTTTTATTTTAATTGTTTAAATTTATAAATTATACAAATTTAGTTATTAAATTATATAAAATTATTTATTAGTTAAATTTTACATTAACTTATAAATTTATTTATTAAATATTTTATTTCTAAATAACTACCCTACAGGGTGAAAGATGTATAAATACTTTTTAAATAATAAATAATTTTACATAAATAAATAAATAAATTTGTATAATTAAAATAAAAATATTTAATAAATAAATTTATCATCTTAACTTTTAGGCTAAATTACTAATTTGGTCCCTTAATTTATTTATTTTGTTCAATTGGATCCCTCTATTATTAAAAAGTTCAAGTAGGTCTCATAATTTTCAAAAACATTTCAATGTTACCCTTTTCATCTAAAACAACATCGTTTTCCGTCCAATGTTACATTAAACGACTTGGAAAACATAGTGGAAACAATGTTATTTTGGATGAAAAGGTAAAATTAGAGCGTTTTTAAAAATTATGAGACCTAATTGAATTATTTAAAAATAGAGGGACCCAATTAAACAAATAAATAAATTAAGAGACCAAATTAGTTATTTATCCTACCTTTTAATATTTTTTATACAAATATAAACATACATTTAGGGAATGAAAAGTGCAATTAACAAATGCAATAATGATATATATAATATATTTTTTATATGTAAACTAAACAAATTAAATAACTTAGTGACTTTGTTGGCAGTGGAGAAAGAGAGGGTTAAGGGTTCAAATCCTACCTTTAACATTTTTATCATTTAGACATCAAGGATGGTCAAAACGTTAGGATAAAATTTGCAAAATTATGTAAGTTTAGGGTCAAATGTGTGAGAAAAAACTTTAGGGGCATAATTTATAAAATTTTGAAAGGTAGAAAACAAAAAGTGCAATTAAGCCTTTTTAATTTTAAGGACTAATTTCACTAACTATTATAAATTCAAGAACTATTTTATCATTTTATTAATTTCAAGGACTAATTTGACTGTTCATTATAATTTCAAGGACTAAATTGATTGATAATGTACAATTTCAGGGACTATTTTACTATTTTATGTATTAATTTTAGGAACCAATTTGACTAATCATTACAATTTCAAGAATTAAATTAGTGATTCACTCAATAAATTGTAATGCACTAAATTGGTCAAATTGTGGGGAGCACCAAATTTTTGTTGATTGTAGTGTTTTTCTTATGGTTCGTTGCTTATGTTTTGCTCAGAGTTAGTGTATGAACCCATTTTCATATTTATTTATAAACAATATAACTTTTTGTTATAGATTAGGCTTAAGCCCAATCCATATAATAACCTTTCCAGTCCCAAGTATTGGATTAGTCCAAAGCCACAACTGTTGATCGAAGTCAACACCTTTATTAGGAACATTAACATACACTTGTGAACAATAGATCACACCTTGGCCAGAAGTAAAGTTGTCCTGTTGCTACACAAAAAGAGGATATTATTGCCCATAAGAGGCCTTGTGCCTTGTGCCAATGAATCCAATCCATCTCTAATTCCTATATATATACTATCAACGTCACTATAGCATGTGAGCATTTAACATACTTTGTCACTATGGTAGAATTTCTATATATTGACTTGAGCATTGAAGTGCCTTTTGTAGGTAACCCACCCATTTCTCACGATGATTCAACCACATCAGAGTATCAATCAAACTTAGAAGATCTTAGACCACTAGAAGCACCTTAGAGTTTACATTCACCATAGGCCCAATTCATAACCAGTAGTCCACCTTAGACACACCAATAGTTTATCTCAAACACATCAACATTGTCCTTCTTGGACAGATCATTCCAACAGAGGCTCATCCATAACCAATAGTCCACCTTAAACACGTCAACAGTCCATCTTAAACACATCAACGTTGTCCTTATCAAACAAATCACTTTTGATGTTATGAATTTATAAATAATATACCCGTTCAACAACGATTTAATTATAATCAAATTTGTTACTAATTTGACTTTGGTTCAATTAAGGTTGAACTTGTGAATCATAAATTAATGTCTTTTTTGATATAATAATCGGTTAAATTTTAAAAGTATTGATTAAATTTTAAATTTATAAAAATAATACTAATAAAAATTTAAATTAAAATAATAATCACACATTTACCTATTAGAGATTTCACATCGACTAGAGGTATGACTAAAATAGATTATATAAGTGGGAGGTACTCCTTACCCTTTGAGCTAGCTTTTGGGGTTAAATTACGCCCTAATCTAAAATTCTAAGATGATATCATAGTCTATCCTAGTGATTGTTGTTGAGCTTATCAGGCTATTTGTTATCGGCCCATTATCGGACCACTTACAGATGTTCAGTCTTGTCAACTTCACTCTCGAGATGTGTGAGTTAGCCTTAACCCAAAATTCTAAGATTACCATTGTTTGTTAAAGAGGTTTTATTTTATAAATGAAAAATGCCAATGGGCCTGAGTCATACCAAAAATAAAATATGTTAGGAAATACTTTAAGAAAAGACATACAAGAGAAATCGTGGAAATGTGAAGGTTGTAAAAAAAAAAAAAAAAGTAAAAATAAGATAATTTTTTCATGATATTATAATAAAAATAAAAAAAAACTCAAAAATAAATAGGCTCGTATATTGCAGAAGAGGACAAAGGCGACAAAGCCTAGTGGCTGCTTAGCATCCTTTTCTGATGGATCACATCACTATAACGCACGCCTCAAGCTCTATTTAAAGAGTGCTGATTTTTGGACATCCCAAAAATAAAAACATTCCATTAACTTCATTTATTTCTCTCTATCTCTCTCCTCTTGTCATAACATACCACTTATTATATCAATCATTTATCTCTCTCTTCCTATCTCTTTCTAAGTGTAGACACTTTTTAGGTGTCCAAATATATTTTTCCCTATTTAAATGACTAATGACATGCATAAATATGATTCATTGGCCCCATGACGTTGCACATATATATATTTCACGGCCCACTTCAAGGTTGATGGATAGGGAAATTATTGAATAAATCAAGACTTTCTAATTATCAAGTAAACTTTTAAATCAATCCATTAAGGGCATGTTTGATGGCCAGGATATGAGAGGATAGGATAGGATAACTATCCTATTCTGTTGTAATCTGTTGTTTGTTAGGCTAGTAGGATTGGATAATGTTATCCTATCTCTTATCCTATCTTGTTGCTCTAGTATATTTTTTATTCTATGGGGAGAGTTGGGTTAGAAAGCAATAGGATAGGATAAGCTCTTTATATATATATATGGGGCAGGATCCATTGACACCAAGTGTAAGAGTTAGTCAAATTACACCTTCAATAACTTTTTGTATAATGCAAATTTAACCAATCCAATCGTTAAATTTGATGTTCTTATTAATTAGATTAAGTATGCAAAATTTCCTATAATTCTAAAATTATTTAATAGTTCATTAAATTACTTTATTTTAACGTACAATATAATATTAAAATATATGTAAATATTCAATATTAGATAACATATTTAGAAAAGTCCAAATGATATGAAATTTGATATACATAATCATAAAGATAAGAACATCAAATTTAATGATTGGATTGGTTAAATTTACATTATACAAAAAGTTATTGAAAGTGTAATTTGACTAACTTTTACACCTAGTGTCAACGGATCCTGGCCCATAATAATAATAATAATAATAATAATAATAACAATAATAATAATTTTGACAAGTAAATTAAAGTATATTATTAATTAAAATATTAAAAACTAAATAATTAAATAAAATTATTTGAATAATAATTATAATTTTAAAAATCTTATATAATGTTTTTATAATTTTAATAAAAGTAATTACATAAATAAAAAATAATATTGTATAGTTTAGTTAAAATTGTAATTTTTTGTAAAACATATAAAAATTAAATTTAAAGTTAGTTTTAGAAAATTATATGTAATTTTATAGAATAGTAATTTTGTCATTTGAACATAATTTATATTTTATTCTATCGTTATCTAATTTGTTATTTGGTGTGCACCAAACATTAGATAAGATTATAGCTTATCCTGTTCTTATCCTATCATGTTTTTATCCTGTTCTTATATCCTCTCCTGACCACCAAACCAGCCCTAAATACCATATTATATTACTATTTTTGTAAATTGTTATTAATTATTTTAAAAATATAAAATATATGAATGAAAATCAAGTTACTCAAAGAGTAACTCTTAACAATGTTACTCTTTCTCAATAACTCTTTGTATATATTATATTTTAACGATCCAACCATTAAATTAAAAATTCTTATTGAATAAATCGTGTTTTTAATAAGATTTTTTAATTTAACAATTTGATTATTGACATATAATATATACAAAGAATACTGGGTGCAACAATTCTTTTAAGAATTACTCTTGAGAGTTGTAGTAACTTGGTCCTCACTTAAAATATATAGTTATTGAAGTTTTTATTTCCTAATTATTGAAATTACTTTACCCCGCGTGCTATGTAGGAAAAACTACCAACAATGAAGGATTGATTTTGTACTTACATGTGCCCAGTACTATAGTAGTTCATTAATTTATTTTGTAATTTTGCCTTGTCACATGCAGTTCTAAAATAGTGAGTCAGTGAGTGCGTGACACACATAAATCATCGACTTTAAATTCTTTAAATGCGATACAGTACATATAAACATAAAGATAACTCGCAAGAAACAAGTGACAAATGGATTTAAAAAAAGATCTTTTACCTGTTTTTGCCACCATTGATTAAATTGGTGACAAAAAATTATTTATTCCTGATTAATTCTGAGGTCACAAAAATTTTAGTGATAAATTTTTTAAAAATTATGTATAAATTATTTTGTCATTGATTTTAATTTTTCTTGTAGTGACGATGCCTTATCCTTCTTCAAAGATCTTTTACCTGTTTTTGCAACGTTGCCATGTTGCGCGCCACACCTGCTGGTCTTATAAATAGACCAAAGTAATGTGAGGTTTTGTACCACAAACCTAGATACTAGTTCATATATAGCAAATTATATATGGAATCCCATGGTGAAGAGCATGCTACAGAATTACTTCGAGCTCAAACCCACGTATGGAATCATATTTTGAAACTCATAAGCTCTATGTCCCTTAAATGTGCAATTGACTTAAGCATACCAGATATCATACACATGTACGTATGGCCAACCCATGCCGCTCTCACAACTCATTGCTTCCCTACCAATCCACCCATCCAAGACTTGCTTCATCTACCGCTTGATGCAAATTTTGACTTATTCTGGTTTCTTCTTTGAGCACAATGTCACCGAAAATGAACTTGAAGTGAGGTATGTGCTAACTGATGCATCTAAACTACTCCTTAAGGACCATCACTTGAGTATGACATCTTTGTTACAAGTCATAATTGGTCCAATTTTTATTAATCCATGGTATCAATTCTCTACTTGGTTCACAAATGATGACCCTACACCATTTCACACAGAAAATGGGGTGACATTTTGGGATTTTAATGGGCGTGAGCCTAAATTCAATCACCTTTTCAATGATGCCATGTCTAGTGACACTCGAATTGTTTTCTAGTGTGATGATTGAGAAGTGCAAGGGGGTGTTTAATGGATTAGAGTCATTGGTTGATGTTGTAGGAGGAACAGGGACTATGGCTAAGGTCATTGCTAAGTCATTCCCACAACTAAAGTGCATTGTATTAATTTGATCTCCCACTTGTTGTTGCTGACTTGCAAGGAACCGAGAACATACAATATGTTGGAGGGGACATGTTTGAAGCAACTCCTTCCGCTGATTCCATTATGTTGAAGGTAAATATTATCTAAGTATATATTAATTATCTTCTCACTTCACCTTTAGCACAACATCATGTTTTGACTGTACTAGATTATAAATGTACCTGGGGTCTAAGTTGCTTGATAATTTGACTTTTCCGCCAACATATTGTTCGAGAACATTTCACATGTTGGTAGGCTATAAATAAATAAAAATATATATAACTAAGAAGGTTATGAGTCCAAAGTGTTAAAAGCATGATCAGACAAACGGATATTACTCAAGCTAAAAGCCTCTCTTTCGTACACTTTTTGACAATGGCTCACATATAATTATAATATGGAATGAACTAATATCTAAAGGAAGACTTGAAACCAAAGTTAAGAAAAAATGAGACAAATAAAAATAAGTTTAAATATGTTTTAAGGTCCTATAAATACAATTAAATTTGATTTTAGTCCTTTAACTTTTTTTGTTGGTTTTGGTTTTCATACATTTTGAAAATTTTTAAAAATGGTCTCTATTATTACCATTTAGCGGTAATGTGGCATGTATCTATCTATATGACATCTGCAACCATTTTGAAGTTATATGTGATGTGATATGTTTAGATGCAAGTCATAATATTTGTAACTAGTGATAGAGACCATTTTAAAAATTTTAAAATTTGTAATGATCGAAATCAACAAAGAAATTTGGAGAATTAAAACCAAATTTAACCATATTTATAATGACTATATATAAACAATTTACCCTAAAAAAATGAAAGAATTACTAACAAAGAAAAAAAGACAAATTAAAGGAAAAAAGATAAAAAAGAGAGAGGAAAAAAGGCTTAAGAAATAATGACAGATTTGTGGCATCTAAAATTTAATTGAAGGAGCATAAGCCTAACCAATAAATGAAAGTAACATTGGATTCTTAGGTCTAAACTTAAAGTATAAGCTCAAGCTGAAGATTGAAGACAAGTTATAACTGGTTCAAGCCAGTTGAACTTACGGAATGGTGTTGGAGAATACATTTCATATTAGTGGTGGTTTAAAAACAAATAAAACAAAGTTTAGAGTGCAAAAGTATTTTTGTACAAATAAATTACTCAAAGCATAACTCTTTGTTACACTCTTGGACAAGGGTTCATTTATAAATTTCCTATATATGTGTGTTTACATGTGTGTATGTGTTTGGATATTTGAACCAACAAAAAGCTGAAAATTGGCATAAGAAGTGCCATAATTCAGCATTCAAAGTTTGATAGCATACTCGCCGCACAAAACATGTATAGAAACAGAACAAAAACAATGGAAAAAACTTGTACCTGTGCCAATACCCGCACCAACAGGGTAGATCACCAATACGTAATACTTGAGCTGATATCAATAGCAATTCTACATAATGTGGCAAATAAGCATCATAGGTATATACCAGCAGCATAGTTATACTACCAAACACAAGGATGTATTGCCAAGATCCATCAAGAAACTACATTGATTCTCCACCACCTACTAATAAATAGTAAGTTTGCATAACATGGATACTTTTCTTTTTATGTTCATAGAAATAAATAAAGTAATATGATGTGGTGGTTGAAGAAAAAAAATGAACATGATTATGATCAATAGAAATCAATATTCATTTCTTTTTAGTGATTCTTATTTTTGTTACATTGACAATTATGTAGTGGATATTACATGATTGGAACGATGAGGAATGTGTGAAAATACTTAATAAATGCAAGGAGTCAATAACTTGTCACGGAAAGGTTATTATAATAGACATGGTGATGGATACTTCTTTTAAAATCTTTGCATCCTCTTCTCCTATTTATACCCGTGTCTGTTGTCTATCAATTTTTCATGTTTCGCCCGATTAGCAGGAGCAATATCACTTATCATTGAGGTATAATATTTTTATTTTATTAATTTTAATTATTTGTTATATTAAACTTAGATGATTATCTACATGGTTAAAGTAATTTTTTTTTCTTAGATGGCATCAATGTTGAAGATTGTACTCGCATTAGAGATATTGTGAGTGATTTTAGTGAAGATGGAGAAGATGAGATACAAGATGAATGTCTTGAAGGAAGTGAAGAGTGTGCTGGTTCAAGTCAAACAACTCCATTAATTTATTTGTCTAATATTAATTATGAGGAAATGCATGATTCTGAATTTCCAGATGGTTTTGGAGTTTGAAGAGAAAGTAGTAATCTTACCATTAATAATAATCTTGTAGTAGGTATGGAATTTGAATCAAAAGAAGCAATCATTAATGCAATAAAGCAATGGCACATCTCTAATGCATATGACTATGTAGTTGAAGAGTCAAGGCCAGATATATATGTTTGTAAGTGTATTAAATACAGTAGTGGGTGTGAATGGAGGATTAGGGCATCATTTAGTAAAAAAGTTGTAAATGGGAAATAAAGAAAATTGATGATGTTCATAGTTGCACATTCTCATCGATTTCAAGAGATCATCAAAAATTAAGCTTAGATGTTATTGCTAATTGTATTGTTGGCCTAGTAAGTGTAGATCCTAGTATTGGAATCAAGACATTAAAGACAAAGGTGCGTAATAATTTTGGTTATTTGGTCACTTACAAAAAGGCTTGGTTGGCAAAACAAATAGCATTGACAAAGGTTTTTGGAGATTGGGAGACATCTTATAATGAGTTGTCTAGATGGATGAATGTTGTCCAATAATGTTTACCAGGTACAGTTGTGAATTATGAGACATCAACTGCTATTGTAAATGATATGGATGACCCATCTTATGTAATATTAAAACGTGTATTCTAGTCATTTAAGCCATGCATTGAAGCATTTGCTTATTGTAAGCCAATTATACAAGTGGATGGAACCTTCTTGACTGGAAAATACCATGGCACCTTATTGGTTGCTATTGCACAAGATGATAATCGTAATTTATTACCAATTGCATTTGCAATTGTTGAAGGAGAAACCACAGAAGCATGGGCATGGTTTTTATATCATTTGCAGATGTTTGTTACACCTTAACAAATTTATGTATCATTTCAGATAGGGGAAGAGGGTTAGTTTTTGCATTACAACAACCGCAAGTTGGGTGGACTGAGCCCAATGCATTTTTTGTGTTTTGTATTCGACAATTGCAAGCAATTTCAACAAGCGATTCAAAAATCATGATTTGAAGAGACGAGTCATCAATATGAGTAAGTAGTTTAACACATAATTTTTAATAAATTTTCAATAATCACTAGTTTTATATAATTATTTTTGTTTATTAGGGTATGAAATCATGCAACCATGATTTGAGGCTAAGCTCCTCGCATTGAGATGAGAGCTTCCACAAGCTGCAGAATGGTTGGATTAAATCCCGAAGGAAAAATGGACCTAAGCATATGATGGAGGAAAACGATATGGGCATATGACTACCAATCTAGCTGAGTGTATTAATTCAGTGATGAAAGGGGCATGAGCATTGCCTATTACTGCACTAATCAAAACTATATTCCACAGATTAAGACAACAATTTCTTGATAAGGGGAGAAAAGCAATGAGTATGATTAGTGCTGGTCATGTGTATTGTGAAGAGTTATCAACATTGATGCAAGTTTATCGTCAAAAGGCCAAGTCTCACATTGTTGTAGGTACACCAGGGAATCAAGTGAGTTTAATGTTGAGGAAGTAACAAATCCTCATGTTGGTAGATGTCTAATGATTTGCACTGTTAAGTTACAACAATGGTGGTGTAATTGTGGAGAATTTCAAGCATTCAGAATCCCTTGTTCTCATGTTATTGCAACTTGCTCATATTGTAACATAGATTGTAAATTTTTCATCTTTCTGTATATCGACTGGATCACATATTAGGAGGGTATAAGCATGAATTTCATCCGGTTGGTGATGAAGAATATTGGCCTCCTTGTGCGACACCTATTTTTTTGCTTGATCTTGCTATGTGACGAACAATTTCTGGAAGGCCAAAAAGTCAGAGGATATTTAATGAGATGGATATCCCTAGTCCAATTAGGCCAAAAAAATGTGGATATTGTCGAAGTAAAGGGCACACTTGACGTCAATGTCCACATAAAATTTAGTAATTAGCTCATTTTAGTAAATGTAGACTCTGTACGTGTATTCCATCTATGCCATGTAAGAGAAATTAATTCTCCAAAAGTACTTATTTATAATTTTAAAAAGAATTGTTATTATTATATCTTCAAGTTTTATTACGTTAGTTTTTTCTTATTCCACTTAGTAGATACAATAAAAATTAAGGAATAGAATAAATTAATTGAAGACAAGTATTTAAAACAATAATAAAAAAAACTAAAAAATAGTGGGACTAAGAATCAGTACATTAACACGTGTGTGTGTGTGTGTGTGTGTATAACCTAGATCTTTATATACATAAGCTAATGTGTGCTTCGAATTGTCTTATTCCCCAACACATTTGAGAAATACCATACATTAGTTTTTATTTTTTTCGATTTGAGTGAACCAGCCTTATAACTTTGATTCTATATGTTGACTTTACTGTAAGTTCAAGAGTATAAATCATGCCATACTATATAGATTCTTTTAACTTTGGTCTTCAACGTATCTTTGACACCGAAAGAACTTGGACATCACGTGACACTAGAATCCTTTAGACTTTAGCCTAAGTTGTGACTCAGTTAAAAGATGCACCATGGACAAATATCGCTGTGATATTCTCGAATTGTTATAGATTGAAATTTGAACACAGGGTGCAATTTTGAACATGAGATCCTTGTAGACCAACTAGATAGAACATCTTTACTTGCATACTGCCTCCGCACCTGTTTCTTAACTGTGTAGAATCTTAATGCAAAATCTCAATGCAGCATGGACTGTGCCAGCTGATTCTAGCTTGAAGCATCACTTCATCACACAAGCATCATTAGAGTCTTAATTCTGCAAAATATCTATGCAATGCAGAGTATGGTTTGTGATTCTAGCTTGAAGAATCACTTCATGAAGATCACATCATTTGAGTCTTAACTATTAGAATCTCTATGCGGTGCGTACTGTTGGTTCACATGCATGAACAATATCTGTGTAGAATCTCTGTGCAGTATAGACTATAATAGTTGCAATTGTTGAAGAATAACTTCAACACGTGAGCATCAGATGAGTATTAACTATGAAGAATCTCTATATTGTGTAGAGTAGCTACTTCTAGGTTGAAGATTCTCAGTTCTTCAAGAGGTGGTAGACTTTATGACTATATGCGTACTGTTGGTTCACATGCACGACTAATGACTCTTGAAGACATGTCTATGTGCACTTAACGTGATCGACGAATATGTCAAAGATTTGTTTTATTATGCGTGCACCTATCTCAATCTCCGATAGGGGAAAGAGATTGAATTCTTGTTTGACATAACCAGGCATTCATTCCTTTGTCACGAGTGAGCAGTTGCTTCTCCTAAATGCACTATACATACATGAACCACATCATCTCCAAGACTGCATTATAATAATGTTATTTTCTATATATAAACCATAGAATTCCACAAGTTAATCTCTGCGTATCACTTTCTCATATCTCTCATAATTCTACTCTACTTTCTTTTACCTTCATATTTATGCAATTCATCCTTTAATTGCTAACAAACCATGGAACACATCAACCTAGGACCAATTGATCTGTCATTGTTACATTTTCAAGATAACCATATTTCAACTTCCATATGGAATGGAGAAGATAGAATGATATATGTCAAACATCGTTTTGTATGAAGTATGCCACCAGAACCTATACGAGATTTAATTCTTGCAGTAGGTTTTGGTAGAATGTTATCAATTTGTGATATTCTTATTAACCAACACCTTGTGCAAGCATTAGTCAAGAGGTGGAGACCAAAGACACATACTTTTACATGCCACATGGAGAGGCCATAATCACTATGGAAGACGTTACCTTACAATTAGGTCTTTGTATTGATGGAGAGGTTGTAACTGGTGAAACTGATTGCGATTAGCATCATATATGTTTTGCTTTATTAGGTGTTGCACCTAAACTGTCTAATTTATATGAAAATACTAAAAAAAATCATGGCTAAAGTCCACATTTAGTGCCTTTCCTGAAAATGTAAATCAAGTTGTCATTGCACAATATGCAAGGGCACATATTTTGAAGCTCATTGGTGGTTTTCTTATGCCTGATACATTAGGAACCCGAGCTCACCTAAGGTATTTACTTTTGTTAGAAGATTTTGCTGTTACAAATACTTATATTTGGGGTGCAGCAATTTTAGCTGTGTTATATAGAGCCATGGATCGTGCAACTAGCCCTAGCCAAACTGACATTGGAGGATGTCTATTACTTCTCCAAGCATGGGCATGGGACCACATCCCCCTCCTTACACCTCGATCAAAACATATAACTATGAGGAAGTACAACAAGGATTAAGATTTCCTCTTGCTCGAAGGTACTATTACATTTTTATCTTAGTAATTTAGTTTATTTTTCTATATATAAAATATCATCTCCTATTAATTATAAATTTTTGGATTTAGGTAGTGTCATCCATTGAATAAAACCAACACTCCTAGCCACTTAATTCAATACATACGTATAATTTTGGATCAATTACATTTGGATGAGGTATATATTATTCATATATATAAGTTTGTAATTTTTACTATAAATAAATTAAGTTCATTGTAACATTAACGAAAAGTTATATTATTTTGTGATTCAGTTTGTTTGGATGCCTTATATCACACCTGATATAAGGCAATTAAATATTCCTGAAGTATTTGAGGTTGCTCGGGCCCTAATGCCATTAATTTTGTACGCTATTGTTAAGTGGCACATTGTTGATCGGGTCATGCACCAATTTGGAATGCATTAAGGTATTCCACAACCACCACCAAATCTAGACAAACTACACAAAATAGACTTGCGAGGGAAAATGGATATATATTGGCCTAAAAAACATAAGAAATGGATTGCTATGTAGGAAGATAGACATAATCACATAATAAGGGGTGATTTTCATGCTAGCCTATTGCATGACAACTCAGCTAACATGTAATGGTTTATACGTCACACTCGATGGTATATCTCACGCATTGGAACATAGTCTGCTGAAACGGTAATTTATTTATTCATATGATCCTTTACTATTAATCTTTGAATTAAGGTACTAACATTAACATTTTATTTTTTAGTATTCATTCTTGCATTATATGAAGAATTACACGGGTTTCCCTAGTGCTGTTAAACATCCGATAGAAGCACTTAATCAAATGACCTGGGAGTTTGGTGACATGTTGAGTTCTTTGGATGACAATCATCCACCACGTTATTCAACAAATTAACAAGAAGCTGGGCCAACTCAATATTTTACCATACCTTATGATGAACCTCCACCATAAACACAAGCATACACACAGGCGATAGAACCTCAAGTCAACATGTTTGCAGGATATTTCCCTCCCCCACAAACAGAACAACACATACCAACCATACCACCACAGCAAAGCGCATTTGCCAAATATGTTCCACAATATTCATTCCATAACTTTGCTTCTAGTTCAAATCGATCAATGTATGAAACTTCTTTTTCAACGCCATTATCAACATGTTAAATAGGAAGTAGTTTTTCCAACCTGTTGTTAGCATCTCACTAATCTCCCTTAAGAGATTATTGTCCTTCAATTCCATTCAACATTGGTCAAAGTAATATTCATGATGAGGATATTAATGACAACAATGATGGGACAATGATGATAATAATGATGGTGACGATGATGATCAGCCAGAACCTTTACCATAATGACAAAGACATGATGGCATTTAAAGAAGAAGTTCTCGACTACAACAAATAAATCAACCACAAAGAAAGGTCCAATCTACATGAAATAGACAACCACCTCGATGTGGAACTCACTAAAAAACCACTTGCTGTATAATAATATATTCTAATTTGTATTATTTTTATATTGTCATTTTTTTTTATTATAATGGTAGTAAGTAGTTATTTAAATGTTTAGACATGAAATTGTCTACTTTGATTTTTTTTTTTTTTAAATATTAGAAGTAGACAATGGCATTGTCTACTTTCATGTTTTAAAAAAAAGTGAATTAGACAATGCCATTGTCTACTCCCATTTTTTTTAAAAAAAGAAAAAGTAAAGTTGACATTGCTGTTGTCGATTTTCATCTTGTAGAAAAAAAACATATTTTATAAAATCGACAACAGCATTGTTGATTTTTACTTTAAAATGTATTAAAATAAATAGATGATGCCATTATTGATTTCAAACTAAATATCGACAATGGTGTTGTCGATTTACCCTATTCACAGAAAAAGTTTTTCATTTACACCAAATGCAGAAATTTTGTTTCAAAATACACTAAAGTGGTAAAAAAGCCTGAATATCCTGAACGACCACCATGATGTGACCATCAGATCTGACCAACATGTTTTCCAGCTTTAGATTCCTATAGATTACTCCTTCATAATGTTATTGTGCAATCCATGTTCATGCAATGCTTTTTTTTTTAGATTGTATTTTTTATTCAATTTAATTTTAATTTATAAATTGTTCAAAAATAATAAAATTATAAAAATATATAAACAAAACTTTCTATAATTCAACTTAATTTTACAATAATATTTAAAATTTTGTATATTAAATAGGTTAAAATACATTCTTAGTTCTTTATTTTCTTATTAAAATTTGTTTTGGACTTTTATCTTTTAAAAAATTTATTTTGATCCTTTAACTCTCAAATTTAAGTAGATGTTGTCCTTCCAAAACAATTATCATTTTTTTTAAATTTTAGGACACAATTTTAAATCCTTTTTTGACCGATTCAAGATGTGAAACTGGTCTCATTAGATTCACTTATATAAAAACTATAAAACCTAACTAATGTTTGAACCTAAAAAAGCTATAAACATGGTGAAAATCACTTGAAAAGTGAGTCTCACAAGCAACTAAAAACATGAAAATCTAATAGATTTTTTTTAGGTGCTCGTAGGACTTACTTTTACACGTAATTTTACCATGTTTATGACCCTTTTTCGGTTCAAACATTAGTTGAATTTTATAGTTTTCATGTAGGTAAATTTAATGAGACAAGTTTTACATCTTAAATTGGTCAAAAAAAGGTTCAAAATCGTGTCCTAAAATAGAAAGCGATCAATATTTTGAAAGGACAACATTAACTCAAATTTAAAAATTAAAAGACTAAAATAAATGTTCTAAAATATAAAGGACCAAATTTATAAAACGATGAGAGACTAAAAATATATTTTAGCTTATTAAAGATTATAATGTTAATTTTTTGTATGATAAAAAAAAAAAAGCAAGTGTGGAGAAGAAACAAAGTCTGGTGATGGTTACGACGGGGGTGGGCAAATAACTGAGGCCGACCCATACCTGAGTTACCAAAATAAATAAAAAGCTTATTGGGTAGGATTGGGCAGTTTGTCGAGTCAAACAAGTATAAAAACTAGAGATGTTCAAATCTAAACCAATAAAAAAAACTGAAAATTGATCTAAAAAAATAATAAATTGATGAAAATTGAAATTATTTGGATTTTTTTAGATTAATTTTTACATAATCAATCAGTTCAATTCGGTTTTCGGATTGTTTTTGCAAAATCGAACTGATCCTCTTAATATTAATATGTTGTATATTGCATTTCATGTGAGTGGCATATGTTTTTAATAATTTTTTGCTTTAGAGTTTAGTAATTACTAAATACTTATGTTGTATTGCTATATTTGCTACAACTTTTTTTGTGTGTGACTTATTGGTTGCTATAGTTGAATTAAGTCTGTTATATGTTGTATTGTTGTATTTGCTACAGTAGATTTTTTTTTTTGGTGAGTTGTTGCAACTAAACTGCTAATCCATTAAGTAGAATTTGGCTATTTGTTGCAACTGATTTTTTTTTCTGAGTTGGTTTACCTGAATGGTTATGTTGTACTTTTGTTTTATAATATAATCTCTTATGTTGTTTTTACATGAATTTTATTTGTTATATTTTTTCTATTTTCCTAGAGTATTTTACCCGTGCAACGCACGAGATATAATAAATGCCTCTCTTTCTATCTCTCTCTCTCTCTCTCTCTCTCTCTCTCTATATATATATATATATATATATATAATTTAAGAATAAAGTATTCTATAAATATTTGAATAGTGATCTAAAATATACATTTGTTTTATAAAGTAATTAATATAATTATTAAATAAAAATAATAAAAATAATTACTATCATATTTGTGTGTCTGCTTTTTTATTTTTTAATAAGATATTAAGTTTGATGTATTATAATAATTTATCTTAATTTACATTGACATGTATATTAAAATTAATTTATTAATTTATTTTTTATTTAATACATGCTTATTTGTATTTTTTCTGTGTTATTTTTAATTTACTAATTTTTTTCTCAATATATGTTTAATAATGTAATAAATTATTTTTTGTGTATTGCATGGAGTCCTACTCTAGTAATATAAAGAACTTTGATTGTTATATACGCATATATATAAATATGTTAGAAATTTTACGATATATATAAGTGTAAACATACAGAAAAGTCAAAGAAAATATATCATTTATTTACAGTTATTATTACTTTGTAATCATTAAATCTTCCTTAATTGGAAGACCAAATAATTATTGCATTTTGGGAACAATTTTTATTTCCTTGCGATTTATTGAAAAGTTGTGTAATTTGTCATTATTTTTAGTTAAGCAATAAGAAAACAGACCGATGAAATAAAAAAAAAATAAAGCCGAATAGTTGTTTACCTTGTAAGAATTCTTCCCAATTATTTGTACCTCTCATCATTCATAAATTCTTGGATTTAAAAAACTACCAAAGAATTTACATAATGTCATGTATAAATATAAAATATTTAATATCATCTAATGTGATAGTTAGCCAAAGAACTAATTATTAAAACCTGAAGAATGCAAATTTTTTGTTTTACATAATATTTGTTAACATGATGATTGTCACTTGATTTACAATTTCAAGTTTTCTAATGTTGAGAAAAAAGAGAGTTAGAATTAATTTAAAATGGGAAAATATTATAACTAATTTTATGGTAACTTTGTATTTTATTATAACTATTACATTTTTGAGCCAATTAACATCACACAAATAAAATATTTTTTTAAAGAAATCATATTATATAATCTATATATCTTTTGAGATAATAATTTTTTTACAATTTTTAAAAGTTGAGCTTTAACTGTTATTATCGTGAGATTTTATCCGATAAAATATATTTTTAGACAATTAACTTGCAATAAATAAATTTAAAAATTTAGTGAATTGACAATCTAATATGAAGATGTTACTATAAAATTTTATTTAACATTGTTGTCAGTTGGACAAATCGGTGCTAGTGATTACTCATCTTTCCATATATTCCATAGCTTTTAAAATTCAACCTCCCAAAAAATATAAGTCAAATTATTGACAAATTAAAAAAAAAACAAAGTAAGAAATAAATAGATATTTTATCACTTACTTGTCTGTCAAAGTACATGTCAAAATATTTTTTAAACTCTTCATATAATTAGAAGATCTCCTTTATAGTTTGCCGTAAATAAGAAAATATATAAAAGAACATGTGAATTTCTTTTTTAATTTTTTGGGTGTGTACCAATATTAACAATAATTGACATGATAGAGGGATAAACACCAAAAGAAAAAAATAGTGTATTTAGTTTAATTAGCTCATCATTTAAAATCTAACAACTTTTGTATTACATATATCCTACATTAAGTATTGACTATAAAGCTCACTTATTTAAATGAAGATTTTCATTTTAAAAAATTAAGACAATAAGATATTACCTCATGTATTAAAATGCAAGTTTCCATTTTAAAAAATTAAAAAAAAGATATTGCCTCATTTTAAAATCATGATATGCGTGATAGGTGTCAACAATTAAATCTAGCGCTTTTTGTATCAACATTTTTCAGTCGTACGAATTAGGTAAAATTTTAGTAAGAGTTGGCTTTGATTAAGTGATGTAAAAAGTATCTTTATACATTTTATTATTCGTATTGTCCCAAACATAATCATTAAGAAATCAACTAATAAAAATTTTAAATAAAAATCATGATATAAGTATATTTATAAAATCATTGTAATTATTTTAATATTACAATTGTGTAAATCAGAATATACAAATTAATTATTGCAAATAGATAGACATGATTTATAAAATAATTAATTTTATAAATAAACATGATACTCATATTTTGATAGATATAACTACAAAGAATGCTAAACTTTTAATTGACATTTCAACTTCTAAAAATTCATCATCTCAGTTGAGGCTTATTTACTAATTGTCATGAAAAAATTATTTTACATTATTTGATTTAAAAATAATTTTAATATAATAAATAATTTTTTTTAAGTTAAGATTGTGATGTTTTAAATATTAAATTAAATATAAATATATTTTTATTATTGTCAAGATAAATTTATTTTAAAAGAATGTTGCACACTTTTATGCATAATCAAGTGTATAGAAAGTATATTTATTTAACAATTTGAAACCTGCTACAAATTGATAAATAAATATATTTGTCTAAAATTCAGCAGTTGTCTTTTTTTGAAATATTAAGCACTCAATATCACTTTCACATGTTATAATTGAAATTGTAGAATTATTTAAAACTCAAAACTTGAGTAAATACAATGTTGTAATCTAATAACATCACAGGAGTTTCGTTAAATATCTTTTCAAAACTTCACAAAAGTGTACATAATGCTAATAAACATAACATTTTGGTTTATAAATATAATATTTATATCTTATGAATTTGTCAGATAAGTGTTAACATGGAAATTAAATTATTATAAGAATAACACGTGAAAGTTACAAACATGCAAGATTGGTATTTACAAAATATTTTTTGAAGTATTAAAAAATATAAAATTTTTCATCACTTGTACTGCATAATGTTTTCACTAGTTTTTCTTTTTCATTCCTTTTGTTATAATTTGCTTGCATTCTAGATAATTTTTGTTATTTTTGCTCCATGCTCACTCTCCTCCTTCTATTTCTATAGTTTTTCTATTATCTTTTTCATTGTTGTTCTTGTGATTGTCAACTATTTAAATCTTGCATATTGTCATATTACTTGTTTAAGTAACAAAATTAAAAAACATATAACTATTGGTTATTTTAAATATTTAACAATTTGATTAATTAATACAATGTGATTAAAAATGTTTATTTCAATGAACTAATAAAAATCCAAAAAGGGAGGGAGGGAAAAAGAATTTTCTTGTAATATTTGATAGAAAGACTCAATTAGAGAATAATAAATCTACATCCCAATGAAAAAAATTGATACACATACACATTAGAAAGAAATTATTCATTTATTATGCATATATGGTGCTATGTGGCAAAAAAACTTAAAACTGAAAAAACAAAATAAGACAACCATTCTCAAGCTTCCTATAATATGATTTAAAGTGTATACTTAAATAAACTACTAAAAACCAAAAAGAAGAAGAAGAAGTTCATTTTAATATTTCTACTATAAGCCCAATTAGATCAAAAACATATATCCTAGTAAAAAAATGGTAAGGTTCATATAATATGATTAATAAACATATAAATATTGGTTGTTTTAAATATTCCACAATATGATTAACTAATACAATATAATTAAAAATCTATAATTAAATGAATTAATAAAAAACCCAAAAAAAGAAAATTTTCTTTTTTTTTTATATAGAAAAACACAATTACAAAACAATTACATAAAAATACAAAAAAAAGAAAAAAATCCTTTTAATATTTTATAGATAAATCCAATTAGAAAACAATAAATCTATATCTTAGTAAAAAAAATGGTATACGTGCATATTACAAAAAAAAATTATTCATTTATTATGCTCATATAGTGCTATGTGCCAAAAAACCTCAAAGTAAAAAAAGAAAAAAGAAAAAAAAGAAGAGAATACATTTCTTTTAATATTTCTACAATAAACTCGATTAGATAAGTCTACTCTGGTAAAAATCAAATGATAAGAAAAATTATTTATTTGTTGATATCACACTAATGCTCAAAAAGGTGTAAGTTGCTTAATCATGCACATAAGGAAAATTTATCCATTTAAAGTCACAACCAAAATTTATCCACGCAATAATTCCTAATTCAAGAAAATAACATATTTAAAAGATAAAGACAAATTTTAGAATAAAAAATAAATATTAGAAGAAGAAAAGCAAAAAAGACAAATTCTTAATGTTTTTAGTTGGCAATTAATATTGTTAAAAATGAAAGGTTTACATTATACGTATGCTTATTGCATTTGCGAACCCAATCCTAAAAATAGCTTCAAATTGTTGCTCTAGAATTTTAGTTTATCATCACCTAATAGACACAATGCAAAACTCAAAGCTTAATTTAAATGATAATGTCAAAAAAAATAAAAAATAAAATACTATGAACAAATCTACTAAAAGAATCACTATACCAAAGGTGGTACCACAAACTTGATATGAAGATAATGAGCAAGAGGGGGGAGAGAGAGAGAGAGAGAGAGAGAGAGAGATGTGAAGTACAAAAGGCTAAATCATAGAATTGATACAAAAATGATAAGAGAAAGAAAGAATGTAAAGTCCACTGGACATGTGGTGAGACAAAAAAAAAAGGCCAATAAATAAAAAATGAGAAAGTGTTTGACTACAATTGAAGGAGTTGTGCATATTTTTTAATGTAAATATATATATATATATATATATATATATATCCATATATATAATAATTTGTCAAATCAAATCTTTTTTTATGAAATTTATTTTCAATTTTCATGAAAATCATATTTATGAAAAAGATGTAACAAACGAACTAATTATCTATCAATCGTAATTAATATAACTATTTATCTTTATTAACAAAAAGTAAAAATAATTCAATGACATTTAATAAAAAATAAATTATAAATTATAGATTATAGATTATTATAGATTATAGATTGTAGTTTAATGGACTAAAATTTATTTATTAAAATGACTTCTTATCACATTTATTTTAGTTCTTGAAACTGCAACGAAATTATTGTCTTAAATTAAATCCGTTTTTAACATGGATTATTATCCTAAATAAATAATTTATGAAAATTAATTGTCATGAAATTTATTTTATAAATAATTTAATTTGAATGCTAAGTATAAATGCAAAGTTAGATTTTATGTATTCTTCATTGACAATTTATATTAAAACAATGTTAGTTAATATAATTTAATTTAAAAACATATAGATAATCATAATAGAATTCAAATTCATGTATTTATGACAATAAGTTATAAATAATATGAAATTTCTTTCTTAAATTATAACATTTACACTACTTACAAATAATGGTCTTGCAAAAAAGAAACTAAATAATATGAGATTTCTTTCTTAAATTATAACATTTACACTACCTATCAGTTACATAATTACGAAAAAATGTTAAAAAAACAATATCTTAAATTAATTTATAATAATTATGCATACAAATTAATTTAAAATTTATACTTAAAAACTTTACACAAATATCAGATACTTGGAAACGTTAATTAATATACTCAAAAATTATGTTATTTCTATTTAGGACAAAATTAGGGTGAATGTAAATAAAAAATTATTTATGAAGCATATAGTTTTTAAAAAAATAAAAAATACTCGTTAGTTTATTCTTGATTTCAAGAATAATTAAAGAAACTATATATATTATTCTCGTTAGTTATTAACAAATAATTAAATTAAAAGACCAATAGAATTTTTAATTATAACTAAGGTAGTTGTTTAAAAGGTAGGTATTTAATGGAATTTTCAAATTCAAAATTCAAATATACCTATTTAAAACTCATTAATGTAATAATTATAATAATTATGATTTGTAGCCGAACCAAATATTTATGAAGCATTATATAATGACATGTGTCATCCAAACCTCTCTGTAAATAACACGTGTCATCTAAATCTTGAAAGTTATTATTGATTCGCCACGTATAATCTAAACCTATGAATAAATTCTTAAATTTATTTATAATGATTTTCTATAAAATTTAATATTTGAAGCTCAAGGCATCCATCAATAGAAAATCCAAAAACATAATTATCTAATCCAATTTAAACAATATTTTATTAGATTAGATCGGATCGATTTTTTTTTCAAAAAGTCATTCAAACTGAACCAAACTGTAAATCTTTTTAATCTTTGAATTAAATTCAAAACCGATTCAAATTGATCCGTAAACACCCTGATAAAAACAGTTTTAAACGGATAATATTGGGGGTTCAGTTTTGAAATTTTTTCTCTCATCAGAAATCAAACCCGACTTTGTCTTTTTCCAATCCTAACAAGATGTATATTAGAAATTTGATCGAAATGGCACTGATGTGAAAGCATTTAATATTATACACGTTGCATCCCTCGTCAGAAATCGAACCCGACCATGCCCTTTAGCTGTTTTGGATTCAATGATTTTGTGGGGACTTTTCCTCATTTTGCATCATTAGATCAATCTAATGATTTAGATTTTGCCACTTGTTTTAAAATATATTTTTTAGTTTAGTTACTAATTTATTTGTTACATATTTTTTTACTTTAAAACTGTAAAAAAAAAATATCGAGCTTGTAAATTAATTGGTATAGAATTATTTTAATTTAACTAATAATCTCGAGTATCATTCAAATTTTGTTATCTATTGTAGGAAAAAAATTAGTGGTGAAAATTTCCATAAATTTCTGACAATTATTAAATCCTCTGAAATTTTTTATTGTGAAAGAAATTTGTAGTGGTTTAAGAGCTATCAAAAAAATTTTGACTTTTTTTTTTGTACAAATCACTTGTATCTTTTTGTTGAAATACAAGTGTGAGAAAAAAGTCTCTCATTGGATAGAAATGTATATGTTAAGTAACATATAAGTGACAAAAACTCATAAACCTGATGCTTTATAATTTGGGTTAGATGTGATATCAAGTTCACTTATGTGATTGTGCTCATGACCCATTAGTGAATATCTCTCCGATTTTACCCCCTCATATTTCTCAACACTTTCATCAGAGGCAATTTTGCTTGAGTTGGATAAGATCGTTACGGGTGATAAAGTTTTCCTTTTGAATATCTAACGCAAGTGCATACTCAAGACTGAAACTCGAAACCATTGATTAAACTGGAATAACTATGTACCAGTTAGTCCACACACTCAGTGATATTTTTTATGATTTTAAAGTATAAAAAAATATAATAATTAAATTAATAATTAAACTAAAAAAAATATCTTTTAAAACAAATGACAAAATTTGAACTATCAAATTAATCTAATGGTGCAAAATGAGGAAAAGTCACTGAATCCAAATCCTTACTGCAATAGTTGTAAGCATAGTTTCTATGCCTCTATCACATTGACACTGTTGCAATAGCTGCAGGAAGGATCTATGTGGTATGCACTAATTAATCTAATTTAAAAAATAGTTTAAATATGTTTTTAATTTTTTCAATTTGAGATAAATTTACTTTTTATCTTTTAAATTAATTTTTAGTCTTTATAATTTTAAAAAAAATCTGCTTTAATCCTTAGTTCAAATGTTTTTTATTCAAACGTTTTCAGAATGAATATTTTGAAAGAAAAATATACATGTAGTAGGGTATTTGATAATAAGAATACAAAATGAAAGTGAGTTGTCACATAAGCAACTTGTAATTCGTTAGACATGTAAGTAAAGTCTTTAACAACGTTTGAACAGAATAACTAAAATAGGTTTTTTTTTTTTTTTTCGAATTACATGAATTAGAAAGATCAATTTTAAATTTAAGAGACCAAAAATAAATTTATCACAAATTTAAAAAACTAAAAACATATTTAAGTCTTAAAAATTTTTGGAGAAGAATTTTAATCGGAGTAGACTCCAGGCTTATAACCTCTATTAGTACGACTTTCTCCGCCTCCACCAACCTCTCTCACAATCTTGTCTTTATTGTATATTTTGTTCAATATTTTAAAAAAGTTAAAATTTTTTAAATTAAATTTAAAAATTATTTTAAATTAATTTAATGTTTATTAAAAATATATGTTTTATCTAGGCTTAGTCTTGTTGATTTGGTCTTTTAGACCGAATCTTACCTTATATTTTTAACTTGGCCTTAGAAAGTTTTAGACTTAGTCCTATTATACCCTCTTTTTATTTTTATTTCACAATAAATGCATACTAATTGTAAATATGTAAGTTAATTAAAAATTAGATGGGGTGTAAATATATAATTGACAAAAAATAATTAATGTTATCTTAAATTTTGAAAATGATAAATAAATAATTAAGAACAAAAATTTACATATGATAAATACAACGGTCAAACAACTTAACATAATTAGGTAAATAATTTAGCAAGTGGTAACCTTTACGATGTAGCCAAGTTTTGGGATGACAATTTTACCCATATCCTATGACTACCTGCAAAAAATATCTGCAATAGGTAGAATAAATACTTGCTCAATAGGGATGGGGGCGGGGGCAGATATTTACTTGCAAAATTTAATGAAGATGGCTACAAATATGGGTACTATAGTACCTACCCCGTGCCCATACTGCACCTACACACACACACACACACACACACACACACACACACATATATATATATATATATTAAAATATCTCATAGAATATATTGAAAAGATAAATTTTAGTGAGTATCATAATATTAAAGATCTCAATTTATTTTAATAAAAAAAAGATATTGCAAAAAGTAGTGAAGCACAAACAAAATAAAAATTTAATTTATATGTATTGTTAGTGTAAAACATTTTTACGCATATATCTAATAGGAATTCATCATATTGCTGCATTGATGAATAAGATGATGTGATAAAATGATTAAATTTTATTAGATGTCTGTGTAAAAAAGTTTTGTACTGGCATTATATATAAATTAAATTCTAAAAATAATTCCTACTCCACTAAAAATATTAAATTATATCAAAAGATCAATTTTATTTTCAAATGCATGCCTTGCTTTTAAAATATTATTGACAATATTTATAATTATTGTTGTTTTTGAATGTAGTTTTTTAAATTTAAAATTATTTAATTTTATTTGATATTAACTATGTTAAAGGATAGATTGAATGCATTTGTCTTTTTGTATATTAATAGTGAAATGTTAAAAAACTTAATCATAAAACTTTGATCAATAATTTTGTCGTTGATAAAAAAATAAAATGAGAATTGACAAAATATATTAAATTAATTTTGAATATAAATTTCATCTAAGGCCTCATAAAACTTAAGTAAAATGCTGTTAGCAGGTGCGAGTACGGATATATAAGTACCCAGGAGGTATGGAGACGAGAATTAGAATTACTATCCTCGCGGTTATGAGACTATGTACGAGTATTTTTTTCAAATGTAAGTATGGGGATAAATACTATAGCAACCTACCCAAACCCTACCTATTGTCATCCCTAGCTAAGTTAAAATATATTCTACTAGTATTTTTAGCTCGTGCGACACATAGTGTAAACAATCTTTTTAGTATAAATACTTAATATATAAATGTTATCTTATATTAACTGACTTTAGTTGAGAGAATGAAAAAGGGAATAATTGTTACAAATAAACACAAAACAAAATAAATAGAACCATACCACTTGTAACAAATGAAAGCAAACAATGGAATTAAAATAATTTATCTCCACTCAATAATAGATTAAAATAATTTCTATATATAAGGATGAAAATGTTACATCAAAGTATTGTTGGAAATGAACTAAATCAATTTGAAATCATTAGAGAAAACAATTACGAGTCTTTCAGTTATTGCTAGCCAAAACAAAATAAGATTAACAAAATTATTATGTAAGTATCTTATCTTTTATTAATTAATGTTAGTTATTTCTTTCTTTTATTGAAACATATTTTTAAAAGAAAATAAACTAATGATTACAAATGTAATTTAAAATATTTTTTATCATTGACATCTTTTATTAAAATTATGTATATATGTAAATTATATACACATGTGAATATATTTATAAAGATGATATTTTTTAAAACATGTTTATATAAATTAAAATGATATAAGAAATATGTGAATAATATATATATATATATATATATATATATATATATATATATATATATATATATATATATATATATATATATATATATGTATGTATATTTGAACAATAGTTTTGCTGAAAAGCCATGGGTCATGCAATAATATCTATTTTCTATACTTCAATCAAGAGATTAGTTCAATTGTTGAATGCCATTGGTGTGGAAAAAGTAAAAAAGTATCACAAGTATAACCTTTAATTTTCTGATCAAATTACTTATATATTTTCTCAATATACATTCAAACTATTGTTTTACCCAAGTTTTCCGGTGATTGGAACGTGTTAGTAGTGATAAGCACGCCTTAACTTTAAATTGGGTGGCTTAAACTACTGTTTGTCGTTTGTCGGCTCTCGTCTATGTCAGATTAAAATAATTGATAACTGCGAGTACTGTAACTTAAATACATTAACCATGTACGTACATATTGTGCACCTGAAAAACGTGAAACACCTTACAGGTTAAAAAACGTAGTTCTTGGCATATTAATTATGGATTCCTTGCTTGCCTGCGTAATTATTTTATGCAATAATGTTGTATTCGATTTTACTCTGCCTGCACGATCTTCATTTAGAAAACATGAATATGGCATGGAACGTATACATGATACATAATAGTTATTAAAAAGTTTGTCTAGTCTAATACTAAAAAATAAATTTTTTTGGCTAAATTATATTTTTGGTCTTCATATTTTTCGTAATCTGCAATTTTGGTCTTTCTACTTTTTTTAGAGACATTTAGTTCCCTATTTTTAAAAATTCGCAATTTTGGTCCCTCCGTCAAATTTCTTACATTGATTGTTAGTGGTTTAACGTTGATTCTAATGTGTCAATATTTACTTTAAAGTTGACTCTGACTTTAACATGTCATTTAAGTATTGATACGTCAGAATTAACGTTAAATTACTAACGCTCAATGCAAGAGATTTGACGGAGGGACCAAAATTGAGAATTTTTTAAAATAGGGGACTAAATGTCTCTAAAAAAATGGGGGGACCAAAATTGTGAATTGAAAAAAATAGGAGGACCAAAAATACAATTTAGCCAAAAAATTTCATATAATCAATAATATAATAACAAGAAAATTTTGTCCAAACAGATAGAAAATTTTTATAATTACATAATTAATGAGATAAAATTTACCTAGGTTGAGAAGATTAAAACAATTAAATAAGTGGTCCAATACAATAGAAAAAACCAAATGAAAAAATAAATTGGTTTTTTGTGGGTCTGGGTTCATGAACCAGCCCATTTATTTGTGAACCCTAGAAGAGTAATAGAAAAGGTTACTTATGAAATGAAAAAACCATCAACATTGCAACACACACAGAGCCTCATGTTAGCTCTCGTAAATCAAAGATTTAGAGACATTGGAGTTCCCTTTCTTCCTCTTGCTTTTTTCATCACACACGGAGCCTCATGTTAGCTCTCGTGAATCAAAGATTTAGAGACATTAGAGTTCCCTTTCTTCCTCTTGCTTTTTCATCACCGTCTCATTGTTTCATTTCTTTGTCTCGTTCTCTGCTTCCTATCTTTTTCTCTTGTTTTCTATTTTGGCTTTCTGACACAAAGGTGTGTGGTGAGCAACAATGGCATATATATATATATATATATATATATATATATATATATATATATATATATATATATATATATATATATATATATATATATAAACTCTTAATTAATGATAGATAATAATTAGAGTAAATATCACTACTAGCCAAATGTATTTTTTTAGAAGAATTTTGGGACAGAATTCAGACAAATTTTGAACACTTTTCTCTCTAATTTCGAACAAAACACTATTTTCAAATGAATTTCAGACAAAATATATTCCGTTCAAAAATGCACATTGCAAATTAAAAAAATTGTCCCAAATTTTGTCTGAAAATTCTCTAGGCAAATTTGGGACGAATTTCAGACGAATACATAAATCAAGATTTATATAGACTCATGCCAATATTATCAATTGCTAATTAATCATTGAACACAACTACGTTGAAGGTAGTACTTGACGATTAATATGCCAACAACTACATTATACTAACTAATTAAGTCAAACATTAATCAATGGTTAATATATATATATATATATATATATATATATATATATATATATATATATATATATATATATATATATATATATATATGAGATAAAAGGATATGCACTGACAGTATAAGGTTTTTGTTACACTATCATCTAATCACCGTAACACCCTAACTTTTCCTTAATTAAGTTTTTTTTATTTATGTAACTAATGATGATCTCAATATTTTGACTACATTGTTGTGTTCGAAATATTGAAAAACGCTTAGTTTAAATTTTTAATAATTTTCTAGACCGGGGCTCAGCAAAAGGCTGTTTTGCCCTTGGTTTTACTAAATAAGCTAAAAATAGACCAAATAGTTAACAATTTGGAAAAAAATTATATTTGAGTTTAAAATTAGGTTTAGAATAATAAAATATAATTTTAAAATTTTTTTGGGAATTTTTTTAAATTCTTGCATAAAATGGCCAAAATGTTCCTAGATGTCTGATAAGCCAACCTAGAGACTTTTTGACATCCAAAAATCCTGAAAATTTTAAATAAACTACGTTTTCATATAAAGTAGTATTCTCTTAATTTATTTTGAATTTTTAGGATTTTATAAAATTAAAATAGTTTTTTTAGTGAATTTTGACTTATAAATATGTTTTAAATGATTAAAAACTTCAAAAATTATTTAAAATTATTTTAAAAAAATGAAAATTATTTAGAGACTAGATACTTCAAGATATATAAAAATTATGTCACCTTGAATTATAAAAGAGAAATGCAAGAATCCTATTATTTTGAAAAAATAAGAATAATAGGTAACAAATAAATTAATTATTAAAAAAAATTCTTCCTCTAGACCAGGCTTGCATGAGTTTAGTGTGCTAGCTGGGCCTTCATTCCCTTAAGCCTAATTACCAAAATCAAGTGCGGTGGCATAACAAAAATGAAAAAGAAATGACACTTAAAACATATTTAACACATGTTTTAAATTCTCCTAACTAAAGCCTAAACTAAGTTGCTCTTGATTAATTAGGGATAGGCATTAGTTACTTAAGGATAAGCGCTAGTTACTTATGGATAAATATAAGCATTTCTTATTTAAATCAAATCAACCAAATCTTAGTATACATTTGGATAGTACACTTCAAGGCCTATAAATAGGCCAATACTCAATTTTTTTTCACACTAGCTAATCATCCCTTTCTTCTCTATTGGACATGTAGACTCCTCCCCACCACCTCCCTCTTTAAAAATTTTCTTGCTTCCATAAGCATTCTCAAAGCCTTGGTGTGGTAGTAATCTCCATTGGAGGCAAAGCTCTAGCTTTTGTTCACCATTTCTCCATCACCACTCCATCTTCTTCTTCATTAAAGGTATAGTGGGACGGGGTGTGATTCTTGATCCTTTCTCTTTCACAAAGATAGTAGGATGAGGTTTTGCCCCCAAAACCCACCTACCATCTTTGGTGTTTTGATTTTATGAAGATTATGGTTATGATTGTGTTTCTATTTGAATTTTTTGATCTGACACTAGTGATTGTTTTGCTTATAACTTGAGTTGTAGTTATTGATTTTTAGTTCTTGTATGAAACTAGACTCAATATGCTTTATAATAGGCTCAAGAGTCACCTGAAAAAGTTAAGAAATGAAAAAGTTCTACTTGTTGAAAGTTGAACTTGCTATCTGAAAATGCGAATATGGCAGTGTATGCCTTTTTGTGATTCTAGAATCTCTGATTAGTTTTGGTGAAACTACTGGAACAAATAAAAACTATACTTTCTAAGATTCTAGTGATATATGATATGCTTATTTTTATGGTCGTTTACTATTTTGACCAAATTTTGGAAATTGATGGTTACGTATTGATTATGACCAAAAACATTTTCTGAAACTTCCAAATTTCAAAAATCACTATAAATTATATAGAGCTTTGTTTTTTATTATCTTAGTCAATTTGGAAAACTTATTGAATGAACTTTTGGGAAATAAATTACTTTGCTACTAAATGTTCTAAAATGATTAAGAAAAAACTAAAAATAATTTGTTAGTCATCTAGTGGTTCTATCTAACCTTCCTGATTTGTTATTTTTGTATCTCTTTTTTTTATAGATTTTTGTTCAATGTGATCGTGGATGTTTTAGAAAATAGAAAAAATTATCTTTTCAACAAGCTATGGATCACAGTTTATAAAAACTATTTAGTTGTTTAACTTTGGGGATCAAATTGAGCCACTGAATCTGGAAAAAAAGAAAGAAATTGCTACTTACTATTTTAAACTAAGTTTTCAATCTTCTTCACAAAATTTTATGTCAATTGAAATGAAATTTTTTTAAATTTTTATTCCAATATACTTATTACGGAATTAAAATAAATTTTTGAAGTATTGGTAAATTAAATTAATTTTATCCAATTTCTAATGTGTTTAAGAAGTATAAAAGTCAATTTTTTTTCATTCTTTCTCTAAATATGGCCTATGACCACTTGATTTAAAATTTAAAAAACTTTTGTTTGCCTAAACTTTATTTTTATATTAAAAAGATAAATTTGGGTATTTTATAAATTCTTAATGAACAATTTTGATATTTCAGTCCATAGGCAATGTGGCCCTATTTAATTAATTAAGCATAGTTTTATTTTCTACAAATAATTAAATAAAGATTTATGTATTAGTAGTAATTGAATTGACTTATAAAATTTTTAGACGGCTTGGAAAATGATTGATTATTGTTATATTGATGGATTGATGTAGGCAAGTCTTTGTATGATGAGACAAAGATAGTGATGATGATGTACTGGTTCTCATGTTCTGAGGCTAGAGATATCTCTGCTAAAGAGATAGGTTTGTGTTGTAGTATGGTGAGTTGATGATAGATGAGCAATTAAGATGTAAGGGTCATGCTATGAACGTGAATACCTAGGTTAGGAAAGTCACAGTTTGGTAGACTGTAGGATGAAAGGTAGGGACCATTGAAAAGGTTTAGGGAGTATGGTATCGAGTGGTGAGCCTCCTAATGGCCAAGGTAGTGCTCTTGAGCCGAGACAATCACATAACTAACTTGATAACCCTAACACCTGCTTAACATCATCAGGATTGGTAGAGAGTATGGCCCTGAGTTGAAAGATTACTTGTTATTGAAATTAATGATGATGATTTGTAGCATGATAATGTTGGAGAGGTATATGTACTCCCAATCGCTTCTTAGTTTTAATGTGGATGTTACTCATCATTGGCGAGTATGAATCCATACCGAGTCTTGGGTAGACTAGTACAACTTAGAGAAAACCCTAGATTACCCTTTTTATAGTCAATTGTGTTTTATCTCTATGCTTAATGGTAGAATTTCCTACCTATCTTTGTGAATGAGGTTTTAAGAACCAATCACCTCACTCTTTCTACTTTTCATTACTTGTGCATGTGCATGGTGCAAAATTATTGTAGATAGTACTCAGAGATGGAGAATGAGAACACCGAGATTGAAAAAGACCTAAAAAGAAAGGCCATGTTACATGAGAGGAGATAACAAATATTAGGATGATGTCACTGAAGGTTCACTGTAACTGTGGAATAAGTTTATGTTTTATTTTAGGAAAGCTAAGGATTTTGTATATAACCCCTACTTTGACTTAGGACTTTGATGGGTAGTTAGAATCTTTTTACATATGCATATGTATAAATATGGCATATTCTTACCTTGAATGACTGTATTCATATTAATAATAGGGATGTATGTTTCTCATTAATGCATGATATAAATGTGTGACATATGTCTTAAAGTTTTATTTTATCTTTTCTTGAGAATTAAATAAAATGAAATTTAAATCCAAAATAACACTACTGTAAAACACACTTTTTAAATCGGTTAAAAAAGACTTTTTAAATTGGTTTTTGAACCGATTTAAATACAGGCGACGTAAAAAATTGGATAATTTTAAATCGAATTTTAAATCGAGTTAAAAAATATTTTTTAAACTTGGTTCAATCAATAACCGAGTTAAATACCTAATTTAACCATCGCAATTTCGCAAGCTCTGCTTCGTTTAACCACACTAAATTGAAGAACAATATTCAAATTTCAATTGAATATGCACTAAAAACACTTTCAACAACACCAAATCAGAGATGCTCTATGCTGATGAGGCGAAGAATTGTAAAGTCGTCGAGGCTTGGTCTGATTCTTGCGACCATCATCAGAGTGAAAGGTGAATCGACGCAGAGCATTGTGGCGTGGCAGAGACGGCATGCAAGCGAAGCCACGCATCATTGCATTCTCATGACAGTCAGGGAGTAAACGTGTGTGAGCAAACAGGGAGTGTTCTCACATAGTCTTCATCTTCGAATCCAAGCAAGCAAATGCGTAGTAGTTGCAAGCCTCTTCAAAACGCGTGTCGTATTTCGCAATAGTCATTGGTGACAACGGAGAAGCCTCGGTGGGCAACAGAGAGGTCGATGTTAGCCGCGATGGTGGTCTTGCCCACACCGCCCTTGCTTGAGGTGATAACTATGACGTGCGAGGTTGGGGTTTTGGAAGGTGAGGGCACAGTTGAAGGGGCTGGGGTTGGGGCTTAGGCTTGGGCTTGGGTTTGGGGGTAAGGGTTTTGGAAGGGGGAAAAGGGGGGAGGTGGTGCCAACGTGCAGGGTTGGGGTTTTGGAAGGTGAGGGCGCAGGGGGGGGGGGCTGGGGCTTGGGTTTAGGGGTAAGGGTTTTGGAAGGGAGAGGGGAGGGGGGAGGTGGTGGCAATGTGCGGGGTTAAGGTTCTAGAAGGTCAGGAGGGCACAAGGGGAGGGGGGGGGGGGTTCACAATTGGTTTAAGCAATATATTTTAAATCGGTTGTGTTTAAACTGATTTAAAAATAACTTTTTAAATTGGTTCAACAAGAAACCGATTTAAAAAATTTATTTTTAAATCGGTTCAAACAGAACTGATTTAAAAACTTGAATAAAATATTTTAAAATAAATTTTGTGTAAAGTTTTTAACTTGATTCATATTAAATCGAGTTAAAAAGTTGAACAAATTTTCAAAAATGCCACCAGTTGTATGTTTTTAAATCGGTTTGTTTACAATCGAGTTAAAAAAGTTTGTAAAAATTTCAAAACTGCCACCATGTCTTGGTTTTAACTCGGTTTAGTAACAATCGAGTTAAAATCCTGTTGTAAAAAACATTTTCTGTAGTAGTGTTTTTAAATCGGTTCAAGGTGAACCGGTTTAAAAAGTTGATGGTTTAAATCAGTTCATCTTGAACCAATTTAAAAAGTGCACAGGGATTATATTTTAATTTCAAAAATATGTTTTTAGATCGGTTATATTTGAACCGATTTAAAATAGTTTGATATAATTTAAAAAATGCCACCATGTTTCTATTTTAAACCGGTTCAATTTTAACCGATTTAAATTCCTGCTTTAAAAACCATTTTGTGTAATAGTGTAAATCTATTAATTCTATATAAATACTTATAAGTATTGGGTTTAAGAATCAATGTGATTGGGCGTCACAATCACAAACCATCATGTATGGAAAGTCTTTTGACTTTGATAATAATTACCCTAATTGGTTGTAAGTATAAAATCTTTTATATTAACAATGTATGTTCCTTAAACTCTCTCTACTCTCTCTGTATATGTGTGTGTGTGCATGCGTGTGTAGTATATATATATATATATATATCTGCCTATCTACCTATCTATACATGTAGACAATAATTAGAGTAAATATCACTACTAGAAAAATGTATTTTTCAAAAGAATTTTTGGATAGATTTTAGACGAATTTTGAACACTTTTTCCACGAATTTTAAATGAAATACTATTTTCAAATGAATTTCAGACAAAATATATTCTTGTTTAAAAATACTCATTGCAAATTAAAAAATTGTCCCAAATTTTGTCTGAAAATTCTCTAGACAAATTTGGGATGAATTTTAGATGAATACACAAATCGAGATTTATATAGATTCCTACCATATTATCAACTGCTAATTAATCATTGAACACAACCACGTTGAAGATAATACTCAATGATTAATATGCCAACAACTACATATTACTAACTAATTAATGTCAGACATTAATCAACTATTAATATTACAAAAAGATTCCATTAATGATGAAAAAAATAAATTGAGCACAAGATATATCCAATTTAATACACCAATACAAATGATAACACAGCCAAAAAATACATAACAAAATACCAAGAATCCTCAAGTGAGCGTTGTGACTCACACGAGACAAAGTGGATTGGTTGACATGGCTGTATCTATCATGTGAGACGATTTGTACAGGGGCATATATGTGAATAACTATTGATTCATTGGACTCTCTCAATTATGATTATTATGCTAAATTGTTTTGATCTAGCATTTGATCAAAACAATTTAATATATATATAATATCAAAAATATCAAAACAAATGATATTATATATTTTATTCTTACTCATTTTAATTAGAAGACTCAAATTTAATAAAATAAGTTTCATTTTATTATGATTTTCTCTTAACTTTTTTTTGTGTGTACAAAAATGGTAGACGAGGGAGGTATGGTTCTCTTAATTAATACTACCTTATTCATCTCATTAATCAGTTGCTTTTTTTTCCTATTATTTTAGAGGCGTCCTCCACAACAAGGGTAGAAATAGGCTAAGTCAGGCAAGGCTTTGCTGGGCTTAAGCCTGAACTTGGTGAAAAATACATGGCTTGAGCTTGACTTACATAAAAGTTTGTCTTGGCTTACAAACCTGTTTAAGGGTCTATCTTTGAAAAATTTATTGATAGAGGAGAAAATAGGTATGTCAGGCTTTAATTATAAGAATCAAGTTTAATTTGTTTATATGATATAAAAATATTTTTAAGGTCTAATTTGACATTCGTGATAACTTATATAAAAAATATTTTGCAATAAGACTTTTAAATAGAACATTAATTTATCTTGCAATAAACTTATAAGTTTAATTCTTTATATATGTTGATCAACATGCTTAACATTTAAAAAGATAAATAAATTTATGATTTTAATACATTGTAACAAATTTATATAATAATAACATTAACAACAAATATTTATTTATATTTATTTAAATAGGCTGACCTGTTAGGCCTAAAAGGCTTTTTGAATGGTCTAGAGTTTGACTTTTTTAATTAAATAGACTTTAATAAAAGCCTTGGCCTACTCTATTTTTTTAAAAAAGCCTGGCCTGTCCTGAGCTTGATGTAAGCTAGGCCATAGGCCCCTGTCTAGTGGCTTGGCCTATTTTCACCCCCACTCCACAAGCCTAATCAAGCCGAATAAGACTATTTTGTACGACAAAACTCTTTCAAGATATTTAACACAGCTATATATCTAAGACTTAAACTCGAGACTACTGATTAAGCTAAAAAAACTCTGCGTCAGTTGATTCATGTGCTTGGAGATGATTTTTTTTCTATTATAATAATTCTAATTAAAATACACACCTTTTGTTATTTAATATTATAATTTAATTTTGAAATAGACCACCATCATTAATACACTGAACATTGACAACGTTTACCAATAACGATAATTTAACAAATAATTTTATACTTCAAAAGTTTGAAATATAAATTTTAAATAAAATTTTAACATTTTTAATAAATAATATTGGTTGATTCAAAAAAGGACCTCATTTTAATGTCTAAATATACGTTGAACCGGCATGGATTTAGCCATAAGTCAACCTAACTAAAGTTATTAACTTTTTAACAATTCATTCTTTCGTGAACTAATTTCTATAAAAGTTTCAGGAATTAATACGAGTAACATAATTCATGGGCCAAATTGTAAATTTACTCATGCAAATTAACTATATTATCTTCAACGGAGATCTTCCAATGATGAAAATGTGTGTAGCATGCCTCAAACCTTGAATAGGATTACCATTTAAATTATATATTTAGTCAATTCACATCTACGTAAGATTGAATTAATTAATTTTTGCGAGCACAGTAACTCCAATATGTTTATCATACAGTTAAACTACACACCCGAAAAACATGAAATATATAATTAATATATATATACTTTAATTTACGGATAAGGACGTAGTTCTTGGCATATTAATCATCGAGCACTAAGATTAATTCAATGGTTTTAACTATCACGTGGTAAAGTTGTGTTCTTATACTGCCTTCAAGATGTTTATAGCACACCAGCTCGCCTTATAAATAGACCCAACTAAATTGAGGTTTCATAGAAGTGAAATCACATATCTAGCTATAGTAGTTAAGGCAGAAAAATTATGGAAGCCCAAAGTGAGGAGCGTGCCGCAAAACTACTTCGAGCTCAAACCCATGTTTGGAATCACATTTTCAGCTACATAAATTCCATGTCCCTCAAATGTGCAATTGAGTTGGACATACCTGATATCATACACAAATATGGTCAACCCATGCCACTCTCACAACTTACTACTTCACTATCTATCTACCCATCCAAAGCCAACTGCATCTACCGCTTGATGCGAATTTTGACCCATTCTGGCTTCTTCTCTCAACAGAAGCTCAACGAGAATGAGCTAGAAATGGGTTATGTGCTGACTGATGCATCTATTCTATTACTTAAGGACAACCCCTTAAGTATGACACCTTTCTTGCATGCCATGCTTGATCCAGTTTTGACAAAGCCATGGCATCAATTGCCTACGTGGTTCAAAAATGATGATCCTACACCATTTCACACAGCACACGAGATGAAAATTTGGGATTATGCTGGCCGTGAGCCAAAACTTAATCACCTCTTTAACGATGCTATGGCAAGTGACGCTCAATTGATTGCCAGTGTGGTGATTGAGAGGTGCAAGGGAGTGTTCAAGGGCTTGGAGTCACTTGTAGATGTTGGGGGAGGCACAGGTACTATGGCAAAGGCAATTGCCAAATCATTCCCACAGCTAGAGTGTACGGTATTTGATCTCCCACATGTTGTTGCCAGTTTACAAGGGGGTGATAACTTAAAATATGTTGGAGGGGACATGTTTGAGTCAATTCCTCCTGCTGATGCCATTCTGTTGAAGGTAAAATATTGCCCCAGCATTAATAATATAAGTTTAAATATGCTGTTTTGCTTGAAAATTTGCTAATTCTAGTTTTAGTACTTATAAAATTAGTTTTTTCTTTTCAAATTAGTCCCTGATTTTATGAAAATATATGTTTTCAATTTTTGTAATTAATTTTGCTCCATTAAGTGATGACATAACAAATAAATCATTGACACGTAACATAATCAGATATTATGCTATGTGATCATCACTTAACAGAGTAAAACTAACAACACAGACTAAATATATAAGTATTTCCATAAAATCAGGGACCAAATGAAACTTGTCTTATAAGGACCGAAATTAGAATTGACTAATTTTTAAGGACAAAAAATATGCTTTACTCAACAATTAATATGTCTTTGTGCATACCCTCAGCTCAGGTTAATCATCCTTCTTTGCAACTAGTTCCAATAATTTCTGGGATTGTAGTTTGCACGTTAAGAACATAATATGGTGTGGTAATTGTACTAAAATTAACATTATACCAATAGCAAATCAATATTTAAACTCCTTTTTCTGCCCCCGCGCCGAAAAGAAAAAAGAAAAAAATTCAACACCTTTCAGTGATTCAGATCATTTATTGTTCCTTTGAATGCATGACATGCAGTGGATATTGCATGACTGGAATGATGAGCAGTGTGTGAAGATACTGACGAAATGCAAGGAGGCCATTAAGAGCAAGGTGATTATCATAGACATGGTGGTGGAGAACGAAAAGGGAGATGATCATGAATCAATTGGAACACAGCTCTTCATTGATATGGTTGTGATGGTGTTGTATCCTGGGAAAGAGAGAAGTGAAAAAGAATGGGCCAAGCTGATTTTCTCTGCTGGTTTCAGTGACTACAAGATAACTCCAGTGCTGGGTTTGAGGTCTCTCATTGAGGTTTATCCGTAACAACTTCCTATGAAATGTGGTATATATGAAAAGGGCCAGCACTCTATCATCAATAAAGGCTCCTTTAACTATTTTGTATTTTATTATGTCATGGAGTGGAATCTATAAAATATATAGTTGCAATAATAGGCAAGGGAGGTGGGTTTGATGCTGTTGAGTAATGTGCTGTGATAAGTGTTTAGTGGAATATTTAGTGAATAATTGTGACTCTTTATATTTGTAATTGTAACTGTTCTAGTATTTTAAGAGTCCCCTATCAATCTATAATTACTTGTTGATGTATTGCAGAAAACAACTTAAAAAAACAAAAAAAAACGAAAAAAGCAATCAAAACAGAGAATTATTCAGTCCCAAACACTCTTCCCCTTGCTCTAAATTTCTGCATAACTTGCAGTAGCTATAATCTCCCATATAACCTAGTACCTTGAGTGCTTTAGATACCAACATCACCTCTAGAATACTACCAACAGAGTGGTATTAGAGCCCAAATAACGTAATCAGAAAGACAAAAAAAATATAGATTAAGAAAAAAAAACTAGGCCTTTGAGACTGAAGACACACAAGTTTAGGCAGCAAAAATAAAAAAACATAGAAACCTCTGAAGTTAACCAAAAAAAAAAAAAGTACAAGTTAGTCCAAATAGTTAAAAAAAAAAAAGGATTTATAGCTTACTTGTTGATGTTATGCAAGTGACAATTGGACCAATCAAGTTGGACTTGAGGAGAGTGTTAAAAAACTAAAGTCTCACATCGAACAAACAAAGTTAAGTTAAAGTGTATATAAGAATAGAGGGGTCATGATTAATTGATTTGAATCTTTTAAGTAATTCATCTTTTATGCTTAATACACATTTAACCCAATGTACACTCTTTTATTGGGCCTGCTCTACAAATTTCAACAGGTGGGCATGCCTATTGGCGTAAGCAATGTTGCTAAACTTGTCTTTTGAAACCTTAGTAACTTTGTATTCATTCAATAAATCTTTTGCTTATTAGACAAAAATAAATGTCTCTGTTTTATCCTATTTGTGCTGTCAGGAACATTGCATTCGATCAAATTATTGAAACACATTTAATTTCTAATTGTTAAAAGACCTATTTTCAACTCGACTAACGAAAATTACAAAATGACTAAACCAAAAAGGCAATCCAATATAAACTAAATGTGTCACATAACTTCTTCCCAATCACATGCTTGCTCCTATTGAAAGTGGGGCTTTATATTATATATATTACAAACGCTGTTATATAATCCCTTTGTTAACAGATTTCCAAACCCCCACTCTCCCAATGCAGACCAAGACACATTCCAATTCATCCACCTCTTTACATGTATATCTATCTCTAGACGAACAAATTAAACAAGAAAGTCCCAGCAGTTTTCACTCTCCCTCTCTACGTATCCATCTTCAGTAGCTGCAATATTACAGTTTTAGCGCATGTTTGGGTCTCCAGTGGAGGGGATTTCAATATACGTTCATGAAAGTAACTCCTTTGTTACTTTTCTATTGAGCATACTTTTAGGGGGGCTGGAACGGATTTCCAAACATAGCTTTAGAGACTTCCACAATCACATTTCAACCGATCGTGACTGCACACAGATTCGATAATTACAAGCCAACCACAATTTAAAATCATGATATGGGTGCATTTTAAATATTTTTGTCCATTCCAGTTCTAGTATTGTAACACCAAAAGCTGTCACGGTATTGAAAACAGTGTTGTCCATAGCGGATCGTGAAATATCGCGAAAAGGTGAAATCAGAGTAAAAATTTAGAAAGAAATTTTTTTTTATAGAACATGAGAGCAAAAAAATGAGATGAAAAAAAAAAGAACTTGAAATTTGGGGGTTAAAAAAGGAGTAAAAGAAAGAAAAAAAATTGATGAAAGAAAAAAGGGAAAAATTAAAGAGAAGAAAGAACAAAAATAAAAAGAGAGCATTGTTACCTTGTAAAAACAAAGGCATTGCTGGACTGTAGAATAGTGGAGTATTTTGGGTTTTGAAGGCAAGGATTATGTAATAAGCTTCAAGAGAAAATAAATTTAAGTGAAGCTGAAGTGGAATGGAAATCAAAGACTAACGTTGGGCTTATTTTAAAAGTAAGGAAGCCCAAGTCAGTTAGTAAAGCAAAGAAAAATTAAATAAAAGACTCTTATTATTAAATAGTCACATGAGTTTTAAAGTATGGTAGCACGTGAGATTTTAAGTGTTTGCCATTTTCAAACACAATGTTTGCACATAAGGCTGCCATAATGGCGTTTCTCGTGGCCTTTGCAATGTGACGGCGTTGCGATTGCATTTCCGGTGAAACCCACTACGCTATAACATTATTGCGCCGCAATAACCGATATTTAATAACACTGATTGAAAATATTCAGCAATACAATTTTACATATTCAAGACCAAGTTACAGGTTTATGAAGGATGAGTATCAAAAAATTAATCCTTCCAAGCCGCAAAAGTCAGCTTCACCCATCCTTTTGCTGCATATATATATGTCTACATTCACATGGCTTTCCTTCTTTGCTAGTATAGTTATTACTATGAAAATATAATAAATATGCACTACTGTAGAAAATACTTTTTAAAGCATGAATTTAATTCGGTTCAAAATGAACCGGTTTAGAATAAGAATACGGTAGCATTTTTGAAATTTGATCAAACTTTTTTAACTCGGTTCAGGTTCACTTTTTAAATTGGTTCCAATTGAACTGATTTAAAAAGAGACTTTTTAAATCGGTTCTAGCTGAACCGATTTAAAAAGTGGCTTCTTATACATTTTACACGCATGTACGCCTTCATTTTTGCCTATCCAAACGTCTTTTACTTGAAATCCTCTCTTCTCACCCATATCCCATGGCCATTTTCGAAGCACCTCCACGATTTTCTACCACATTCGAAACTCCTCGAGCAAAGAGTCTCCACCGTTCGAAGCTTGTCCTTCCTCATCCATATCTTTTGCCTTGTTTGCAGCACTCAAACTTTCTCCAAGCTCGTAACTCGTGCAAGAAGGTTGCCATTGCTGTTGTTGGAGCTCACGCACTCATGGAAGCGAAAGCTAACTTCATGTACTTTGTGAGCAGCTCGAAGCACACTCATGGGTTAGTGATTTTTGATTTGGTTCATTATTGGTTGTTCGAAGCTCGTCCTTCCTCATCCATATCCCTTGCCTTGTTTGTAGCTTTCAAACTTTCTCCAAGCTTGTAACTTGCACAAGAAGGATGTCATTGCCGTTGTTGGAGCTCGTGCACTTGTGGAAAGGAAAGCTAACTTGGTGTACTTTGTGGGCAGCTCGAAGCATACTCGTGGGTTAGTGGTTTTTGATTTGGTTCATTATGGTTTGTTTTGGATTGTATCTATTGTGAATTTCTTTTTTGAGATAACAATGTGATTTTGCCCTTAGATTAAGTATATGGACATGGTTATTAATTTGTAGGTTAATTTAAAATTACACTTTTTAAGTTATGACTGCAATCGATTTAAAAAGTGACACTTTTTAAATCGGTTGCAGTTAACTTTTTAAATCGGTTCCCCATTGAACCAAGTTAAAAAGTATTTTTTAAATCAATTCAACTTTCGATTTAAAATGATAATACTTTTTATATCGTCTATATCTAACTCAGTTGTAAAACTGATTTAAAAAGCCTTTTTTATCCGATTTAAAAAGTGTTTTCTAAACTAGTGATGGGGTTAAGAGATAATGTCTATAGTATATCTTGGAAAATATTAGCTATAATACTCTGAAATTGCACACAGTTGAACCCTTAATGTCATATTTGCTTAAACTCAGGCTCTTCAAACATATAAATTTTAAAGTGAAGATTTATCCTGAATTAGGTAGACTTCCAACCACTGCTAGATGCCACCACCACATGCGTGGGGGAAGAGACGAGTCAAATAAGAGAAAGTAATGGTCTAAATAGCTAAAGAAAATTTGCGTAACATTCAGATTCAACATCATTATTTTTCTTAATATTATTATCATTACTAATTTCTCATACTGCATAGCTAATTTTGTGTTCTCTTTCTCTCTTATCCCAATCCTATCACATTGTATCTTTCTATTCCTTCAATCAACAATGCGAGGTAGTGTAGAATCATTGAATTTGGGGTAGAGGTGTCATTTGGGCCTTAAGCCCATGTGTTATCCCATTTGACTCTATATGATGACCCTAATCATTTTTAACCACCTAATGAGGGGGATTAAAAGTCTCCAACCCACACAACCCACTTAGTAAAAGGTTGGTCCAGGGCTTAAAGAGGTTTAGTCCATAAGTTGAGAGTATAATTGATTGTGCATTTGTGAATGTAAGCTAGAGACTTAGGGTCCGTTTGGTTGTCAGGATATGATAGGATAGGATAACTATCCTATCCTCTTGTACTCCGTTGTTTGTTGCACCAATAGGATATGATAATGCTATCCTATCCTGTTGCTCTAGTGTATTTCTTATCCTGAAAGAGGAGCTAAGTTAGGAAGTAACAAAATATGATAAACTCTCTTTATATATATATATATATATATACAAAATATATATATATAAATATATAATATATAGTAATATATATTAATTTATATATAATAATAATAATAAATTTGACATGTAAATTTCAAATATATTATTAATTAAAATATTAAAAATTAAATAATTACTATTTAAATATTTTTAAACAAATTATTTGAATAATAATTGTAATTTTAAAAATCTTATATAATTTTTTTATAATCATAAGAAAAGTAACTATATAAATAAAAAATAGTATTGTATAGTTTAGTTAAAATTGTAATTTTTTGGTAAAAAAATAAAAATTAAATCAAAAGTTACTTTTAGAAAATTATTTGTAATTTTATAAAACAGTAATTTTGTCATTTGTACATAATTTATATTTTATCTTATCGTTATCTAGTTTGTTATCTGGTGTACACTAAATATTAGATAAAATTATAGCTTATCCTGCTCTTATCCTATCCTATTCTTATCTTACTCTCATATCCTAGCATATCTCTTCCTATCCTGACCACCAAATGAGCCTTATTTTCTCTTCTCTCTCTCTTCTCCCTCTTCTCTTCTCTTTTATCTCTCTTGCCTCTCTCTTCTCTTCTCTCTCTATATCTCTTTGTCTCTCTCTTGCCTCGCTTGTACTCTATCTCTTCTCTTTTTCCTTTTCTTTCCCTCTCTTTCTATTCTCTTCCTCTTCTCCCTCTCTCTTCTTATCTTCTTCTCACTCTTTCTACTTTCCCTATTTTACTTTTCTCTTTCTCTTCTCTCTGTCCATTTCTTTCTTTTCTCTCTTTTTCAAATATAAAATTTTAAAAATAGAAGAATTTGTTTATTTTATTAAAATAAGAAATTTGATTACTTTATCCAAATACAACATTTTGAAAAAAAAAGGAATTTTATTACTTTATCCAAACAAAAAAAATTCAAAAATAAAAAATTTCAATTGAAGCTATTGAAATTTTTAAATTTTTAATTCTTTTGAATTCTTAGATACTCAATTCAAATACACACATAATATTCATAACGTATATAAAACAAAACAATGAAACCAAACAACCTTAATAATTTTTTTCCTCAAACCTCTTTTAATAATATATTCTAGATAACAAATAGTATTTTTTATTATAGATTTCTTGCAATTGAGGAGAGAAAATAAATAAATAAAGTCAAATCAAACAAGTTTTCTATTCTTAAAATTTTGAGAATGAAAAAATAAAAAAAAGGAAAAAGAAATCACAATAAAATAAAAAGTTGATAAATAGTCTCAAAAGTCAAAATTATAGAATTACACAATATATAAAATTAAAAAAATTCTTAAATAGGTATAGGTTTTGGTTGGTTCAAGTTCCATGGGCCTAGATCCAATACTCGAATCAATATCATCAGGTTTACAATTTTAAAATTTGAATCAAACCAATGGTCCAAACCAACCTAGATTTTCTCATTCAGGTTGATCAGGTCATCGGGTCGACTTTGATGTTTGTCCACCCTAATTCTTATATTGTACATGATTTATCTAGAAAGAGCTTATATATGGTTACATAAAAAAAAAACTCGACCAAATCTTTAATTTTAAAGTCCATGAGCTGGCCTTAACCCATAGGGTCCTTTGGGCTTTTTGGCCTTGTGGGCTTTTTTATTTGGACCTTTTGGCCTTGTTGGAATTTTTGGCTGTAATCACGTAAGCCAGCTAAATAGGGTGGATTGGCCCATTTTAGTGGCTCTAATTTAGGGGTTCAAATATGCTACTACTTTAGATAACCAATCTTGCTTCAACTGATGCAAGACCCAGTGATTAATATAACATATTTCATATTTGTTTAAAATGCTTTTGTAACCTCTGCTAGGATCGCGAAAAAGGAAAAGTAAGAGTTATCGTCTCCACAGGGATTGTAATTTAATAGCACTACAACCAACTAATCAACTTTTGGATTGGACAATTAAGAAAGAATTGGGGATTTTTGAAGTAATAAGAGTAAAGAACAAGAATGCAATTTAAAGATGTTTAAAAATTTGATGAATTAAAACGGTTAGGTTTCAAAATCTCCTTGATTTTCCTCTAAGGCAATCTTTTTCCCTTTTAAACACGTTATTGTTAAATATTTTACTTCAATTTCTCTAAATTAATTTAACACTAATTCCTTAGGCGATAAACCCTTTGTTCCTTTAAATGCACCCTAATCCCTTAGGCGAACAAAATTAGTCACAAGAATTAAGAAAAGGAAATTCACACGAAGGCATACATTCTATCCCTATCCCTATCCCTAGGCTCAAGAGTTATATGGTTATTTAATTGAAACATTTTAAACTCCAATTTCCCAATTGCAAGATCTAAATTACAAAACAGTTTCTAATAATTGTCAATCACAGAAAAAGCATTACATGTGAACTCAATAACTAAATTGCATTAACAATTAAAGGATTTAGAAGGAAAACAAATTGCATTATGTTCCAATTAGGGTTCAACCTAACCTAACCAAAAGGTGTTCAGAAACTCATGGAGTTCTAAGTACAAAACAATGATAAAAATATAAAGATAAAAAATCCATGAAATCTCAAGAAATTGAATTTGAGTTCCCAATATCTAAGGGTAGAGAATGAGTCTTTAAGTTCTTACTTGCTTTCGGTCCTCAAAATAGTCAAAGAATAACCCCCAAACGTATAATTTTTCCCTTTTTATGGTGAGTTTGGGCTGCCTGGACCTTAAAAACACATTAGTCTTGCAAAATAGAACGTTTGGCACGCAATGGTGCCTAGGCGTAGGCCAAAATGGCACTAAGTGCCACTTCTTTAGAAATTCATCAGTGCCCTAGTGCCGAGAGACAGTTTCTTCATCACCAGGCATCGAGCGTCGAACATAGTGTTATGTAGCACTAGGCACCACTTCTTCGAAAATCAATTAGCGTCCTGGTGTTAAACTCCAGTTTCTTCAACATCAGGGGTAGTGCAATGGGGCGTTGGGTGCCAATTCTTCAAAAAACCTAATTTTGCTTCGGCATTGAGCATAGCTTTAAATAGTGTCGGGTGCCACTCCTTGTGTCTTCTGTAGTTGGAAAATTCCACTACTTTACGCCTTGAAAGTAATCCTCTTCTCCTGCTCATTTTTCTTATCTTTAACAAAATCCAAATAAATTCAAAAATCATGTAATTTTTAAATAAAAACTTCAAAACCATTATTACATAAAATTCCTTATTATTGGGTTAATTTCTCATTAATTTCCATTAAACAAGTGCATATATCATGTAAAATAGTTCTATAAATCTATATCAGCTATAGATTTATCACAACCCCAAACTTAAAATTTTACTTGTTCTCAAGCAACAAATAATTACACATTAATGGTCAGAGCAAATCCTCTTGCATCAATTCAATCAATCTCAAGTCAGTCACAAATCAACATTGCTCTCAATAAGAAGGTTGCCTAGAACAAAATCAGTCCACTCAATCCTAAAAATCTTGATTCCCCTCTAAAGCAAAACAAATCAACACAATACAGTAACTTCATTGTCTGTACTCTCTACTTACTTTACTCTCCTCATTGGGTTAAGTGTTTCACTCAACTCACCAAAGATGGGTTCTATTTACACTCAACAACACCATATGTTATTCCTACCACATGTTTGACATGATTCTAAAATTATCATTACAAAACAAGTACACACACTTAAGAGGTTTTTTTACAGGTTGTAGGGAGGCTAGGGACACAGGAGGGAAAACATTTGGAACTGGGCTAAGCAATTTTAATTAAGGGACAGATAAATGATCAAACATTCATGTCACATAATCATCCCTTGGTATTAATATTTTTTTCCTGCCAATTTTCATATCCACTTGTTCACAACAATACAAAATTACAAAAATAAAGGGGATAATACATATTTTTGAGTTTCTTTTTCCTTTTTCTTTCCTTTTTTATTTTTTTTTCAATATTTGTAATAGAAAAATTTTAATTTTATTTTGATTGTATCCCCACCCCAAACCTAAAATCATTACTTGTCCTTAAGCAACACACTACCCCAAACTTAAGATCAAGCCATAAGTGTCAAGAAAAAATTTCGTTAATTCCAAACAAGAGGGGCAAAATGGTTTTCCACTTTTGGTTTATAATTAGCGAATTCAAAGAACAAGAGAGAGGAGGAGCAAAGAAGGAGAGAAAGTTGCATAATGTTACATCAACTTATAGGTCTCAGTTTAAGAATAGACATACAAATGGATTAGAGAAGTAAAAAGAGTAGAAAGGACTTTTTTGAGTCAAGTAAGCATGGAGCATCCGAAGAAGCCCAAGGAAGCTACTGTTGAAGTATCACCATACCCCTCAATCTCACAATTCCCAAGAAGAAAAAAAAAGAAAAGGAAAAAAGTTCTAAAATAAAAGTTTGGCCTAACATACAAACCTGTTTAAGGGTATACTTTTGGATAATTTATCGATAGAGATGAAAATAGGTATGTCAGGCTTTAATTATAAGAATCAAGTTTAACTTGTTTATATGATATAAATATATTTTTAAGGTCTAATCTGACATTCATGATAGCTTATTTAAAAAATATTTTTCAATAAGACCTTTAAACAGGACATTAATTTTTTTTCAATAAACTTATAAGTTTGACTTTCTATATATGTTGATCAACGTGCTTAACATTTAAAAAGATAAATAAATGTATGATTTTAATACATTGTGACAAATTTAATATAATAATAACACTAACAACAAATATTTATTTATGTTTATTTAAATAGGCTGACCTGTTAGGCCTAAAAGGCTTTTTGAATGGCCTAGAGTCTAGCTTTTTTAACTAAATAGGCTTTAATAAAAGCCTTGGCCTGCTCTATTTTTTTAAAAAAGCCTGGCCTGTCCTGAGCTTGATGTAAACTAGGCCATAGGCCCCTATCTAGTGGCCTGACCTATTTCCACCCCTACTTCACAGGCCTGCTCAAACCGAATAAGACCACTTTGTACGACAAAACTCTTTCTGAATTAATATTTAGCACAGCTATATATCTAAGACTTAAATTCGAGACTACTGATTAAGCTAAAATAACTCTGCACCAGTTGATTCATGTGCTTGGAGATGATTTTTTTCTATTATAATAATTCTAATTAAAATACACACCTTCTGTTATTTAATATTATAATTTAATTTTGAAATAGATCACCATCATTAATACACTGAACATTGACAACGTTTACCAATAACGATAATTTAACAAATAATTTTATACTTCAAAAGTTTGAAATATAAATTTTAAATAAAATTTTAACATTTTTAATAAATAATATTAGTTAATTCAAAAAAGGACCTCATTTTAATGTCTAAATATACGTTGAACCGGCATTGATTTAGCCATAAGTCAACTTTACTAAAGTTATTAACTTTTTAACAATTCATTCTTTCACTAACTAATTCTATAAAAGTTTCAGGAATTCATACAAGTAATATAATTCATGGGCCAAAATATAAATTTACTCATGCAAATTAACTATATTATATTCAACGGCTTCCAATGATGAAAATGTGTGTAGCATGCCTCAAACCTTGAATGGGATTACCATTTAAATTATATATTTAGTCAATTCACATCTACGTAAGATTGAATTAATTAATTTTTGCGAGCACAGTAACTCCAATATGTTTATCATACAGTTAAACTACACACCCGAAAAACATGAAATATATAATTAATATATATATACTTTAATTTACGGATAAGGACGTAGTTCTTGGCATATTAATCATCGAGCACTAAGATTAATTCAATTGTTTTAACTATCACGTGGTAAAGTTGTGTTCTTATACTGCCTTCAAGATGTTTATAGCACACCAGCTCGCCTTATAAATAGACCCAACTAAATTGAGGTTTCATAGAAGTGAAATCACATATCTAGCTATAGTAGTTAAGGCAGAAAAAATTATGGAAGCCCAAAGTGAGGAGCGTGCCGCAAAACTACTTCGAGCTCAAACCCATGTTTGGAATCACATTTTCAGCTACATAAATTCCATGTCCCTCAAATGTGCAATTGAGTTGGACATACCTGATATCATACACAAGTATGGTCAACCCATGCCACTCTCACAACTTACTACTTCACTATCTATCTACCCATCCAAAGCCAACTGCATCTACCGCTTGATGCGAATTTTGACCCATTCTGGCTTCTTCTCTCAACAGAAGCTCAACGAGAATGAGCTAGAAATGGGTTATGTGCTGACTGATGCATCCATTCTACTACTTAAGGACAACCCCTTAAGTATGACACCTTTCCTGCATGCCATGCTTGATCCAGTTTTGACAAAGCCATGGCATCAATTGCCTACGTGGTTCAAAAATGATGATCCTACACCATTTCACACAGCACATGAGATGAAAATTTGGGATTATGCTGGCCGTGAGCCAAAACTTAATCACCTCTTTAACGATGCTATGGCAAGTGACGCTCAATTGGTTGCCAGTGTGGTGATTGAGAGGTGCAAGGGAGTGTTCAAGGGCTTGGAGTCACTTGTAGATGTTGGGGGAGGCACAGGTACTATGGCAAAGGCAATTGCCAAATCATTCCCACAGCTAGAGTGTACGGTATTTGATCTCCCACATGTTGTTGCCAGTTTACAAGGGGGTGATAACTTAAAATATGTTGGAGGGGACATGTTTGAGTCAATTCCTCCTGCTGATGCCATTCTGTTGAAGGTAAAATATTGCCCCAGCATTAATAATATAAGTTTAAATATGCTTTTTTGCTTGAAAATTTGCTAATTCTAGTTTTAGTAGTTGCAAAATTAGTTTTTTTTTTTCAAATTAGTCCCTGATTTTATGAAAATATATGTTTTCAATTTTTGTAATTAATTTTGCTCCGTTAAGTGATGACATAACAAATAAATTATTGACACGTGACATAATCAGATATTATGCTATGTGATCATCACTTAACAGAGTAAAACTAACAACACAGACTAAATATATAAGTATTTCCATAAAATCAGGGACCAAATGAAACTTGTCTTATAAGGACCGAAATTAGAATTGACTAATTTTTAAGGACAAAAAATATGCTTTACTCAACAATTAATATGTCTTTGTGCATACCTTCAGCTCAGGTTAATCATCCTTCTTTGCAACTAGTTCCAATAATTTCTGGGATTGTATTTTGCACGTTAAGAACATAATATGGTGTGGTAATTGTACTAAAATTAACATTATATCAATAGCAAATCAATATTTAAACTCCTTTTTCTACCCCCGCGCCCAAAAGAAAAAAGAAAAAAATTCAACACCTTTCAGTGATTCAGATCATTTATTGTTCCTTTGAATGCATGACATGCAGTGGATATTGCATGACTGGAATGATGAGCAGTGTGTGAAGATACTGACGAAATGCAAGGAGGCCATTAAGAGCAAGGTGATTATCATAGACATGGTGGTGGAGAACGAAAAGGGAGATGATCATGAATCAATTGAAACACAGCTCTTCATTGATATGGTTGTGATGGTGTTGTGTCCTGGGAAAGAGAGAAGTGAGAAAGAATGGGCCAAGCTGATTTTCTCTGCTGGTTTCAGTGACTACAAGATAACTCCAGTGCTGGGTTTAAGGTCTCTCATTGAGGTTTATCCGTAACAACTTCCTATGAAATGTGGTATATATGAAAAGGGCCAGCACTCTATCATCAATAAAGGCTCCTTTAACTATTTTGTATTTTATCATGTCATGGAGTGGAATCTATAAAATATATAGTTGCAATAATAGGCAAGGAAGGTGGGTTTGATGCTGTTGAGTAATGTGCTGTGATAAGTGTTTAGTGGAATATTTAGTGAATAATTGTGACTCTTTATATTTGTAATTGTGATTGTTCTAGTATTTTAAGAGTCCCCTATCAATCTATAATTACTTGTTGATGTATTGCAGAAAGCAACTCAAGAAAAATAAAAAGAAAAAAACATTCAAAACAGAGAATTATTCAGTCCCAAACACTCTTCCCCTTGCTCTAAATTTCTGCATAACTTGCAGCAGCTATGATCTCTTATATAACTTAGTTCCTTGAGTTGTTTAGATACCAACATCACCTCTAGAATACTACCAACGGAGTGGTATTAGAGCCCAAATGATGTAACAAAAAAGACAAAAAAATAGAGATTAAAAAAAAAGGGCTTCTAAAACTGAGGAGGCACAAGTCTAGGAGGCAAACAAAAAAAGAAACAAAACATAAAGACCTCTGAAGTTGACTTGAGTACAAGTGAAAAAAAAGAAAAGTACAAGCTAGTCTCAACTGTTAAAAAAAAAAAAGGATTTATAACTTACTTGTTGATGGTATGCAAGTGACAACTAGACCAATCAAGTTAGACTTGAGGAGAGTGTTGGAAAACTAAAGTTCTACATTGAGCACATTCAAGTCAAAGTGTATATAACCATTGAAAGGTCAAAATTAATTGATTTGAATCTTTTGAATAATACACTTTTTATGCTTAATACACATCTAACCCAATCTATACTTTTTTACTGAGCCTGCACTACAAATTTCAACAGGTGGGCATGCCTATTGGCGTAAGCAGTGTTGCTAAACTTGTCTTCTGAAACCTTAGTAACTTTGTATTCATTCAATAAATCTTTTGCTTATTAGACAAAAATAACTGTCTCTGTTTTATCCTATTTATGCTGTCAGGAACATTACATTCGATCAAATTATTGAAACTCATTTAATTTCTAATTGTTAAAAGACCTATTTTCAACTCGACTAACGAAAATTACATGACTAAACCAAAAAGGCAATCCAATATAAACTAAATGTGTAATGTAACTTCTTCCCAATCACATGCTTGCTCCTATTGAAAGTGGGGCTTTATATTATATATATTACAAACGCTTTTATATAATCCCTTTCTTAATTTATCTCCAAACCCCTACTCTCCCAATGCAGATCAAGACACATTCCAATTCATCCAACTCTTTACATGTCTATCTATCTCTGGACGAACAAATTAAACAACAAGAAAGTCCCAATCACTCACACTTTCCCTCTCTACGTATCCATCTTCAGTAGCTGCAATATTACAGTTTTAGCGCATGTTTGGGTCTCCAGTGGAGAGGATTTCAATATACGTTCATGAAAGTAACTCCTTTGTTACTTTTCTATTGAGCATACTTTTAGGGGGGCTGGAACGGATTTCCAAACATAGCTTTAGAGACTTCCACAATCACATTTCAACCGATCGTGACTGCACACAGATTCGATAATTACAAGCCAACCACAATTCAAAATCATGATATGGGTACATTTTAAATATTTTTGTCCATTCTAGTTCTAGTAGTATAACACCAAAAGCTTTCACGGTATTGAAAATACTCAGCAATACAATTTTACATATTCAAGACCAAGTTACAGGTTTATGAAGGACGAGTATAAAACAATTAATCCTTCCAAGCCACAAAAGTCAGCTTCGCCCATCCTTTTGCTGCATATATATATATATATATGTCTACATTCACATGGCTTTCCTTCTTTGCCAGTATCGTTATTACTATGAAAATGTAATAAATATGGGGTTAAGAAATAATGTCTATAGTGTATCATGGAAAATAATGGCTATTATAATCTGAAATTGCACGCAGTTGAACCCTCAATGTGATATTTTTGCTTGAACTCAAGCTCTTCAAACATATAAATTTTAGAGAAATAATACATGTACAACAATTTATACAATAATTTGTACAACAACACTTTTTGTATTTATCTCTCTCTATCATTAGGAAGCATAATAAATGAGGTGCAGGAGAGAAATAGACACAAAAAAGTGTCACTATACAAATTGTTGTACAAATAATATTTTTCAAAATTTTAAAGTGAAGATTTATCCGGAATTAGGTAGACTTCCAACTAGGGCTAGATGCCACCACCACATGTGTGGGGGAAGAGACAAGACAGATAAGACAAAAAAAGGGTCGACATAGCTAAAGAAAATTTGTGTAGCATTCAGATTCAGCATCATTATTTTTCTTAATATTATTATCATTACTCATTTCTCGTACTGCATAGCTACTTTTGTGTTCTCATTCTTTCTTATCCTGGTCTTATCATACTGTTTCTTTCTATTCCTTCAACCAACAATGCTAGGTAGTGTAGAATAGTTGAATATGGGGTAGAGGTGTCATTTAGGCCTTAAGCCCATGTGCTATCCCATTTGACTCGTTATAATGACTCTAATTGTTTTCACCCCCACAACCCACTTAATTAGGAGGTTGGTCCAGGACATAAAGAGGTTCAGTCCACAAGTTGAGAGTATAATTGATTGTGCATTTGTGAATGTAGGCTGGAGACTTATTTTCTCTTCTCTCTCTTTCTTCTCCCTCTTCTCTTTCTCTTTTATATCTCTTGTCTCTCTCTTCTCTTCTCTATCTCTATATCGCTTTCTCTCCTCTCTCTTCTCTCCTTCTCTCTCTTTCTATTCTCTTCCTCTTCTTCCTCTCTCTTCCTATTTGTCTCTTCTTCTCTCTCTTTCTACTTTCCCTATTTTACTTCTCTCTTTCTCTTCTCTCTCTCCATTACTTTCTTCACTTCCTTTCTTCTCTCTCTTTTTCAAATATAAAATTTTAGAAATAGAAGAATTTGTTTACTTTATTTAAACAAGAAATTTGATTACTTTATCCAAATAGAAAATTTTGGAAAAAAAAGGAATTTTATTACTTTATCCAAACAACAAAATTAAAAAAAAATTCAATTGAAGCTATTGAAATTTTTGAAATTTTTAATTCTTTTGAATTCTTAGATAATCAATTCAAATACACACATAATATTCATAATGTATATAAAACAAAACAATGAAACCAAACAACCTTAATAATTTTTTTCCTCAAACCCCTTTTAATAATATATTTTAGATAACAAATACTAATTTTTATTATAGATTTCTCGCAATTGAGGAGAGAAAATAAAAAAAATAAGGTCAAATCAAACAAGTTTTCTATTCTTAAAATTTTGAAAATGGAAAAATAAAAAAAGGAAAAAAAAAGAAATCACAATAAAATAAAAAGTTGATAAAAAGTCTCAAAAGTCAAAATTATAGAATTATGAGTTATGCGACATATAAAATTAAAATTTTCTGAAAAAGGTATAGGTTATGGTTGGTTCAAGTTCCTTAGGCCCATATTCGATACTCAAATCAATATCATCAGGTTTACAAATTTAAAATCTGAATCAAACCAATAGTCCAAACCAACCTAGATTTTCTCATTTGGGTTGGTTCGAGTTGATCAAGTCATCAAGTCGACTTTGATGCTTGTCCACCCCTAATTCTTATATTGTGCATGATTTATCTAGAAAGAGCTTATATATGGTTACATAAAAAAAACTTGACCAAATTTTTAAATTTAAAGCATATGCGCTGGCCTTAATCCATAGGGTCCTATAGGCTTTTGGCCTTGTGAGCTTTTTTATTTGGACCTTTTGGCCTTGTGGGAATTTTTGGCTCAAACCACATAAGTCAGGCTAAATGGGGTGGATTGGCCCATTTTGACAACTCTAATTTGGTGGTTCAAATGTGCTGCCACTTTAGGTGCCTAATCTTGCTTCAATCGATGCAAGACCCAGTGATTTGTATAACATATTTCACATTTATTTAAAATATTTTGGTAAACTTTGTTAGGATCGCAACAAATGTATCGGTTGTACAAGTAATAAAGGAAAAAGTAAGAGTTATCGTCTCCATAGGGATTGTAGTTCAATAGCAATGCAACCAACTAATTACCTTTTTGATTGGAGAATAAGAAAGAATTAGGGATTTTTGGAGTAATAAGAATAAAGAACAAGAATGCAATTTAAAGGTGTTTAAAAATTTGATGAATTAAAGCGGTTAGATTTCAAAATCCCCTTGATTTTCCTCTAAGGCAATATTTTTCCCTTCTAAATGCATTATTGTTAAACAATTTATTTCAATTTCTCTAAATTAATTTAACGCTAATTCCTTAGGCAATAAATCCTTTGTTTGTAACGATGCACCATAATCACTTAGATGAACAAAATTAGTCACAAGAATTAAGAAAAGGAAATTTACACGAAGGCATACAATTTATCCCTATCCCTATCCCTAGGCTCAAGAGTTGTATGGTTATTAAATTAGAACAATTTAAATCCCAAATTCCCAACTGTTGCAAGATCTAAATTATAGAACAATTTCTAATGTGTGTCAATCATAGAAAAAGCATTACACATGAATTCAATAACTAAGTTGCCTTAACAATTAATTAAAGAATTCAAAAGAAAACAAATTGTATTAGGTTGTAATCATGGTTCATCCTAACCTAACCAAAAAAGGCTTAGAAACTTATAGAGTTAGTAAGTACAAAACAGAGATAAAAATAAAAAGATAGAAAAGCCATGAAACCTCAAGAAATCGAATCTGAGTTCCCAAGATCTAAGGCTAGAGAATGAATCTTCAAGTTCTTCCTTACTTTTGGTCCTCATAATAGTCAAACAATACCCCCTAAAAGTATAATTTCTCCATTTTTATAGTGAGTTTAGGCTATCTAGACCATAAAAACACATTAATCTCGCAAAATGTGACACACATTCACATTAATAACACCCCATATTAATTTAGTAATTTTATTAGTTATTAAGTTTGAGTTAATGAATATGCAAGTAAATTTTTTCCACTTTTTATAATAGAAAAATTCTAAACTTAACAAAATTTTGAAATGAGAGTAAAAGATAAAACATAGAGTCTGTTAGAAAACACCCCATATTAATAACACCCCATATTAGTTATCATGATTTCATAATAAATGTTAGAAAGCAACTAAATATAGAGAGGTAAAAAGTACATCAAAAGATAGTTATTACCTAACTTAGTATATACATAAAAAAGATCTTACACAAAGCAGTATGAATCTACCCTATCCCTCATACAAAAGAAAAATACTATAAACTATATCTATAGGTCCTCGTCTGTAGGAATATCTTCTAACTTGGCCTCAGCATCATTGGGCATTACCACCATCTTCAATAATCATGATCAATTATACATAGAAGAAAAACAATGGAGTGACGAGATTTGTTCTAAAATCACTTTCACATGTATGGTAGGAATTCTACTATAAAATACAGATAAAACACAGTTGACAATAGAGGGAAACTTAGGGTTTATTCTAAGTTATACTCGACTAACCTTAACTTGGTATGAATCCATACTCTCTATTAGTGAGTAATAGTTCTCAACAAAACTAAGAAGTGATTAGGAGTACATATACCTCTTCTCATCATCACATGGCATCGTTCTCATTATCACGAGGAATAAAATAACAATTTAGAACAACACAGTCCATATAAAGAAATACTCTCACACTAATCCTGGAATGTTGAACAGTTGTTAAGATTATCAAACTTGGTCAAGCAAATATCCTGGCTCACAAGCACCACCTTGGCCATTGGGACTTTCACCACTTGATGCCTACCCTCAAGACCTCTACATGTGGGTCTTTGCCTTTCATTCCTCAACATACCAAACTGTAGCTTCCCTAGTAGGGTGTCATGCCACTGCATAGCACTTGCTTTACATTACTTACTAGCTCATTAATTTCTAACTTAAACAAAGGTTCTCCTTAGTCTTATTTAATTTGAAAACTAGTACAATCAATATTTCTACCTTATAATGCAGAAATTGCACAATAGTAATTTAGTAATCATCAAAATTTTAGCAGAATAACAATTTAATAATCATAGAATAATAACAACTTAGTAATCATAATTTAATTACTAAAATTTTAGAATAACAACTTAGTAATTATAATTTAATCATCTAAATTTGGACAGAATAACAACTTAGTAAGTATAATTTAATTATATAAATTTGAGCAAAATAACAATTTAATGAGTATCATTTAATTATCTAAATTTGAATAGAGTAATAATTTAATAATTATAATTTAATTATCTAAATTTGAGTAGAGTAATTAATAAGTGTATTTTTAATTATAAAAATTTGAGCAACATAACAACTTACTAAAAATTAAATTCTAGCATTAAACATTATAACCTTATAAGCAAAACATAGTAATTCTATTTATTGAAAGGTTTAGGGGAAAGCCTTTCCTACCAACATACAAAGTGACAATAATTTAGAACCAACCTCACTTTCCTCATTACCTCAAAGATAGTTAACGAAAAGGAGAAAAGTTTATGCAAAGCTACTAAGAAGAAAAGTTTACTAGTTGGTGGAACCTAGAAAAATTTTAGTATAAAAACAAAGTAAAAAAAATTTAGAGAGAGAAACTCCAATAGAAATTTTTGGCCAGCTTTGGAAGTGAGAGGATGGTCAAAAATTGTTCAAATGCATGGGTACTTATATAGAAGGTTGAAGGAGCTTAGGTTTCCAAAAGGTGAGATCATGCATTTTGTCAAAAATCTATTTTTATTTTTCTTTTTAATTTACTTTAGGGACAGATATTTACAAAGAGGTGATGAATTAGCTACATTAGGGGCTAGACGTGTCCCCATGTGTTGTCCCACTTTATTAGTGTCAATTTTATTTGTAGTTAAATTAATCAATACAAATAAAAGCACTAAATCTTGAATGAATTAGCTTTTAATATCAAAATAATGAATTTAAATGTAAAACTGAACAAATATATTATTTTCTATCAAAAATAAATTTCTAATAACTAATTTTAATTTTTATTAATTTATTTCAAATTTTATTTATTTATTTTTATTTTTGAGTTAGAAAATTCATATTAAATCTATTTTAATTCAATAAATACCAAATTTTTTATAAAAATTTTTAAATTAAACATTTTACCTAAAAATGAACTGGAATTATCACTTTCACTGTTTCTGAATGTTAAACCAATACTAACTAGGTTTAATAGACACACAAGGGTATTTTGGTCATTTTGTACCAAAATTTCAGAAAATTCTTAAAATTATATTTTAATGCATATAATATGATTTTAAGCTTAAATTGAAATTTTAATGTCAATTGAAACTTTTTTTCATGTCAGTCTTTAATGTTGAGAAATAAGGACAAATTTGTCATTTTTTTATTTCTCTGGGCTCTGGCTTGAAAAAATTATTAAAAATTATGATTAGATAGCTTTTGAAATTCTAATCACAATAGTGGAAAGCAGAATTTTGAAATTTCTTTCCAATTTTTCAAAATTAAATCATTAAATATTTGAAAAACAGTTAAAAAAAATTAAGGTAGGGGTGTTATACAAAACATAAAGGCTGGCACACAATGGTGTCAGACGTAGGCCAAAATGGCGTCGAGCACCACTTCTTCAAAAATTCATCAACGCATTAGTGTTGGGCGCCAATTTCTTCATCGCTAGGCATTAAGTGTAGTGTTATGGGGCGTTGGACATCACTTATTCAAAAATCAATCAACACCTTGGTGCTAGGTGCCAGTTTCTTTTGCACCGGGTGTTGGCGTAATGCTTTGGGGCGCCAAGCACCACTTCTCTGAAAACCTAGTTCTACTTTAGTGCCGGGAGTAGCTCTAATTGGGGTCGAGCGCCACTCCTTGTGTCTTCTGTAATTAGAAAATTCCATTACTCTATGCTTGAAAGTTATCCTCTTCTATTGCTCATTTTTCCTGTCTTTAACAAAATTGAAATTAACATGTAAAATCATGTAATTTTTAAATAAAAACTACAAAAACATTTATTACATGAAATTTCTTATTATTGGCTTAATTTCTCATCAATTTCCATCAAGCTAGTGCAGATCATGTAAAATAGCTTTATAAATCGACATTAGCTATAGATTTATCAACCTCATTAAAATAACCTTTGCTAATCAACATGTTTTTTTTGTTTTTTATAGTGAATAAGGTAATGAGTGGTAAAACTAAAAGTGTGACACGAATCATACAGTGGCAGGGTCATCAGGGTTAAAAGTTTCTAAATATGAATCTGGATTCCCTTCATTTTCCGTTTCATGCATTCAGTAATTTAGAACCATTTGATGAAGATCAGACAATTCATATTAATTTATCTTAGTCAATCAACTTAAATACACATTTAAGATATTAATCATCTAATTTTCATTCAATGGTTATAAATGCGTTAAAGGCATGAATGCATTAAAATGTGACTGCAAGGAATTCGTTTCACTCTAAACATACACTTCAAGCATCCAAACTATTGTAAAAAATTATGAATGATTAGATGATGGAGTTGAGATGTATGATAGAGATGGAGAAGGCGAGAGAAGACGAACAGTGACTTGAAGAGAAAACAAAGAGAATGAGGAAAAAGTCCACGTGTTCTAAACATACACGTTTGAATATTCTCTCATCACACACAAACATTAATTATGCTTAGATTGGTGACAAGGAACATAATGGAGTGACATATTTTAAATAATTCCATTGTTTGAACTGTCAGAGTAATAATAGATATAGAATGACATTTAATAGAATGGATCTCATCCCATTCTATTTAATCTCCTTATTTTTTTGTCCCCCTTCTCACCCTCCCTCCTTCAATGTAGAATGGAATAAAAAATCATTTCATTCTTTTAATTATTAAGTTATGATTTTATCGATTATTGAAATATATTAAAATCCTCATCTCATTTGTCTAGAATAACTATTTCTCCTTGCTGTGACAATGGCAACTCTCGATCAGTGTCTCAAGCCATAGCAGCTCCTCTGGCCAGTCAGTGTTCCAAGTCATGGTAGCTCCTCCTAGGCCCATTTGGTTGTCTCACTGCAGTCCATGCTTCTCTCTTTATAATGTATACGTGTATCCCGTTGTAAAAGAAATCCAGCCACTTGAAAGTCTTGGACGTTGATATTGGATTGTCTGAAGCCCTTTTATGTGTTGTTTTAAGCACATTAACCTCGTTGAGATGTACATTTTCTAAAGTTTGCCTCTCTACTGTCTCTCTCATAAGAAACGTTCGAAAATTATTCCAGGCGTATATTTTTTAGAGGATTTGTTTTAAGCCCTTTCTTGTAGTCATCGACCATACAATAATCTTCCTTATTGTTAATTGAAAAATGTAGTCTCAATCCATCTTTTATTGGGATGAATATTGAGCACTAGTATCAGGGTTCCCATCAACAATATGCATAGTGACATGTCTTGCGTAATTTACAACAATTCTTAGTTCTTACAATTTAGTAGATAGGTAAATAAAGAATAAAAAAGGCATAACAAGATAAATGATATAATGAAAAAGAATAAAAAAAAATTATCAAAATGTTGTAAAAAATTATTATAACATTATTAGGTAGTTTTTATTGGTAGCAGATGAGTGCATAATTTTGACGGTATATTCTTAAGCAAGTAAGTTCCTGACCAAAAAAGGAAAGCAAGTCTGAATGTTTTGTTATTATTTTTTTGCGGGCCAAGGTTGTTGGGCCTACCCGTTATTTGTCCTTTTCGTGAACGCGGGCTGGTTAGCCAGCCCAATTCTTTTGGTTTCTTGGTTTCCCTTGGGCCTGTGTTTACAATTAATCTTGGCAAAAATTTAGTGCTGGGGGGATTACTTTTTCCACCATTTATTTTTTGTAAACACATCATTCATCTTTTTAATTTTTTTTTTCTAAAAATTTCTTAATGTTACAAAAGTTCTCTTAGCACACCATCCATTTCATTTCTCTCGGGACGTATGCCACCTCATTTCTCTTACGGTACCATCTTATTACTCTTAATAAAACCACATCGATCACCTCCATTTTTGTATGGTGGGGTCAACTTGACAAGGTTTTGCTCAGCATCTTCTTTCGCAATGCTTTAATTTCGTTCTTTATTAATAAAGGTTTTATTTTTTTGAATTGTTGTATAATCCATTGAGTGGATATTGTGCCTCAATATTTGAAAATGAAATCGTAGTTGGAGTGGTCATGCTGCTGAACGGTGTTTGATACGTGTTGTGTGATTTGTAGTTTTATTAAATTTTATTTATTTTTCTTTGTAGTTTTTATTACTGTGTGCTATTCTGTTCCCCAAAGATGTTCCTCACTTGAAGAAGTTTGGTGTGGGTGCTGTAATGACAGTCAGTGAACCTTATGAAACTTTGGTACCATTTGTTAAAAATATGCCTAAATATCTATAATTTGAAAAAGGATAATTTAGTTTTTAGGAATTCTTTTTATGTTTTAAATCTTTAGGGTATTGCTTAATAAAGATAAGTGATATTATTCTTACAATTTAGATTTAGGATGTTATTAGTTTGATTTTAAGATTAGGATCAAATATTGTTAAGTTTGACACTAGTGCAAAAACGCGAAACTGTAACAAGTTTTTACATCGGTTATTTAACAACAGATGTAAAATAAAAGTGCAGTGGCAATTTTGTAAATAAGTGCAAATATTTTATATTGGTTGTTGAATAACCAATGTAAAAGCGACTTTTTACATTGGTTAAATTAACAACCAATGTAAAATGCTTGCGTGAAAATTAAAAATGCAGCTCCCTCCCTTCACAAAACTAGTTCGTCCAACCTACCACTGACGACACCCAGCACCATGCAACTGCCACTGTCACCAATGATGCTACCCTCCACCGGCCAGCGACCATCGATGAGCGTCGAGCACCTCATGTAAGGACCCATGTTGATGGGATTAGGATTTTGTTAGAATCTATTTGGAATTAGTAAAATAAAACCTTCTTTTATTTTGGATTATTAAAATTGTGAGTAAATTTTTCGCATTAATGTAAACCTATGTTAATGTTTTGCAGAATATGGAACATGTCACATGAAAACACTTTATAATACCCTCGCGTGGGGAAAATATAAAAGTTGGCCACACAAGGTGACCACATTTCTAGGTACCTGATAGACAATTTACATATTCACAATCATAATTCAACCCAAGCAAGCGAGTATAAAAATCAATAAATCAAAAGTTGTCTACCCTTTAGCTCCTAGGATGATCCTCATGCATGCCTTGTTGTCCATCCATCCAAGCAGGACCACAACCAATAAACAAAAGCAAGAAGGTGAGATAATAGACACATATCTTATAACAAGGGGCATAACAAGCTTAAAGGATATGCCACCATCATTGGCAATGACCCACACACATATATATACACAATATAACCTGGACAGCACTATGACTACTATCAATCCATCCATAGACCAGACATTATCAACAGGCAAACATAACATGCTAGCACAACATGGTCCCTTAGCCTACTCATCCAACAGTTTAGTTTAAGCCAACATAACATCATCATATCATAGTGCATAGCATGTACAAGCCATAGTTATACAATAATAGCAATTAGATAATCAGAAAATTGGGCCAGGCAACTTAGGCATCATGAACACAAGTTACAACAAATCTCAGCAGGGTTTAGTCATTCAGAATGCATGTAATGCATGTCCAACTATCCAATCAGTCGCTAAATCTTTTATTTAGTGCACATGATGCGTGAGGGTACCTATATTTAGATATTATGACACCTTGAACCCCTTAACAGGCAATTTATAAGAACTTAGTATGAAGTTATTTCACTTTGTGGGTGTTTGGAGGATCAAGTCAAAGTGTGCACAATATAGTAATCTCTATGGGAAGGCGAACCTATTTACGAGGCTTTTTGCCACTTAGCTTAGGAATTCATATAGGATTCATGCTCCCCGAAGGGTAGAAGCATTCCATATATGCCATGATGCATGATGAATTATTACGTATTTCCTTTTATCAGATGCTAAGATGAGAGGAGCAGAGATGAATTTATGGATAAAGGCTCATGAACCATTTTAAAATCATTTTTCTTCACCCTTAAGAACAAATTCATTTTGTAAATTCGTTTTAGTGATAACAAACTCTAAAAATCACTTAATCACCACAGGCGCTGCAAGGAGATGCTTTTGTTTCAAAACTCCTTTTGAAAGTAATTTCCAGAAAATATCAGTGTGTCAAAGTACATAAGGGACATCCAGACTTTGTGCATAAGTCTAGACATCAACCTTATTGAAAGGTGTACATTATAAAAACAAATCTAAACCAAACCAAATTTTAAATAAAAAACTCTAGGGATGAGTTTTAAAATGATCCGATTAGGGAAGGAAAATGTCAAAACAAACTTATAAACTATAGTTTTGGCCAAATTTCAGAAAAAAAAAAAAAGGCTTTCTAAACAAACCATTTCGAACCCACATGCTCTAATTCAAAAAATACAGACTTAGTGGCTTTACAATCCAATTAAAACCCAGTCTAGTATAGACTCTAGAAAATAGTACCATCTCCCTCATCATCTTTAGGTATTTTTGTAGCATTACTTTTTATCATGCCGTTCGGGTGAAACCAACCAACCTTGGCATAGACCAGTGTCTCTAATATACCACCATAACAGGGAAAAGGCAACATAAATTATGATCCAAGAAATCAACCACAAACCAAGGCATTCATATAAATTTCTCATACATTCATAAGATATTGTAGTAATTAATTCGTCATGTCTAACATACATTATACAATCACATTTAGTAATGCCTTTAAAACATATGCATCCCAACATTTGTAGTGCAAACAAAATAGATCATGCAAATTTAAGTTGGCATCTATCCATACACGACATGAACCATACATCGAGGTATCACAGGGAAGGCATTACTAGCAACATACAACTTTTACATAAGTACTTAAACACTAAAACAACACACCGCCTAGCAAATTTGGCCACAAAGACCAACATGACTTAGAAAATCACCAAAATTCATAGAAACCTCCAATTGAGGTGGGACCAATTTCATTTGAAAGCTAACACATGAGCTACAAGACCACCAAACGATTTTAGCTAATTCCTCCTACATCAATACCAGTTTTTGAAACAAGTTAAGCCTCATGTAATGCGAGATTCCAGCAATTTCTTCATGACGTAGTTTGGATTTCTCATTTATCCTAGACTTGGACATGGATTGTGACATAGGAAAGGAAAATCCCATTCACCTTTTAGGTGTAGGAAATAAGGGGATTTGACCCCATCACAGAGATCCACCATGACGCCTTGCAATTTTGTGAAAACGGTAACAAAACCTTTAGCTGTCCTATCCAAATTTAGATTAGACATCCATAGAAAGGAAATTCACCAAATATTCTAAGAGACTCTAAAAATTATAAAACCACGGGGGTTGGAAAAACCCACCAAAGAGTTTTAATTAATTCCAACAGGACAATTCACACAAATTAAATGAACATAGGACAGGTGTTGTCTAATAGTTTCAACAATCACACCCAACATGGTTTAAGACTTCTAACTTCATTTAGCCTTAAGTAAGGCTTGACACTTAGACATGAACACATTTAGGCCTACTCAAATGTATGGACACATGGGAATCACTCCTACAATAAATTTGGCACCTTAGCCACCTCATTTGGACTGAAGTAGTCCATAAACTCGAAACTGCCCTACACCAAAGTGGGCTAAACCTATATTGCCAAAATATTCTACAAATATTGTAGCAACTAGAGAAAAATACGAGACCACTTGGGTTTGAAAGAAGACATTCAAAACTACAAAAATGCTAAAAAACAAGGGTTGGTTCCTTAAGGGTTGTGTACATGAAACTAAGCAAAATAAGGGGGAATTTAGTAAAATTTCAGTAATTGACACCAAATTCATACAAGTCTCTTAACTTTCAAAACGTGGCCCGTAGAATGGCTCAATAAACTACTCTACCTTATAGTTCCATAGCACTTTGAGGTTTCTTTTCAAATCCTCGAGGCTTAAACCTAACATACAAAAACAGTCAACCATATTTTGAAAAAGTAGAAATTGCACAAGAAGGGAGGTTGAATTGTGTGATTTAATTTTTTTTTAATTAAAACAAAACAAGAACATAGAGATTTTATACTAGTTCACTCAACCTCGTGTTACGTCTAGTCCCTTCGACCTAAATGTATTCACTAACCAACCTTCGGTTACACAGGTATTCTTCATGGCCTATTCAGGCTTTACAATGCAAACCACCCACATTACTTTTACCACCCAAGTATTCTTTCTCGCTAAGCCTCTCCAAGCTTTCACAACAAAAAATAGTTGTTACAAGCTAATCAACTCACAATGTGAGAGGATGAAAGTTTAAGTACAGTAGATAAATTTCTTTTCAAAGAGTTTTCAAGGTCGCCCAATAACCATAAGAATGTAGTTGTTCTTTTTCGTATTCATTTCTTTTTGTTCTTCGTCTGGGCTGATATAAATAGCCTTTTTGAAATAGCTGTTGAGGATTCAGCTTCAGTCTTGGCTTATAGACAGAGTGTGCATGTATTGAGCTTTCAGAGAAGTCAGAAAAATGACTTCTATTCTTGCACCAAAAAAAAAAGTGCAATTTTGTGTTGAAGGGCTGCTTTTCTAATTATTTTCATCTAGCTTGCCAACATGATAAGTTGACTTTTTTTTTTCTGCAACACTGCGCTTATACACTAACATGTATCTGTCTTTCAATTAATGCTTAGATATTTGAACATTAGATCACTTTAATAGGTAAAGAATTAGTTTCGAGATATACATGTGAGAAACACATAGATAAGCTTTAAACACTTAGATGTTTGGAGATAGACTTATGCTTAGATGGTCGTCATATACAAGTTTATTGGATGCTCATTAAAATTGGCGTGTTGGACGCCTTGATATAGGACACGCATTGGACGTTGTAAAAAGACATTTTTCACAACAGAAACTTAAAACTTAATAAGTTTATTATCTTCAAAATTTGAGGGACTAAACGTTTCATAGGTCTTTGGTTCCAACAATCTCCCCCTTTTTGATGATGACAAACCTTATTAGTTTTTAAGTTTTACAAGTATATATGTATATTGAAAAATGCATCGTATAGATGAGATTTGATATACTTACTCCCCCCGAGTCTAATATATCAATCAAGTTTGCATACTTTCAAAACATATAAAATATTAGGTGAAAATAATCATCCAAACAAGACAAGACTCAGTTCATGTAAGTATATGCATGAATGTCATGTAATGCAAAATTCAGCAAACAGAAAGCAATTGTGTATGGAAAATTTATACTTTATTTCTCCCTCGTTGTCATCATAAAAAAGAAACAGACAAAGAGATAAAAAGGGAAAAACATCATTTTCACTTTGGTGCTGAGGGAGGTGGAGGTGGAGGTGGAGATGGTTGCAGGGTTCAGAGAAGTTCTTATTGGTTTTGTAGAATATGTTGAAGGAGTGTCATGATGGGCTAGAGTTGGGTGGTGACATAGTGTTGAACTGCTGGGTCAACGGGTGGAAAAGGAGGAGGGGCAAGAAGGGCAGTAGGAAGGCTTGTAGAGGCTTGTGAACCTGGAGTTCGAGGAGGCGGAGGTGTTGGTGAGGGTGGTTGAGAAGGAGTTGGTGGTTGGACATCTGGAGTTAGAGGTGGTGCTTCTAAAATATTAAAAGTTGGGACGTGGAGTTGTGTGGACGTGGTGTTTCCTAAAGGTATTGCGACTTGAAGGATTTTGGATGTGTGATGGCAGCAACAGTGGCATAGATGATAGAAGTCTCTCTACCCAAGAGAGGATGCTCATTACCTAGACGGACAAAGGCGGCAGCAGTATTAGAGAAATGAAAGACACGAGCTGGACGCTGCGTGTACTTGCAATTTTGCATCATTGGAGTTTCAGCTTTGTCGTCCACTGAGAGTCCACTATCGGACGCTTCTTGTTCGCAGTTGAACATATATTGGAGCTAGAAGCATTCAACATCTTCCTTGTCCATATCTTCTGTTAGACGCTGAGCCATGTACCATTCTTGAGTAATGTTTGGATGCTGTTGAAACTCAACTTTGGACGGTAGAGGAAGTGAAGGTGGCTTGGTGAGCAACTTCTTCTTTTTATTATTCACATCCAAGGTTGGAAGCCATAGGCAGACGCGATCCGGCTATATGCGTATGGTTGTTGATGGTGAAATGTGTTGAGAGGGAGGAATGAACAACTAGTACTTCAAAGTTGCAAAGCTCTTCAAAGAGTTGCAAAACATCTACTTAAAGGGTCAAGGGAAGAATCCAGCTTCTTCAGGATCTAAAGGCCTACACTTCAAATCAACAGACCGAAGATGGATGATTCTTTCTGGCACTTGACCACACCTTTGTGGCAATGCTTGTTTTATCTTCTCAACTAGAGGTACTCTGTGTTGAAGTACTCCAGGAGGGTGTACGTTGAAACGCCAAGCATGAATAAGTCTGGTGTACCTTCTTCTGATGAATTACTTGAGTGGCAAGTGTTTAATGGATCCTAGAGGCAGAGCCAAGTATGCAGCTGATGGTTGATGGACGTAGTCTTCCATATATCCCTCAAAAGACACTGGTGAGTAGTCAAAGTCGTATTCTTGTTCAGGAAGCAACTCTAGACGCAGAATCATCGCATTGTCGTCCATTAGGTTCTGCTGGTTGCCTTTAAGAAAGAGTAGATTCCATTTATTTTTTGTTTTCTCCAAGTCTTCTGTGCATCCAATAGATGCAGAAGATATAGCCATCTCCATGCTAGGAGTTGAAAAGGGTTGTTTGGGGGGGTTTAATGGAGAGGTGTGGTTTGGTGAGGCCGAGAATGGGAATGGTGCAAGTGTAGCCATCATCACTAGGTAATAGCATATTTGGTTCAGGTGTGGTGTAAGTTGGTTGGTACCAAGAACGATAGTTGGACAGTATGGTTGGTGTTTGGGCTTGTGTTTGTGTCTGTTTTTGGGTTTGTGTTTGGGTTTAGATTGGCTGCTTAGCAGGCTCAATAATAATAGATTCAATAAATTCTTCTTCAGATGCAGCAACAACATCAGGAGTAGATGACTTACTTTTCTTTGTCACTGCAGATGTTGGTTGAGCTCCTACTAGTCGTTTGAGAGATGGAGTGGGTTGAACAGTAAGGGCATCTAGTTAGGGAGGAATTGCAACAATGGCAGTCTTTTTCTTCTTCAAAAGAACGACGATGGGTTCGCCGTCCTCATCATCAGAATCCTCTTGTAGCTGAAGTATTCTTTTAGCAGGTACAGGTGGAGGAGGTGTAGTAACAGAAGGAGCAAGTAGAGCCAGAGGTTGTTGAGTCTTGGACCGTGTCACCCTGGACAACCTTCCTTTGGATGGTTGTCTTTTGGTAGACAGTCTGGCAGCTGCATTTGGATGGATGAACAAAGCTTCCTCGTCTAATTACTCTGCTTGTTGGGTAGCTTGTTGCATTGCAGGTTGTGGGGCTTTTTCTGTAAGCTCTTCCCTGACATCAACAGTCTTGACAACGGCTTTCTCTAGGGGTTTTAAGACAAACCCAGCCTTTATCTGTGTAATGTTGTTACGACCAAAAGGTAATTGGGTGAACCTATGGCCATCACCTAGCATTCTAATCTCAGCCTACTCACCACTAGACAAGGCAAAGAAGATGTGGTATATCTGCTACAGCCAGAAGATTTTGTTCAGTAGAGCAGCGTAGGTAATCTAGTCGAATTCTCCGTGTCCCTTCATAGTCCTTAAGATGTTGCTGAGGATGAAGTGGGAAAGGTTAAATTGTTGTCTGGTTATCATGTGGAATAGGGCGAATCGGTGTAAGAAGGTTACGTTGTCCTTGGAACCAGCTTTGTGTATTATACCCTTGTTCAGAAATTGCTGATATATTTTCCCTTCCTTGATCAGTTTGTTGTATTCCATAGCACCTTCTGCTTCTGGTCCCATCAACGCGGCGTTCATCGTTTCATGTTCGCTGAAGTTGTCTTCCCAGCCATTCTTTATGCAGGAGCCAGCTTGCTCACAACCAATAGCTTGAGCAATGCTCCCCAAGTCTAAGGTGACCTTCATTCCCAGAACAACGGCAACCACACTATTTTTGGTGAACTTTGCAGTCTTCTAGAAGCGTCAAATGAGTTCTGGGTAGATAATCTCAAACAAATGGAAATAGTTTAAGATTCCACCTTGCATCAAATTGTCTTTCATCTTGACACCTATGTCGTCCAGGGCTTCTATGTCGAAGCAGCCCTCAATCAAAACAATAGCTTCGTTCTATTTTTCAGCACGAGCTACGACTTTCATGGCAGCGTCTGTCTTCTCCATCACCATTGTTGAAGAAAAGAGAGTTTTGGTTCAGGAGGTTTCAAGAGAGAGAGAGAGAGCAATTTTTTCAGAGATAACAAAAGTGATGGTAAGAGTGTTTGGTTCGCAGGGCCTTTGAGTGTATTGGAAGTAATTAAAGGGTTTTGGGTTTTAGCGGTTTTTGAATTTTGAAGAGAGATAATGCACATTTAATGTTGGTTCAAGTGCGCATGTTTCTTGATGGTAGTTTACGATGTAGTAGTGACTCAAACAAAGAATAATGCCAATGGATGCATGCATGATAGACGATGCTATGATAATGGATGCTATATGATATTGGATGCTACTTGTCATTGGACGGTCAAGGCACATGAAAGAAATCTTATTCTTTTATAAATTCTATACCAAGATGATCTTGAATATGGACGAGTTTATCTTCAAGAAATAGTTTTGTAAATATGTCTGCTAACTGATTTTCAGTATTAATAAACTAATATCAATAACTCCTTTCTGAACATAATCTTTTATAAAGTGATGTTTAATTTCAATGTGTTTTGCTCTAGAATGTAATATAGGATTCTTAGATAAGTTTATTGCAGCAGTATTATTGTAGAGGATAGGAATTTTACTCTCACAGATATTGTAGTTCTCTAATTGATGCTTGATCCACAGAATTTGTGAGCAACACGACGCTACTGATATGTATTCTTCTTTTGCTGTGGATAGAGCAATTATTCCTTGCCTTTTGTTCATCTAAGAGACAAGACTTCCATCAATGAAGTGACATCTTCCACTGGTGTTTTTTCATTCTATTCTGTCTCTAGCATAGTTAGCATCACAGAATCCAACTAACATGTATTCTTCATTTGACTTAAAGCATAGACCAAGATTAGTGGTTCTTTTTAAGTATCTAAATATTCTTTTCACTACTGTGAAATGAATCTCTCTGGGATCAGATTGAAAACAAGTACAAAGACGTACACTAAACATGATATCAGGTCTGAACGCTATAAGATATAGTAGAGATCTAATCATACCTTTGTATGTGGTTTCGTCTACCTTTTTGGATGTGTCGTCTAGTCTAAGTACTGAAGATGGATGCATTGGTGTGCTCATTTCTTTGGCATCGTCCATCTTGTACTTCTTGAGTAGCTCTTTTGCATACTTCGTTTGATGTATGTATATACCACAGCTTGTTTGTTTTATTTGTAATATTAGGAAGAATTTCAATTCTCCCATCATGCTCATCTCGAATTTTTTTGTCATAAGCTTAGAGAAATCCTTACATAGAGCTTTGTTAGTAGCACCAAATATCATATTGTCCACATATATTTGTGCAATAATAAAATGTGAATGTACGTCTTTGCGAAACAGAATAGTATCTACTTTTCTTCTAATGAAACCATTTTCTAAAAGAAAAGAGCTTAACTTTTCATACCAAGCTCTAGGTGCTTGCTTGAGTCCATATATGGCCTTTTTGAGTTTGAAAACATGTTTAGGAAAAGTATAACACTCAAAACCAGGAGGTTGTTTCACATAAACTTCTTCATTTATTATACCATTAAGAAATGCACTTTTTACATCCATTTGATAAAGCTTCATATTACTATGAGCAGCAAATGAAAGTAAAACGCGAATGCACTTTTTACATACTTGGACTAGACGACACATCCAAAGAGGTAGACAAAACCACATATAGAGGTATGATTGGATCTCTACTATATATCCTATAGCGTCCAAACTTGATATCATGTTTAGTGTATGTCTTAGTGCTTGTTTTCAATCTAATCCCAGAGAAATTCATCTCACAGCAGTGAAAAGAATATTTAGATACTTAAAAAGAACCACTAATCTTAGTCTATGCTTTAAGTCAAATGAAGAATACATGTTAATTAGATTCTATGATGCTGACTATGCTAGAGATAGAATAAAACGAAAAAGCACCAGTGGAGGATATCACTTCATTAGTGGAAGTCTTGTCTCCTAGACGAGCAAAAGGCAAGGAACAATTGTTCTATCCACAGCAGAAGTAGAATACATTTCAGCAGCGTCTTGTTGCTCACAAATTCTGTGGATTAAGCATCAATTAGAGGACTACAATATCTATGAGAGTAAAATTCCTGTCCTCTGTGATAATATTGATGCCATAAACTTATCTAAGAATCCTATATTACATTTTAGAGCAAAGCACATTGAAATTAAACATCTCTTTATAAGAGATTATGTTCAGAAAGTAGTTATTGATATTTAGTTTATTAATATTGAAAATCAGTTAGCAGACATATTTACAAAACCACTTCCTAAAGATAAACTCGTCCATATTCGAGATCGTCTTGGTATGGAATTTATAAAGGAATAAGATTGCTTTCATGTGCCTTGATCGTCCAATGACAAGTAGCATCCAATATCATACAGCATCCATTATCATAACATCGTCTATCATGCATACATCCATTGGCATTACGATTCATTTTCTGTAACAATTCATATTTATGTGCATAAATATCTTCATCCATACATAATCATGTTTTCACTGATAATGATTTGAAGTAAATGCTTTATTTTCTATCTAAGTCACTACTGCACCGTAAACTACCATCGACAAACGTGCGTGCCTGAACAACATTAAATGTGCACTATCTCTCTTCAAAATTCAAAAATCGCAAAACGCAAAACCCTTCAGTTACTTCCTATACACTCAAAGGCCTTATGAACCAAACACTCTTACCATCACTTTTGCTATCTTTGAGAAAATCGCTCTCTCTCTCTCTCTCTCAACCTCTAGAACCAAAACTCCCTTTTCTTCAACAATGGTGATGGACAAGATAGACGCCGCCATGAAAGCCGAAGCTCGTGCTGAAAAACAGAACGAAGCTATTGTTCTGATTAAGAGCTGCTTCGACATATGAGCCCTTAACTCCATAGGTGTGAAGGTGAAAGACAACTTGATGCGATGTGGAATCTTGAACTATTTCCACTTAAACGAGATTATCTACCCAAAACTCATCCAACGCTTTTGGAATACTGTAGAGTTCACCAAAAACAATGTGGTTGGCATTGTTCTAGGCGTGAAGGTCACCCTAGACCTGGGGAGCGTCACTTAAGCTATTGGTTGGGAAGACAACTTTGGCGGACATGAAACAGTGGACGCCGCGTTGATAAGACCAGAAGTAGAAAGTGTTGTGGAATACAGCAAACAAATCAAGGAAGGGAAAGTATACCAGTAATTTATAAACAAGGGTATACTACATAAAGCTGGTTCCAAGGACAGCATAACCTTCTTGCACCGATTCGCCTTATCCCACATGATAACTAGACAATAATTCAACCTTCCCCACCTCATCCTCAGCAGCATCTTCAGGACCATGAGAGGATAAGGAGAATTCGACTAGATTACCTATGTTTCTCTACTGAACAGAATCTTCTGGCTGCAGTAGATATACCACGTCTTCTTTACCTTATCTGGTGGTGAGCAGGCTGAGATTAGAATGTTGGGTGATGGCCACAAGTTCACCCAGTTACCCTTTGGCCGCAGCAACATTACACAGATGAAGGCTGGATTTGTCCTAACACCCCTAGATAAAGTTGTTGCTAAGACTGTCGATGTTAAGGAAGAGCCTGCAGAAGAAGCACCATAACTTGCAGTGCAACAAGCTGCCCAACAAGCTGAGCAATTGGATGAAGAAGCTCTGTTCGTCCATCCAATTGTAGCTGCCAGACCGTTTACTAGAAGATAACCGTCCAAAGGAAGGTCGTCCAGGGTGACACGGTCCAAGACTCAACAACTTTCAGCTCTACCTACTCCTTCTACTACTGCACCTCCTCTACCTACACCTACTAAAAGGAGACTTTAGCTGCAAGAGGATTCTAATGATGAGGATGACGAACCCATCACAGTTCTTTTGAAGAAGCAGAAGATTGCCATTGTTGTAGTTCCTCCCCAACCAGAAGGCCTTGCTGTCCAACCCACTCCATATCTCAAATGACTAGCAAAAGCTCAACCAACATCTATAGTGACAAAGAAAAGTAAGTCATCTGCTCCTGATTTTGTTGCTACATCTAAAGAAGAATTTATTGAATCTATTATTATTGAGTCTGTTGAGCAGCCGATCCAAACCCAAACACAAACACAAGCCCAAACACCAACCATATTGTCTGACTACCGTTCTTGGTACCAACCAACTTACACCACACCTGAACCAGATATGCTATTACTTGGTGATGACGGTTACACTTGCACCATTCCCACTCCTAGCCTTACCAAACCATACCTCTCCATTAAACCCCTCAAACAACCCTCTTCAACTCCTAGCATGGAGATGGTTATATCTTTTGCATTTGTTGGATGCATTAAAGACTTGGGGAAAACAAAAAACAAATGGAATTTTCTTTTTCTTAAAGGCAACCAGCAGAACCTACTGGAAGATAACGCGATGATTCTTCGTCCAGAGCTGCTTCCTAAACTAGAATACGACTTTGACTACTCGCCAGTGTCTTTTGAGTGATATATGGAAGATTATGTCCATCAACCATCAATCGCATACTTGGCTCTGCCTCTAGGATCCATTGAACATTTGTCGCTCAACGCACACCCTCCTAAAGTACTTCAACATAGAGTACCTCCAGTTGAGGAGATAGAACAAGCATTACAACAAAGGTATAGTCAAGTGCTAGAAAGAATCATCCATCTTCGGCCTATTGATTTGAAGTTCAGGCCTTTGGATCCTAAAGAAGTTGGATTCTTCCCTTCACCCTTCGAGCAGATATTTTGCAACTCTTTGAAGAGCTTTGCAACTTTGAAGTACTAGTTGTTCATTCCTCCTTCTCAACATATTTCACCATCAACAACCGTATGCATCTAGCTGGATCGCCTCTGCCCAAGGCTTCCAACCTTGGATGTGAATAGCCAAAAGAAGAAGCTGCTCACCAAGCCACCTTCACTTCCTCTACCATCCAAAGTTGAGTTTCAACAACATCTAAACATTACTTAGGAATAGTGCATGGCTCAACGTCTAATGCAAGATATGGATGAGGAAGATGTTAAACGCTTTTAGTGCCAACATATGTTCAACTACGAATAAAAAGCGTCCGATAGTGGACTCTTAGTGGACGACAAAGCTGAAACTCCAACGATGCAGAATTACAAGTACACGCATCGTCCACCTTGTGTCTTTCATTTCTCTAATACCATCGATGCCTTTGTTCATCCAGCTGATGAGTGTCCTCTCTTGGGTAGAGAGACTTCTATCATCTATGCCATCGTTGCTACCATCACACATCCAAAATCCTTCAAGCTGCTATACCCTTGGGAAACATGTAACGACCCTTTGTCGCCACAGTACTACAAACAATCCTGCTAAAATACACCTTATCCACATATATGGTGAATAAAATCAAATCATAACATATCAACTGAGAGATCCACCTATCTCTCCTAGTATCATACATGTATATCTGTTCAACTCAAATCATCATATATACATAACAACAAATGGGATAACACCAGCCCATAATAACAATATCAAAATATACATTACCAGGGAAGAGGGATACAAAACTCACTTCCTATAGCTGGTCACTCTATACAATCCCATGAACAAAATATAATACAAAACAACACATCCAAGAAGAAACAAAAAGAGCTTCTAGAAAGCTCCACCCAAAAAGGACAACCAAAAGTCTCCACCTGAGACTTCCTCCATCAGCTTTGAGATGCTGGATCTGTAGATGGCCCTCCCTCTACTCCCACCCCAAGATGACGTGATCATCACAGTCACAGCAACACAACAATAGTAACCAGACATTCAACCAACAACAATGCAAGGCAAGGGTAAGCTTACGGAACAAAGATCAACATATAATATTCAATCCAACATAATCAAAATCATTATTCACGTCAATATGGAAACCAAATCATCAAATAACTAGGTCTACATACATTACAGTATATCATGCATAACATCACATACTATGCTGTCAACTCCACATGTCAATGTATGAATGACACGACTCTCAAGAGATTTCTACATTTCGGGTGATCAGCCAGGTCTTATCCCCTACCATAGCCATACACCATTCAAGGATTGCCAAAACTCTTATCAATTGGATAAGCTTATGATTGTCAAGATAAATGAATGTGGGTGATGGTATACCACGACATAAGGTCTGCACTGCCTTGGCCCCACTGCGGGATTACCTATCCACTCATTCCCTAGGCCCATCTTTCAGACCCCACTTCTCATCCAAACACTAGGTTAGAGGCCCATCTGAGCCGCAGCTCCGTTCACCCCCAACTTCCATGCTTACCCGCATACGGCATGAGGCCCATACTACCTCAGCCAACAACAAATGCATATATGCATGTATCACCACAATAATCAACTCTACCAAACAATCATCATATTATAAATGTGTATCGATACAACACCACGTGGTCTACTCAGCACCACCTGTGGTCCAATAACTATTATTAACACCATGTAGGCCCATTCCAGCCTCAAACATAGTCAACAGGTCAGGCCCTATCCAAGCAGCCTACCTCATGAGAAACTTCATACAATAAAGTCATACACCACAAGTGAAGGTCCTATCTAAGCAACCTTCCACTTTACAACCAAATCCAAAAATCAACTAAAGTTTGAAAATCAAACCTTCTTTGAAAACCATTTGGAAGATTAACAAATCTTGAAATTCATAAAATTTCACATTTTGAGATGAAAACTTTAAAATCTTTTTTTTTTTTTGAACAGTAGATAATCGATTGTCCTACTGGATAATCGATTATTTCCGAAATCGAGTCACGTAAACAGTTTTCTGGAACAATGCATAATCGATTATCGGAGGCTCATAATTGATTATTTCCAAAACCATTTACAAGACAGCTTTTTTAAACTTCAGATAATCGATTATCAGATGCTATAATTGATTATCTACGAGGATTTTCGAGAAAAATCACGATTTTTCAAAGAGAAACTCAAAATTTTCAATCCAATACCACAAATTTTTGAATTAATAGTGTTCCAACAACCTCAATTCACCTCAATCAAGTTCATACATATCGAATCATACCATCAATCCAACATTTCAACATATATTCATCAATTTCTCATTCAATTTCAACATTTTCTCCCCCAAAACCCAATTTCATCCAAAACCAACAAAATAGCAACATCCACAAAGATTCAATTGATCATAAGGCAAGAAATAAGCATACCAACAGTTATTAACACAAAACAATCAATTTGTAAACTTCCCTTATCTCTAAAAGTCTTTGAATTTGAATTTAGGTTCTTTGAGAATCCGGTGTTATTTAGCCAAAATCTTCTACAAATTGATTCTTCCTCTTACCACAATCACTAAGCTGAACCCAAAATCTTCTACTACCCTTGCTAACTTGAGAGATTCTAGAGAGAGATTGAGAGAGAAAGTGAAGAGAGAGAAAGGAATTGAGAGAATGAGGGGCTTCCCCCCCTTTTCCACCTATTTATATCTAAGCTCCCCGGAACCCTCACACGGACTTTTGCCCAATTGAAGCCCAAACCTCACCAAGCCACTTCCCTTATCTTAAATCTGGTCTAACTCAACTATTTTTCTCTCAAAACCCAACATCACACTCATAGCATGCCAACATTGGCTCAAACACCTATCTCAAGTTTCCTAAATTCGAACCCAAATTTTAAACAAACAACACCAAACCATCACTACATACAACATACATACCATACATAACAACAATTCATTTATTTCTTTTAATCACCTAGATTATATATCAAATTTCCACTTTTTAGTTATTAAAACACTTAATCATACATTAAGAAAAACAAGATGTTACAAAACACCATGTCTACACCAACTCCATGTCCCAACTCTTAAGTTTTTAGAAGCACCACCTCCACCCTCCAACTTCCAACCACCAACTCTCGATTCACAAGCCTCCGCAAGCCTTTTTATTGCCCTTCTTGCCCCTCCTCTTCCACCCGTTAACCTGGCAGTTCAACACTATGTCACCACCCTACTCTAACCCATCATGACACTCCTCCAATAGATTATCCAAAACCAACAAGAACTTTTCCGAACCCCACAACCATCTCCATCTCCACCTCCACCTCCCTCAGCACCAAAATGACAATGATGTTTTTCCCTTTTTTTCTCTTTGTCTGTTTCTTTTTGACGATGACAAAGGGGGAGAAATAAAGTATAAGTTTTCTATACACAGTTGCTTTCTGTTGTTGCTTTCTGTTTGCTGAATTTTGCATTACATGACATTCATGCATATACTTATATGAATTGCGTCCTGTCTTGTCTTGGTGATTATTTTGACCTGATATTTTATATATTTCAAAAGTATGCAAACTTGATTGATATATCAAACTTAGGGGGAGGAAGTCTATTGAATCCCGTCTATGCGAAGCATTTTTTAATATACATATATACTAGCAAAACGTAAAAACTAATAAGGTTTGTCATCATCAAAAAGAGGGAGATTGTTGGAACCAAAGACGTATGAAGCATCTAGTCCCTCAAATTTTGAAGATAACAAACTTATTAAGTTTTAAGTTTCTGTTGTGAAAAATGTCTTTCTACAACGTCCAATGCTATCCTATATCTAGGTGTCCAACGCGCCAATTTTAATAAGCCTCCAATAGACTCGTATATGACGACTGTCCAAGCGTAAGTCTATTTCCAAACGTCTAAGTGTTTAAAGACTATTTATGCGTTTCTCACATTTATATCTCGAGACTAATGCTTTACCTATTAAAGTGATCTAACGTTCAAATATTTAAGCATTAATTGAAAAACAGATACATGTTAGTGTATAAGCGTAGTGTTGTAGAAAAAGGAAGTCAACTTATCAAGCTGCCAAGCTAGATGAAGAATAATTAGAAATGCAGCCCTTCAACATAGAACTGCATTGTCCTTTTTTGGTGCAAGAGCAAAAGTCACTTTTCTAACTTCTCTAAAAGCTCGATACACACACACTTTGTCTCTAAGCCAAGACTGAAGCTGAATCCTCAACGACTATTTCAAAAAGGATATTTATATCAGCCCAGACGAAGAACAAGAAAGAAGTGAATACGAAAAAGAACAACTACATTCTTATGCTTATTGGGCGACTTTGAAAACTCTTTGAAAAGAAATTATCTACTATACTTAAACTTTCATATTCTTACACTGTGAGTTGATTTGCTTGTAACAACTATTTTTTGTTGTGAAAGCCTAGAGAGGCTTAGTGAGAAAGAATACTTGGGTGGTAAAAGCAATCTGGGTGGATTGCATTATAAAGCCTGAAGAGACCGTGAAGAATACTTGTATAACCTAAGGTTGGTTAGTGAATACCTTCAGGTCGAAAGGACTGGATGTAGCTCAAGGTTGAGTGAACTAGTATAAAATCTCTATGTTCTTGTTCTTTCCTTATCCTTTCGTTAAACTGCTTTTCGAACTTGTTTTGTTTTAATTGAAAAGTTTTTAAAACGCACAATTCAACCCCCTTTCTTGTGCGATTTTTTCTCTTTCACTAATTGTGGAGGGTGTTTTTCAAGCAAAATTGCAAAACAATAATGGTGGCAAAAATAAGAAAAAGAACAACTTAGATTTTGGGAAATAACAACCAAAGCAATAATCCTCAAGGTTTTCCACCATGACTTTATCAATAAAAAAAAATTAATCATCCACAAATGAGATTTTGGTGGAGGCTTGACGCAAGATGTTACAAATGTGGTCAATTAGGACACATGGAGAGAATATGCAAGTCTCGTCAACAATAAGGAGATACCAGAGTTGTTAAGGATCAATTAAAAGAGGAACAACTATTTGCAGTGTCATGCTTTATAACCAATAACTCTACAAAAGCTTGGCTTATTGATAGTGGTTGTACAAACCATATAACTTATGATGAAGTGCTCTTCAAAGAGCTCAACAAACTACTATTTCCAAAGTCAAAATTGGAAACAAAGCACACATTGTGCAGTAAATGGCAGACAATTGCAATTTAAAGTCATTCGGGTTTGGAATTAATCTCTGATGTTTTATATGTTATTGTAATCAAAATCTTTTTGGTGCTGCTCAATTGTTGGAGAAAGGCTATAAGGCGTTGTTTGAACAGAAAAATTATATGATTAAAGATATAAAAAACATAGGAGTGATCAAAGTTCAAATAAAATGTAAGAGCTTTATTTTACTTTATATTTGAAGAGGGAGGAGCAGACTACAGAAAAATAAGACAAAAAAAAAAGAATCGAAATCAAAAAAAGGGTGCAAAGATGCATGTGTTTTGACAAAGCTTGATGTTTAAGAAGAAAATAAAAATGTAAATGAAGAACCACTTCGTTGTCTCCATTGTAAAAAAAAGTAAAAAAAAAACTGCCGATACAAATCATCAAATAGAAAAGTAAATAATAGCCAATACAGTTATTAGCTATATATGTATTTGAAGAATATTTTTCCGAAAACGTAAAATTCATGCAATAATTTCTATATTTCAATCAAGAGACTAATTTAATTGATGGCCGGAAAATCCCATTGGTGTGGGAAAAAAATATCACAAGTATCATCTTTAATTTTCTGATCGAATTATATATTTTCTCAATATCTATATTCAAACTATTGTTTTACTTTTACCCAAGTTTTCCAATGATTGAAGAAGTTAGTTATGGTGTGAGAGCCAATCATGTGTCCTATCATGGAAAAGTAAATTTACACTCTTAAATATATTAATTGTTTAATCACAGGGTGAAACTTTTTCCTTTTTTTTTTTTTTTTTTTTTTTACTTTTCCCTTTCTACCCCTCCATTTCCCGATTTTCTCTGTAACAAAGACGCTAGCTTCCTCTTGCCGCGATACCTAGTGCCTTCACTATCACACATGGCTCCCTTCTCGCAGTTTCTTTCTCACCTTCTCCCTCTCGCTCTTTGCCACCCTCTCTCCCTCCGTCCCTCGCTTGACCTCCCCTTCTTCCTTTCACCGCCAGCAACGCCGCCACTATGGCTGTCCCCTTTCTCAGTTTTCTCTAATTCAAAAACATAATTTAGAGAGAATAACATAAAAGAGAAAGGGGAAAAGCGAAATCAACGGTAGGACTTCTGGAACCAGGCATAAGCACCGCAACTGCCGAACTTCTTGGGCTCGCAGCCACAAGGATCAGCAACGAGGAGTGTGCGGCCGTACTTGACAAGGATGTCTTTGATCTCCTTCTTGCTTTGCTCGTCGACGTTATTACATGGGGGGTTTTGTTTTGTTTTGTTTTTTGAGTAAAGCGGTTGTGTGCACCTTTAGAAATTGTAGAGAAGTAGAAAATAGGGAGAACAAGGGAGGAGGGGTGTTGGATTTTGTGTAGAAAAATATTTTTTACGTGAAGAGGAGATATGTTATATAGAGGAACTTCATAGACTTTTATTCATGTGTTTTATATATAGAACTTATAATGTAACACAAAATTTAAATACTAATACTATCTTAATCTTAAAATCAAACTAATAATTCTAAATTTAAATGATAAAGATAAACATCTTTATTTTTATCTAAACATCTTCTTAAAATTTAAAACTTAACAAAATTTTTTAAAAACTATTTTTTTTTTATTTTATATAATTACAGATATTTAGGTATATATTTTCAACAAGAGGAAAGAAGAAAATGGAGGGAGAGCGAGAAAAGAAATCAGGAAAGAAAGAGGGGTAAAAAGAAAAAAAGAAAGAAAAATTCTAACCTTTGATTAAACAATTAATATATCTAATTGTGTAAATTTACTTTTCCACAATGAAAAACATGATTAGTTCTCTCACTGTAGCCAACGTCGTCATTTAAACGTGCTAAGAGTGATGGGCATACCTTGACTGTTAAATTGGATGCCCCACGTATCGCTTCTTAGCTCTGATCTAATGTCTGGTTAAATACATTAGCCATGTACATTGTACAGCTGAAAAGCGTGAAACCCCTTAAAGGTCAAAAACACTGTTCGCGGCATATATTTAAATACAAAATTCAAATATAAAACTTATAATGTAATACAAAATTCAAATATTAACATTATCTTAATCTTAAAATCAAACCAATAATTCTAAATTTAAATAATAAGGATAAACATCTTTATTTTTATCTAAACATCATCTTAAAATTTAAAACTTAACAAAATTGCTTAAAACTAAATTATCTTTTTTTTTTTTAATTACAGATATTTAGGCATATATTTTCAACAAAAGAGAAGAAGAGGACGGAGGGAGAGCAAGAAAAGAAATCAGGAAAGAAAAAGGGGTAAAAAGCAAAAAAGAAAAAAAAATTCTAACCTTTGATTAAACAATTAATATATCTAATTGTGTAAATTTACTTTTCCACAATGAAAAACATGATTAGTTCTCTCACTGTAGCCAACGTCGTCATTGAAACGTGCTAGGAGTGATGGGCATACCTTGACTTTAAAATTGGATGCCTCACGTATTGCTTGTTAGCTCTGATCTAATGTCTGGTTAAATACATTAGCCATGTACATTGTACAGCTGAAAAACGTGAAACCCATTAAAGGTGAAAAACACAGTTCTCGGCATACCAATTGTATGGATTCTTCCCTTAAAAAAAATAAAAAATTATGGATTCTTTGCTTGTTTGCCTAATAATTTTGCGGGTTAAACATCTTTTTGGTCTCTATAAATATAGAAAAGTTTGTTTTTAGTCCTTCTTTTTAAAATCGTCGACTTTTCGTTCTCCATTTTTAAAAATGTGTCACGTTAAACTCCCAGTCACCTATTCCGTTAATGTAATTAACAGTGATGCCACGTCAGCACTATCCATGTGGACACTTTGGGTGACGTGGCATCCACATGGTTGCCATGTGACAAGTAATATTTATTTTGTCCCTAGAAAATTTTAAAAGTTTGATTTTAGTCCCTATAAAATTTAAAGTTTGGTTTTAGTCCCCACAAAATTTAAAAAATTGGTTTTAGTCCTCACAAAATTCAAAAGTTTGATTTTAACTTCCCATAAAATTCAAAGTTTGATTTTTGCCTCCATAAAATTCAAAGTTTGATTTTTAATTCATATAAAAATTAAGTTTGATTTTAGTCCTTAATTCAAAGTTTAATTCGCTGACACTTTGATCTCACTACCAACATCACACAATATCATTTAAACCACTATTATGGATTAACACCCTTTAATAGATAACAAAAGCTCCAATAATTAGAGTTCTAATTGAAAAACATATGCAAAACTCTATTACTAAATAAATATGAGACCAAGCGTTGCAACATTGTTAGTTACTAAAGAGTGTTAGAGGGTATGCATTAGAGGTTTTAATGCCCAATTTGGATTTAGGTTATTCATTTGTCGTTATATAAAGCCACACGATTCCTCTTCAACCTTTGATGTTAATCCCTAATAATAGTTTGAACCAATGTTTATAAAATTGTTAGGGTTGAGATAGGTTTATATTTTTTTTCTACTCAACCCAAACTTTGTTAGGGTCATTTACGTGAACCCAAATCGAACTTAATCAAGACCTGACAATATATGAGACAAGACTGGGTAATATATCATTATTAATATTATGTATAGTTAAATCATATAATAAAAGAAGTTTTATACAATAAATAATATAATTATAAATATAATATGATTTTGTACAAAATATTAATTATTAAATTGAAAAGACAAAAAAGTTTTATTATTAATACATAATTGTTAAAAAAATTATTTTTAAAATAATATAAGACATTAGGTTAGGATGACCTGAAACATCCTAAACTTGTCCTAAAAAAATCATCATATCTAATTTTTAAAACTCGAACCCGTCAAAATCAATCTCAGGTTGGGCTAGGTTAGTGGGATGAGATTGGTCATGAGTACCCTTAATTATTAGTTAAAATTCACTGAAAACTACAAATTTGTTATTTTTGGTTAAAATTTATTGGAAACAAATTCTTTATTATTGATTAAACCAGTTTGGTAATTGGTTCCAATTGAATTAAAAACTATGATTTGAACAATACTATGTGACTATGTTCATAAGATGAATGTGAAAGTGTATGAAGAAGGTATTAGAGATTTTAAAAAAATGACTACAATAAAATAACAAATTAAGGACTAAAATCAAACTTTGAATTTTATGAGAATTAAAATCAAACTCTAAATTTTATGGGGACTAAGATCAAACCTATAAATTTATAGGAACTAAAATCAAACTTTAAATTTTATAGGAACTAAAATCAGACTTTAAATTTTGTAGAGACTAAAACCAGACTTTGAAAAATTTCTAGGGATGAAAAAAAAAAAACTTGCTACATGGCAACAATGTGGATGTCACGTGGCAACCACGTCATCCAAAATGTCCACTTGTACAGTACTGACGTGGTATCACCGTTAACTATATTAACGGAGTTAGTGACTAGGAGTTTAACGTGATACATTTTTAAAAATGAAGGACGAAAAGTCGACGATTTTAAAAAGAGAGACTAAAAACGAACTTTTCTATATTACTAAAAAGATGTTTAATCCTAATTTTACGCAATAATTGTGTTCGATGACTTTATTCTGCCTTCAAGATTTCATTTAGAAACATGTAGATTGCATGGAACGAAGATATAATACAACACTGATATAAAAATGATAAAATTTGAAAATTATAAGATTCACTATGATTATAATTTAATAAGTATAATTAATATTAAACAAGAATATTAAATCAAAAGGAAAATTAATATTTTAAAAGTAGGAAAAAATTATTATATAAACTTAATAAGATGCTACAATTTGTCTGGAATCTTAAATCAAAAGAGGGGATTGATATTTTAAAAGAAAGCAAAAAATATAATAATAAAGTTTTATTTTTGACCTCAATATATTACTCATTGTTGGCTAATATTATTTTCATAAAAAAAGTAAAAAGAAGTTATTTATAAAATGATAGGTAGTAATTATAGTAAATAGTTTTCTCTTACAAAATAAACTCCTAACAATATTATCAATTGCTTATTAATCATTGAACACAATACTACATTGAATAAGCCAACTACATTGATGGTAGTACGCTGAGGATTACTGTTACACTCCTTTCAAAAGCACGTTTAGGATAGAAGATACAAAAAATATCATTTTTCAAAATATGTTCAAAACCTAAAAGTACGTTAACATACACTTATATGCCGACAGGCAACAACTACTTTTTTTTTGTGGTACATTGTATTAGCTAAGTAATTTATCCAAAAAAGCTAAGTAATTTCATATACAAATGTTAGAATATCACTAGTTAATTTTTCATTAATAATTGATATTAGATATTTAATTCTTACTCACTTTATAGGAGTGAAATCTAATAAAATAAATCACATCACTAGTGCAAAAAATCGATTTTAGAGCAAGATTTTAAAACAATTCACATTCAACTGATTTAAAATAAGATGCGGTGACATTTTTGTAATTTTAAATGAAAGTTTTTAATTCGGTTGTATTATAACCGATTTAAAATCTCATTTTTAAATTGGTTATGCATGTAACCAATTTAAAATGTATCATTTTAACATTTTAAATCGGTTACACTAAACCGATTTAAAAATGAAGCTTTTTAAACTAGTTCGTATTGGAACCGATTTAAAAAGTCATACTTTTTAAACCGGTTCCAGGTGGAGCCGGTTTAAAAAGTTTATCCCTCCATTTTTTTTACAGAACCGTGAACCACTACGGGCCATTTGAAGCTTTCTCCATCTCTCCATTTCTATCCAAACTCAAGTTCCAAGCTCCCTCACTCCCTCCCTCCCGTTTGGAAAACTTTGAGCTCCCTCCCTCCCTCCCTACCATTTCGCGTCGCGCTCTCCCTCCCTTCATTGTGTTCGCGTCGTGCTCCCCACCTCCATTGGTCGATGTCGCACTCCACCTCCACTGAAGGGCAAAATCTACATTGCATAGGGGCGGTTTGAGCTTGCTTCACCTCCATTTAACACCAACAAGTTCAACATTACATAGGTGCAAGCTCCATTTTTAGAGTTTTTGTTCATGCATGTGCTGTCATTATTGCGGTTTTGCAATTGGATTTTCTTGCTATGGAAAATTAATTGCTAAAGGCTATGCTTGAAATTTCATCTAGCTAGACAAGACACCTAGCAATTAGCAAATCAAATCCCTATGCAATGGGTGGAACAAATGGTAGGCAAAAAGGGTGGATGCATGAAACTATATCTAATATTACTATTACTATATGAGTTCAAAAAGTAACATGCATCCTGCCATCTCTGAGCCGTGCGATACGTGCATTCCCTAATAGCTCCCTCAAAAATCATTGGTCGTAAACGAAGACTTTGAGTTGGGAGCTTTGCTGCACATTGGCGTAAATGTAGAACTAGCTTTAGGGAGGGTCACTTTTAAATCAGTTCTTACTTCAACTGATTTAAAAAGTGTTGTTTAAATTGGTTCAAAATGTGGTTTAAAATTATAATACTTTTTGTATCGGTTGTATCTAAATTAGTTGCATACCCGATTTAAAAAGCCTTTTTTGATCGATTTCAAAAGCGTTTCCTGCACTAGTGCATCTTATTATGATTCTCTCTTAATTAATATTATTAATTTTGATTATATTAATTCTAAATTAAAATACATATCTTCTGTGATTAAATATTGTAATTTAACGTTGAAATAAATCACAATCATTAAAATACTGAACATTGACAACGTTTACCAATTGCGATTATTTAGCAAGTAATTTTATATTTCAAAAAATTTGAAAGATAAATTTTAAATAAAATTTTAACAATTTTAATAAATAATATGATTTAATTCAAAAAGACCTTATCTTAATGTCTAAATATACATTGTATCAATATTGATTTGGCCATAAGTCAACCTTACTAAAGTTATTAACTTTTTAACAATTCATTCTTTGGTGAACTAATTTGTATAAATAGAAAGTTTCATGGTGTTTTGGATAGGGCTCATGCACGAACAACATCACCTAGATACAACCACCGATTGGGCACAACTACTAGACTTAGAAGACAAGGCAACATCTATTGCCCTAATCGACATGAGGATCCCAAGTCTGACTTTACAGTCAAACCACCGATTATTGGACAACCCTCCTTGATGAGACTACAACTTGTAGACACCTGCCTTAAACCTGACAGATACTTGCTTTCATAGGACATATAGGCCTCACATATAGGAAACATCTAACATGTGTCCTTCCCCCAACCACTTCTCTGACGATACAGTTTAGAGTTACGTTACTTGATCACCAAACATGCCGCCTTTCCATGCCTATAAATATGACCCCAAATCCCTTCTTTAGGTACATTCTCTTCTTTACCACCAATTGTTACTTTGTTTGATATTGACTTAGACATCAGAGTTTGGTATGAGACCCCTCATTAGAAAGGTGTACATGTAAAGGCATATTAGAGATAGGGACATGGGTACAATTGTAATTAACCATCTATTTATAACTAACTCAGTTGTAACTAGTGAAATACAAATAGGAGAATTATGGTCAGAATTGGGAAGGGTGGTAGTTATAAATGGGAGGGGATTTGGATACTCTCGAATTGTTTTGAGTTGTACACAATCTTTTTTCTCGTAGGTCATACCATATCAATCTAAAGGAGTAGACAATAAGAAAATTCACATTATTGTTGTCTTGTTCTAAATCCCTAATTTTCCCTAATATCAATTTATTCTATCAGAATCACTACAGGTGGCACCACCTCTTTCCGACAACCTTAGTGACATCAGTGCAACCTTAACTCCAATATTCCTCTTTGCCTCGAGCTAGAGCAAAACACAAGAATTGATACAAGTAATATAATTCATGGGCTAAATTGTAAATTTACCTCATATATATGCAAATTAACTATTATCTTTTAAAGAGATTTTCCAATGATGAAAAATGTGTGTAGCATGCCTTAAACCTTCCACATCTATGTAAGATTAAAGTAATCCTCTATGTTTATAAATTAGAATAGTTGCCTAACTTATGAGAGCTCTACTCTCTCACATTCGATTTTGTTTAAATTCTTTTCTCTTAAGCAAATTTGAACTACACTATTCTCGTATGCAAATATCCTTTGTTATATAAAAAATCATGCTCCTAAAATTTCTCTCCTTCCTCCCGTATCTCTTGATTTAAATTATTTCATCACTTCCTAATTGCTCCATCCCTTTCCTAATTCATTCATATTTTCCTTGATTCTTTCATCACTTTCTTGATTTAAACTAATTTGCCCCTTACATCTCTAATTACATGAGAATTTTCTATAATTAATTGGGGATAAATTGTCCTTATTTTTTTTAATTATTCTTATATCCTTTAACTTGCATACTGATTTAAATTTCTTTATCTGTTACCTTATCTAAATTCCTTTATCTCTTCTAACTAATTTAGTTTTAAAACATATTTAAATAGACAGTATTTTAATATTTATTGTAAAATGGTAATCGTATCAGCGTTATTATTTTTTAAAATTAAGAAAATGATTTTTTTTATATTTTGTTTATTAAAAATTCAGAAATCAACAGCATTTTTAAAATTATTATTTCTAATTAGTTATTTTTATTTTTATCGAAAACGCTATTTTAAATAGGGTTTTCAGTTTTTAAATAATTATTTTTAATTAGTTTTTTTATATTTATGGAAAACGCTATTGTGAATAGTGCTTCCAATTTTTACTTTTTATAAATTTAAAACTTGCATTTTAATTTTTATGTTTAAATTTAAAACGTCATTTATTAAATTTTTTTATTTTTTATTTATCCGAAAATGCTATTATGAATAGGGTTTTTATTTTTTATTTTTTTTAAAATTGAAAACGCTATTACTATTAGAGTTTTCAATGTTTTATATATTTTTTTAAAATGAGGCACTCATAAAACGCTACCACAAGTGACGTTAACTGAGCTTTCGCTTGCTTATAAATAAGTTCAATACTCTTTTGCACTCACCAAAGCAGCTTCACTTCATACATCTCAGTAATGTGAAGATCAGTTCATTACAGTATTGTCCCTTTTTTATGTTTTTTAATAAATATTTGTATGTTTTATATTATCATTTCTTTTATTGGTTTTTCTCTGTGTTTGTTATATATTTATATATAATATCTTTGTAATTATTTTGTGTACATAATAAAGTATTAAGTTTTTTCTATGTCATATGTTATTAATTATTGATTATATTTTTGATAGTCACAAAGTAAATAATATTTATTAGAAATAACATTAAATAAAAACATTTTCTCGTTATAATTTGTTTTATTTCACTAAATATTATTTACAAAAGTATTTATAGATGTTTAATTTTATATTTATTTGTTGTGCAGGTGCGTTGAGAAGGATCAAGAATCATGAGTCAAATTATAGCATTTATTTATGCAAATGGTAGGAAGTATGAAGGTCCTGAATGTGTTATTTTTGAAGGGCCTAAGAAAGCAATGTATGTTAAACGTGGTTTAAATTTAAATGATTTGAAGAGAAGGATTCATGGTAAATTGAAGCTCCAATCAAACCAAGTCATATATGCAATAACATATAGGTTTTTAGTTTCAACATGTGATGGTAATAAATACACTGAACTAGAAATTGGTGATGATGAAGACATAGAGTGCATGATACAAGCATTTCATAATCAAAATGATATGCCAATACTTGAATTGTAAGTTGGGGTAGATGTTGTTGGGAGCTCTGTGATCCTATTAGAAGATTTGAGAATTACTTCTTATTTGTTGGGTCACGATGATTTGACTTGCAATGAATCAAAAGCATCGTCAGTTATGCAAGGAGCTGTAAATTTAGATGATGATGATGAATATTATTATGTATCATTGTCATATCAAAGTGAGGAGGAATCATATGAGGATGATATAGTTGGTGGTTCGACATCTAACACAGATGAGAAACCAAGTCACATGATCCAACCACTTTCGGTATGTCCGTCCGAGGAAGGTATGTTTGTCTAACAATTGAAGTTATGTTATTATCCAACGTTTATTTTCATTTGTATTTTGTCTTTATTAATATTAACTTTGTCAATTTATTGTCATGTTATCATGAATCTTTATTTATTTTTTAATTTATTTTAGGTGGAAGTCAGCGTTTGTTTTGGAATGATTTATCACACTATACTAACATTAATTGGACTTATCCTGATCAAAAAGAAGTTGCAGGGATAAATGTGCATGATTCTTGGAGTGTCGGGCAAGAATTATATATGGGTTTAGAGTTGAAAACAAACATGCGGTGCAAAATGCACTTAAACAATATGCAATGAAAATGCATCAAAGTTATTATGTTGTTGAATCGAAAAAAAAAAGTATTCGTTGTAAAATGCCCAAATATATAGGAACTAGGAAGGCTGCCTATGGTACATGTGGGCAATTTTGTCAAAGAAATCTGATACCTGGAAAATGACTCAATGGGGTAAACGACATACATGTTTGAACATGTCATTGTCACAAGACCATAATAAGTTAGATTCTGATATAATTTCGACATTTATACATGGTATGTCTGCTTACCTAATTGGTCGTTAAATTTTTATAATAAATCAAAAGTCCATTAACAATTTTAATCAATGTTATTGTGTTTAGGAATGGTGTCAAAAGAACCATCTATAAAGATAAGTTTGATTCAAGAAAGAATTACAGCTATGACAGGCTTCAAAATAACATATCGAAAGGCATGGCAGGCGAAGCAGAAGGCAATAATTAATGTTTTTGGTGACTGGGAAGAGTCATATGCCACACTTCCCAGATGGCTAAAATATATGTAAGATTGTGCGCTAGGTAGTTATTACCAATTGTGTTATGATGATTTTCTTGTCAATAACCATGTCAATCGTGAATTTCGTCAATTTCATCGTCTGTTTTGGACATTCAAGCCATGTTGTGATGCTTTTCATTATTGTAAGCCAGTGATACAAGTTGATGGCACACATTTATATGGAAAGTATCGTGGTACACTGTTAATAGTCACCACGCAAGATGGGAACAACAATGTTTTTCCTTTTGCATTTGCGGTTGTTGAAGGTGAGACACTACTTGCCTGGTTATGGTTCTTGTCGTATTTGCGTGAGCATGTGACAGACAGACAAGGAATATGTCTTATTTCTGATCGACATCGTAACATAAAGTTCGTCGTGAAAAATGAAGCAATTGGTTGGCAACCTCCACAAGCGTATCACATGTATTGTATCAGACACATTGCCAGCAACTTTAATCATCGTTTCAAAAATGGGAAACAAAAACAAATGTTGGTCAAGTTAGGTATGATATCCATTTATTGCATTTAATGTAATATATGTTGTTCTTAATTACTCATATCCTTTCTAACTATTGTTCATGTTCAATGTAGGCTACACTCCATGTAAGCACATATTTGACAGGAATTTGAAAAAAATTTGTGAATCCAGTCCAAATGTTGCTCGGTGGGTCGATGGAATTTCAAAAGAGAAATAGAGCATGTCATATGATGTGCACGGTCGTAGATTTGGTCACATGACTACAAATCTATCAAAATGCATTAACAAAGTACTCACGGATTGCAAAAACATACCGATTACTGCCTTGGTCAACTCAACATACGGTAGATGTGTTGAGTACTTTATTCAACGAGGTGCACAAGCCAAGGCAGAGTTGATAGGTGGTCAAATATATTATCAAAAGTTAATAGAAGCGTTGAGCAAATAGCAAGAAGAAGCAAGTTCACATCAAGTTCGTAGGTATGACCTCAATTCTACAAGGTTTGAGGTAGAGGAAGCATATAATCCAATAACACAACAAGGTGGTAAGTCGTAGATAGTGAACTTAAACAACCACTATTGTCAATGTAGACGGTTCGCAGCATTTCATTATCCATGTTCTCATGTCATTGTCGTATGTGGTGTCATCAGCATAAATTACTACCAATATGTGAATCTAGTGTACACAAATGAGTACATCATGAATGCATATTTAGGGCAATGATAGCCAATTGGCAATGGGGACATGATTCCACTAAATAATGAGAACTAGATACTTGTTCTGGATCCAACAACCATGCGTGGTAAAGGACGACCTAAATCCACAAGAATTAGAAATGAGATGGATTAGGTCGATTCACAATCAAAACAAAGATGTGGTAGGTGTAGGAAAGAAGGTCACAATAGGCATAACTGTCCGTTACAATCAGATTCAGGATCTTTTCAACAAAATGATGAGGTTAACTTGTAGTCTGTAACATTTGGTCTTATGATATACAATGAACATGTTATTCATGTGTAAGTTTGCGTTAAGCATAAATTTTTTCGACTAGTCACTAAACGGATTGCTAAAATGAAATGTTATTGAACACGTCATAACACTAAACAGATCGTGAATGATACCAGATGTCAAAAGTATATATTACTATATAACCAGTAATTAAAAAAAAGGATACATTAGAATCTTTTTTTTTTACTTACACTATATTGTTGTTCTTGTTCAATCCCACAAAAAAATCGCATGCACTACAACTACTAGCGCAAAGTGAAAACAAGAACTTAGCCTTTAGTGGAGTGAGGCTTCGCGTGGGAACCAGAATATATATATAAGGAGAATAAAAAAAAATTTTAATATGTGCAAAACTGCACTTGGACTAGCGTCTTCCAAGGGGACAACAAGGTGCATGCAATGGTCACATCTGAAGTGGCAGTTGTCTCATCCAAACAGTCTCTACAAAATGCTATTGGCAGCTACGTTTTTCATAAAGTTGATTCGCATAGTACCAGGACGCAGGCCTTGAAGTTGGAAAACTCACGAGAGTGCAATACTGCACTGGAAAATGCTACCGGTAGTAGCATTTTCCAATGCTATTTTAAAAAAATAAAATAAAATTATTAATATTAATTTTAATTTTTTTTAAAATATTATTGTGACTGCTTTCCTATTTTTTTAAAAAATATAAATATAAATATAATAAATATAAAACTTTTAAAAAAAAATTAAAAGCGAAAATAAATATAAATACAAATAATGCTTTTAACAATAGTGTTTTTTAAATATTTAAAAAAATATTAATATAAATTTTAAAAGTTTTTAAAAATATTAAGGTTACTGTTTTTTTAATTTTTAAAAAAAATATAAATATAACTATAATATAAATATTATTAGAGAAAACACTATTAACAATAGCTTTTTCCAAATATTCAAAAATATTAATATAAATTTTACAAGTTTTTAAAAAATATTAATGTTACCGTTTTCCTAATTTTAAAAAAATATATAAATATAAATATAAAAATAAATCTTTTTAAAAGAAAATTAAAAGCGAATATAAAAATAAAAATAAATATTATTACAGAAAACACTATTATTAATAGCGTTTTTTAATATTTTTTAAAAATATTAATATAAATTTTAAAAAAATTTAAAAATTATTAATGTTATCATTTTCCTAATTTTTTTACAAATATAAATATAAATATAAATATAAAATTTTTTAAAACAAAATTAAAGGCTAAAACTGTTTTAAAAAAAATTTATATGGAAAACGCTGTTATCATTAGCGCTTTCCAAATATATTTTACAAAAATATTAATATAATTTTTAAAACTTTTAAAAAATTATTAATAATAGCATTTTCTAAATTTTAAAAAAAATTATAAATATAAATATAAAATATAAAATATAAAATATTTTAAAACAAAATCAAAGGCAAAAACTTTTTTCAAATAGAAAAATTTATACTAAAAACGCTATTATCATTAGCATTTTCCAATATATTTTAGAAAATATTAAAATAAATTTTAAAACTTTGAAAAAAAATTTAAAGGCAAAAACATTTTTTAAAATAAAATAATATAGAAAATGCTATTATATTTTCATATTTAAAATATTTTAATAAAAATTAAATATATAGAAAATGCTATTAATGATAGCATTTTCCATATTTTAATAAATAAATTTTTAATAAAAATTAAATTTTTTAATATTTTAATAATTAAAATATTTGAATAAAAACTAAAATATAGAAAACGCTATTAATAATGGCATTTTCTATATTTTAATAATTAAAATATTTTTTAAAAAATTAAAAATTCTTAATATTTTAATAATTAAATTAGAAAATGCTATTAGAAATAACGTTTTTACATTTAATAATTTAATATTTTAATAATTAAAATATCTTATTAAAAATTAAATTGAAAACGCTATTTCTAATAGCGTTTTCTAGATTTTAATAATTAAAAATTTAAATACTTCTTTTTTTTTCTTTTTTTTTTTAAATTAAACTAAAAACTCAAGTAGTAATAACGTTTTGTATACTTGTTCGTCACTTTCCGCTTCTTTTTTTCCACGCTGGGTACCACGCGAGATACGCTAATGCTAATAGCGTTTTCTGAAAATGCTACTACTACTAGCGTATCCGACGCGACAGCTCACCTAGCATTTTTGCAATTAAGTTAAGAAAATTAATTAAAAATGATGACATGGACATCATTGACCACCCAATTTTTATAATATGTTTCAAAACAACTTCAAATTAATAAATAGTTTTTAAAAATATCCTACTTTAATTAATGAACCCACTCTACATAGTGTTATAGTTCATGTCCAAATTAAAATAAAACATGACAGCCTTTTTTTTTGACATAACCCCTGCTCTATGGTGGAAAAGACGTGACAGCTTGCAAGAATAGCTGAAAGCATTGCCTGCGAGACAAGGAAGACCGGGCCCCACAAACAAAAAAGGCATGTGTGAGCAAAAAATCGTTACACCTAAAAGAGCACATCTGATCAAACCGTCTTCCATACCCACTCGCAGCGCCAAAAGGACCAAAACACTATCAAAATTGTTAAAATTTGCAGGATATCACGTGCAACTCCTTACTGAGTTGGATAAACACACAGAAACTTTCGCTGCCAGAAAAAAGTGAGTTTGAGCCTAGTGATTCCATTTGTCACTTTGCCTTGTCACATGCAGGTCTACTAGCCTGTTTGGTTCCAAGTCGTCCATGTGAATTTTTTACATTTAACTAATAGTTATAACTTTCAAATTTTTTAACTAAATTAACATGATTCTTTGGTTTGTGATGAGTTCCAAACATGCTCTAAAGCAGTGAGTGACTAGGTAACACTACTTACAAACAAAAAGATAACTCAGCAAGAAATCTATATCTATACTACATACAAATTTAGGTCACACAAAAAACAAGTTTTTACACATGTCAACCTCTTAGCCTGCCACCATTTCAATGACTTTTTCAGAAATTACTTTTAAAGGAATAACCCACACATTTTATTGAATTAGAAAACATAAAAAAGTAAATAAATCAATTTATTAATGAGTTAATTACCCAGTTGAACATTTAAAAAAATAAAATTCCAGCCTTTGATTTAACAATTAATATATCTATTGGTGTAAATTTACTTTCTCACGATGAGAAACATGATTAGTTCTCCCACTGCAGCCAACGTCATGATTGAAACGTGCTAGAAGTGATAGGCATACATTAACTTTTGAATTGGATGCCTCACCTACTGCTTGTCAGCTCTGACGTATGTCTGGTTGAATTAATTTATAGCTGCAAGTGTGGTAACTTAAATACATAAGCCACGTACATCGTACAGCTGAAAAACGTGAAACCCCTTAAAGGTTAAAAAACACAGTTCTTGGAATATCAATTGTTTGGATTCTTCCCTTAAAAAGGAAAAAAAAAACATTATGGATTCTTTGCTTGTCCACCTAATAATTTTACGCGATAATTGTGTTCGACGACTTCATTCTTCCTTCAAGATCTTCATTTAGAAACATGCAAATTGCATGGAACGAAGATATAATACAACACTGATATAAAAATGACAAAATTTAAAAATTATAAGATTCACTATGATTATAATTTAATAAGTATAATTAATATTAAACAAGAATATTAAATCAAAAGGAAAATTAATATTTTAAAAGTAGGCAAAAATTATTATATAAACTTAATAAGATGCTATAGTTTATCTGGAATCTTAAATCAAAAGAGGGGATTAATATTGTAACTTAAATACATAAGCCACGTACATTGCACAGCTGAAAAACGTGAAACCCCTTAAAGGTCAACAAACACAGTTCTTGGCATATCAATTGTTTGGATTCTTCCCTTAAAAAGAAAAAAAAAAACATTATGGATTCTTTGCTTGTCCGCCTAATAATTTTACGCGATAATTGTGTTCGACGACTTCATTCTTCCTTCAAGATCTTCATTTAGAAACATGCAAATTGCATGGAACGAAGATATAATACAACACTGATATAAAAATGATAAAATTTAAAAATTATAAGATTCACTATGATTATAATTTAATAAGTATAATTAATATTAAACAAAAATATTAAATCAAAAGGAAAATTAATATTTTAAAAGTAGGCAAAAATTATTATATAAACTTAATAAGATGCTATAGTTTATCTGGAATCTTAAATCAAAAGAGGGGATTAATATTGTAACTTAAATACATAAGCCACGTACATTGCACAGCTGAAAAACGTGAAACCCCTTAAAGGTCAACAAACACAGTTCTTGGCATATCAATTGTTTGGATTCTTCCCTTAAAAAGAAAAAAAAAAACATTATGGATTCTTTGCTTGTCCACCTAATAATTTTACGCGATAATTGTGTTCGACGACTTCATTCTTCCTTCAAGATCTTCATTTAGAAACATGCAAATTGCATGGAACGAAGATATAATACAACACTGATATAAAAATGATAAAATTTAAAAATTATAAGATTCACTATGATTATAATTTAATAAGTATAATTAATATTAAACAAGAATATTAAATCAAAAGGAAAATTAATATTTTAAAAGTAGGAAAAAATTATTATATAAACTTAATAAGATGCTATAATTTATCTGGAATCTTAAATCAAAAGAGGGGATTAATATTGTAACTTAAATACATAAGCCACGTACATTGCACAGCTGAAAAACGTGAAACCCCTTAAAGGTCAACAAACACAGTTCTTGGCATATCAATTGTTTGGATTCTTCCCTTAATAAGAAAAAAAACATTATGGATTCTTTGCTTGTCCACCTAATAATTTTACGCGATAATTGTGTTCGACGACTTCATTCTGCCTTCAAGATCTTCATTTAGAAACATGCAAATTGCATGGAACGAAGATATAATACAACACTGATATAAAAATGATAAAATTTAAAAATTATAAGATTCACTATGATTATAATTTAATAAGTATAATTAATATTAAACAAAAATATTAAATCAACAGGAAAATTAATATTTTAAAAGTAGGCAACAATTATTATATAAACTTAATAAGATGCTATAATTTATCTGGAATCTTAAATCAAAAGAGGGGATTAATATTGTAACTTAAATACATAAGCCACGTACATTGCACAGCTGAAAAACGTGAAACCCCTTAAAGGTCAACAAACACAGTTCTTGGCATATCAATTGTTTGGATTCTTCCCTTAAAAAGAAAACAAAAAAACATTATGGATTCTTTGCTTGTCCGCCTAATAATTTTACGCGATAATTGTGTTCGACGACTTCATTCTGCCTTCAAGATCTTCATTTGGAAACATGCAAATTGCATGGAGCGAAGATATAATACAACACTGATATAAAAATGATACAATTTGAAAATTATAAGATTCACTATGATTGTAATTTAATAAGTATAATTAATATTAAACAAGAATATTAAATCAAAAGGAAAATTAATATTTTAAAAATAGGCAACAATTATTATATAAACTTAATAAGGTGCTATAATTTATCTGGAATCTTAAATCAAAAGAGGGGATTAATATTTTAAAAGAAAGCAAAAAATATAATATTAAAGTTTTATTTTTGACCTCAATATATTACTCATTGTTGATTAATATTCTTTTTCATAAGAAAAAGTAAAAAGAAGTTATTAATAAAATGATAGGTAATAATTATAGTAAATATACAAAATAAGCTCCTCCTACGAATATTATCAATTGTTTATTAATCATTGAACACAATACTACATTGAATATGCCAACTACATTGATGGTAGTACGCTTAGAATTAGTGTTACACTCTTTTCAAAAGTACGAGTAGGATAGAAGATACAAAAAATATCATTTTTCAAAAGTAGGTTCAAAACCTAAAAGTACGTTAACATGCACTTATATGCCAACAGGCAACAACTACTTTCTTTTTTGTTTGGTACATTGTATTAGCTAAGTAATTTATCCAAAAAAACTAAGTAATTTCTTATACATATGTTAAAATATCACTTGTTAATTTTTCATTAATAATTGATATTAGATACTTTATTCTTACTCACTTTATAGGAGTGAAATCTAATAAAATAAATCGCATCTTGTTATGATTCTCTCTTAATTAATATATTAATTTCGATTATATTAATTCTAAATTAAAATACCTATTTTATGTGATTAAATATTGTAATTTAACATTGAAATAGATCACAATCATTAAAATACTGAACATTGACAACGTTTACCAATTACGATTATTTAGCAAGTAATTTTATATTTCAAAAAATTTGAAAGATAATTTTTAAATAAAATTTTAACAATTTTAATAAATAATATGAATTAATTCAAAAAGACCTTATCTTAATGTCTCAATATACATTGGATCGATATTGAATTGGCCATAAGTCAACCTTACTAACATTATTAACTTTTTAACAATTCATTCTTTGGTGAACTAATTTGTATAAATAGAAAGTTTCACGGTGTTTTGGATAGGGCTCGTGCACGAACAACAACACCTAGATACAACCTGCAACTAGGCACGATTACCAGACTTAGAAGACAAGGCAACCTTGTTACCCTAATCGACATGAAGATCCTAAGTCTGACTGTACAGTCAGACCACCAATTATTGGACGATCGTCCTTGATAAGACTACAATAGGAAGACACCTACCTTAAACTTGACAGATACTTGCTTTGATAGGATATATAAGCCTCGCATATAGGAAACATCTAACATGTATCCTTGCCCCAACCACTTCTCTGACGATACACATTAGAGTTACATTACTTGATCACCAAACATGCTACCTCTCCATGCCTATAAATATGACCCCAAATCCCTTCTCTAGGTACATTCTCTTTTTACCACCAACAGTTACTTTGTTTGATAGTGACTTGGATGTCAGAGTTTGGTATGAGCCCCCTCATTAGGAAGGTGTACATGTAAAGGCATATTAGAGATAGGGACATGGGTATAATTGTAACTAACCATCTGGTTATAACTAACTCAGTTGTAAATAGTGAAATATAAATAGGAGAATTATAGTCAGATTGGGAAGGGTGGTAGTCATAAATGGGACAGGATTTGGATACTCTCGATTTGTTTTGAGTTGTACACAATCTTTTTCTCTTAGGTCGTACCATATCGATCTAGAGGAGTATACAATAAGAAAATTCACATTCTTGTTGTCTTGTTCTAAATCCCTAATTTTTCCCAATATCAATTGATTATATTAGAATCACTACAGGTGGCACCACCTCCTTCCGACGACCTTGGTGACATTGTTGCAACCTTAACTCCAATATTCTTCTTTGCCTTGGGCTAGAGCAAAACACAAGGATTGATACAAGTAATATAATTCAAGGACTAAATTGTAAATTTACTCAATATATATGCAAATCAACTATTATCTTTTGTGGAGATTTTCCAATGATGAAAAATGTGTGTAGCATGCCTTAAACCTTTCACATCTATCTAAGATTAAAGTAATCATCTATATTTATAAATTAGAATAGTTGTCTAACTTGTGAGAGCTCTACTTTCTTACATTCGATTTCGTTTAAATTCTTTTCTCTCAAGCAAAATTGAACTACACTATTCTCCTATGCAAATATTCTTTGTTGTATAAAAAAATTTGCTCCTAAAATTTCTCTCCTTCCTACCGTATCTCTTGATTTAAATTCTTTCATCTCTTCGTAATTCCTCCATCCTTTCCCTAATTCTTTCATCTTTTCCTTGATTCTTTCATTACTTTCTTGATTTAGACTAATTTGCCCCTTACATCTCCGATTACATGAGAATTTTCTCTAATTAATTGGGGATAAATTACCCTTATTTTTTTAATTATTCTTATATATTTTAACTTGCATACTAATTTAAATTTCTTTATTTGTTACCTTATCTAAATTCCTTTATCTCTTTTACCTAATTTAGTTTTAAAACATATTTAAATAGAGAGTTATTATTGAATCTTAATTATTTCAATTTATTATGTTAATAATTACTATATTTAGATATATTAAATGTTCTATATTTTTTTTTTATAAATTTTATCGAGGTCATTTGACTCATGCAATGCACGAGACTATTTAATTAATAATTGTGAGCATAGTAACTTCAATATTTTATCATACAATAAAACAGTTAACCGAAAAAACATAAAATATATAATATACTTTAATTTGCATAAAAGACAGTAGTTCTTGGCATACTAATCATCGGGTTCCATCTACGGGGAACCTATGTAACAAGTGGTTCACCATGGATCATCTTGAAAATATTAATTTTTTAATAAAAATAAATAATTTTTTATTTCTTAAAAAATATATTTTTTATTTAATTTTTAAATTTTTAAAAAAATTTATTTATTTATTTTATTGCTTTAAAATAAATATTTTTTTAAAAATAAAAAATATTTATTTTAAAAAAAAATGTTTATTTTAAAAAAAATTAAAAACATATTTATTTTTAAAAAATTAAAAAATATATTTTATTTATCAACTGTAACAGCTTTTCTTACTGCACCACCAGCTTGCCTTATAAATAGACCCAACTAATGTGAGGTTTCATAGAAGTGAACCCTCATACATGTAATTAAGGAAGAAAAATTATGGAACCCCAAAATGAAGAGCGTGTCGCAAAACTACTTCGAGCTCAAACCCATATTTGGAATAACGTTTTCAGCTACATAAATTCCATGTCCCTCAAATGTGCAATTGAGTTGGACATACCTGATATCATACACAAGTATGGTCAACCCATGCCACTCTCACAACTTACTACTTCACTATCTATCCACCCATCCAAAGCCAACTGCATCTACCGCTTGATGCGAATTTTGACCCATTCTGGCTTCTTCTCACAACAGAAGCTCAACGAGAATGAGCTAGAAATGGGTTATGTGCTGACTGATGCATCTATTCTACTACTTAAGGACAACCCCTTAAGTATGATACCTTTCTTGCATGCCATGCTTGATCCAGTTTTGACAAAGCCATGGCATCAATTGCCTACATGGTTCAAAAACGATGATCCTACACCATTTCACACAGCATATGAGATGAAAATTTGGGATTATGCTGGCCGTGAGCCAAAACTTAATCACCTTTTTAATGATGCCATGGCAAGTGACACTCAATTGGTTGCGAGTGTGGTGATTGAGAGGTGCAAGGGAGTGTTCAAGGACTTGGAGTCATTAGTAGATGTTGGGGGAGGCACAGGTACTATGGCAAAGACAATTGCCAAATCATTCCCACAGCTAGAGTGCACTGTATTTGATCTCCCACATGTTGTTGCCGGTTTACAAGGAGGTCAGAACTTAAAATATGTTGAAGGGGACATGTTCGAGTCAATTCCTCCTGCCGATGGCATTCTGTTGAAGGTAAAATAATGCCTTTGTAAGAACAATATAAGTCTATTATGTTCCTTGTCTTTAAAATATTAGTTAATTTTAATTTTAGTACTTATTTTTTTTTTTTTCAGCGATGCTATTTGTTATGAGAAAAAATAGCACGAAATGCACGAAACCTTGACGTGGATCAATATCCATTTTTAAAACTAAATCTTAATTAAAAATCAAAAAATGTATATTAACATTTGACGGAAAACAAAGCTTCGTGCAGTTTTACGAAACTTGTTTTCGTACTCGTTAGCATTTTCCTTTTTTTTTTTTTCAATTTGATCCCTAGTTTTCTGAAGTGTATATTTTCAATCTTTGTTAACAATTTTTCTCTATTTAGTGGTGACATGGCAAATAGATTATTGACAGGTGACAATATATTTGATTATGCCAGACGATCACTTAACAGAGGCAAGAACTAAACATGTACTTCCATAAAATCAGGACCAAATGAAACTTGTTTTATATGGAACAAAATCAAAATTGACTAATTTTTTGGGATGAAAAATATGCTTTACTAAACCATATATCTTCTTTGTGCACACCTGCTAAGTTAAATCATGCTTCTTTGCAACTAGTTCCAATAACTAGTGGCTAAGTAAATTGATAATTTTATTAGTAGATCTTATGCTCATGCTATCGTTCATGTAATTAGATTTATATATCTTCAGATTCGATTCTACTGGGATTTTTAACTTTTTTGCACGTTAAGAACATAATACGGTTTGGTATACCAAGATTAACATGATAATATATTATTTCAATAGCAAATCAATATTTAAACTCCTTTTTTTTATCACCCCTTAAAAACCAGATTAAATCAAACACCTTTCAGTGATTCATATGATTTATTGTTACTTTGAATGACATGCAGTGGATATTGCATGATTGGAATGATGAGCAGTGTGTGAAAATACTGAAGAAATGCAAGGAGGCAATTATTAAGAGCAAAGGCAAAGAACAAAAGGTGATTATCATAGACATTGTGGTGGAGAACGAAAAGGGAGATGATGAATCAATTGAAACACAACTCTTCGCTGATATGTTTGTGATGGTGTTGTATCCTGGAAAAGAGAGAAATGAGAAAGAATGGGCTAAGCTCATTTTGTCTGCTGGTTTCAGTGACTACAAGATAACTCCAGTTTTGGGTTTAAGGTCTCTCATTGAGATTTATCCGTAACAATATATATATATATATATATGAAAGGGGCCAGCAGCACTCTATCATCAATAAGGGATCCTTTAGTTATTTTGTATTTTATTATGGTATGGCGTGGAATCTATGAAATATATATATAGTTGTAATAATAATGTCTCTCGTTATCGCATTGTGCCGCAGGGAACATTGCATCCGATCAAATTATTGAAATCACATCTAATTTCTGTTTGTTAAAAAACCTGTTTTCAACTTACGTGACAAAAATTACAAAATGACTAAACCAACAAGGCAATGCAATATCTCATTCAAGTTTTTAACGTTTCAACAAACCCAAATGCACAAATTAAAATTAGAATAAGGTAATGGGTGAGAAAAATAACAGAGTGAAACGAATCATACAGGAGCAGGGTCATCAGGGTTAAAGGGTTTTTACCATATGCTTCAGGCATCCGAGCTAGCTATTGTCAAAATCTACTAATGATGGAGTTGAGATGCATAATAAAGATGCAGAAGGCAAGGAAAAAGGAATGGTGGCTTGAAGAGAAAACAAAGAAAATGAGGAGAGGAGTATTAGCCACATACTCCATCCAACACTTCTTTTTATTGGTTAAAATTTGTTAGAAATCACAAAATCATTAGTGAGGTTGATTAAACAAGAAGTATGACCTATACAATTTTGCAATTTTCACCAAATTCAGTCAATTGTAGAAAGTATGTTAAAAAGAATATATTAAAAAATGTTTTGCTAACATTTCTCCTGAGGAGAAACTCCACATGTTCTAAACATATACATGTTTGAATATTTTCTCATCACACACAAACACACTGACTAATGACTAATTAATGACTAATGAGGCTATGCTTAGATTGGTAATAAGGAACAAAATGGATTAACATTTTAAATAGCTCATTCCATTGTTTGTATTGTTAAAATGCCAATAGAATGAAATGATATTGAATCAGTGATGGATATCTAATATCATTATTTTTTTTACTCTTTTCTTACTCTACTACTCCAATTTTGGGACATAGAATGGAATAAAATTTTTTATTCTTATAATTATTAATTTATGATTTTATCCATTATTAAAATACATCAAAATCCTCGTCTCATTTGTTTAAAGTAATTGCTTGTGTTACGATCGTGAGATTTATATATGATAATAAAAGAAATTGTACAGATGAAAATGAAAGATTATAAGACCAATATTCTAGCAGAGGTAAATTCAAACCAGCTCAAACAAAGATAATTCTTACGCTCCTACGTATTCTTTAGTGTAATGAGAAATCAGAGTAATGTACTTCTCTAGAAAATATTTCTGTGTTGGATATTATTTATTAGAGTTGACATATCAAGCTGTCATTAGTTTGATACATGTTAATTTGATGTCACGTGACATTCTTTATAATCATTTTTTCCTCCAAAATTAGTTTTAAACAGTTTCTCATTCTTTTAATATATTATTTATAGTCATTAATACAATCAATTTATAATATCAATTAGTTGATATAATTATTGTGATCTTGTTATTTTTTTTATAATGTATGACCATTCGGTCAATTAATCTATTCTGATATGCCCTCCATTTCTTTTTACTTGTTTACTTAAGAAGATAACATGTAAATTAAAAATGTTATTAATATATTCAATTCGTTTATAGTAAAATTATTTATCACTTCATAATATGATATCTACTATTATAAGTATGTAAATATTTTAAAAAATAAATAAAAATAAAAACATCATTTAGAAAGATAATATTAAACATTATCTTATACTTTTACATAAGTAAATAAAGAAAAAATATAATATTTTAAAAAATGTTATAAAAATATATGAATAATTTAACTTATATATTTTAAAGTTGATATATTTAACATATAGGGTGTTGACAAAACTAGATCATAAGCTAACTTAAAAACTTATAAATTACCTAAAAGCTTATAAGTTAAAACCTAGGAGTTGAAAAGTTAAAAAAAACTGAAAACTTGTAAGCTAGTTGATTAAATTAAAAGTGCTTGATAAAGTTAGTAATGAGCCAACTAATCAATGTAAAGTGACATAGAAAGATATATTTAGTTATTTGATTATGACTTTATGAGGAATGCTAGCAACACTCTCTCAAACACACCCTTTCTAACACTTTCCTTACTATTGGTTAGAAATTATTGAAAATCACAAATTTTGGTAGGTTTTACTTCTAAATGATGAGTGAGATTCATTAAATAAAAAGTGAGAGTATTAGAAAGAGAGTGTTTCTAGCATTTGTCTAACTTTATGTGTGTATGTGTGTGTAGCTTTCAATAATTAAATTTATTTCTAATAACTTAATATCTTAAAAATTTGAACAATATTTTTTAAAATTTTATATTGTAAAAGAATGGTAAAGATTTGATAATTTTCTTAATTCTTGTCAAGTGTAGCAATCTATTAGTTTTGAAAACAATGGACATTCATTTTTTTTGTGATGTATTCCCTTCTTTTTCAAAAAAAAAGATTATAATTGTTTTTCCAAAACTAGAGTAGACTTTAATGCCAACTTACACCATACAAGTAAAATTTGATTAAAGTATACAAAACGAGCTATAATTTACCTAGTATCTTAAATCAAAAGAGGGGATTAATATTTTAAAAGAAAGCAAAAATATAATATTAAAGTTTTATTTTTGACCTCAATATATTACTCATTGTTGATTAATATTCTTTTTCATAAAAAAAAGTAAAAAGAAGTTATTAATAAAATGATAGGTAATAATTATAGTAAATATTTTTCTCTTACAAAATAAACTCCTCCTACCAATATTATCAATTGCTTATTAATCATTGAACAATACTACATTGAATATGCCAACTACATTGATGGTAGTACATGCACTTATATGCCAGCAGGCAACAACTACTTTTTTTTTTTTGGTACATTGTATTAGGTAAGTAATTTATCCAAAAAACTAAGTAATTTCATATACATATGTTAGAATATCACTTGTTGATTTTTCATTAATAATTGATATTAGATACTTTATTTTTACTCACTTTATAGGAGTGAAATCTAATAAAATAAATCACATCTTATTATGATTATCTCTTAATTAATATATTAATTTCGATTATATTAATTCTAAATTAAAATACATATCTTCTATGATTAAATATTGTAATTTAACATGGAAATAGATCACAATCATTAAAATACTGAACATTGACATCGTTTACCAATTACGATTATTTAGCACGTAATTTTATATTTCAAAAGATTTGAAAGATAATTTTTAAATAAAATTTTAACAATTTTAATAAATAATATAAGTTGATTCAAAATGACCTTATCTTATGTCTAAATATACGTTGGATCGATATTGATTTGGCCATAAGCCAACCTTACTAAAGTTATTAACTTTTTAACAATTCATTCTTTGGTGAACTAATTTGTACAAATAGAAAGTTTCATAGTGTTTTGGAGAGGGCTCATGCACGGACAACATCACTTAGATACAACCTACGACTAGGCACAATTACCAGACCTAAAAGACAAGGCAACATTTGGTGCCCTAATCGGCATGAAGATCCCAAGTCCAACTTTACTGTCAAACCATCGATTATTAGACGATCCTCCCTGATGAGACTACAACCGGTAGACACCTGCCGTAAACTTGGCAGATACTTGCTCTAATACGATATATAGGCCTCACATATGGGAAACATCTAACATGTGTCCTTCTCCCAACCACTTCTTTGACTAATTCACATTAGAGTTACGTTACTTGATCACCAAACATGCCGCCTCTCCATTGGTATAAATATGATCCCAAATCCCTTCTCTAGGTACCTTCTCTTCTTTACCACCAATTGTTACTTTGTTTGATTTTGATTTGGACGTCAGAGTTTGGTATGAGACCCCTCATTAGGAAGGTGTACATGTAAAGGCATATTAGAGATAGGGACATGGGTACAAATGTAACTAACTATCTGGTTATAACTAACTCAATTGTAACTAGTGAAATATAAATAGGAGAATTATAGTAAGAATTGGGAGGGATGGTAGTCATAAATGGGAGAGGATTTGGATACTCTCGAATTGTTTTGAGTTGTACACAAATATCGATTTGGAGGAGTATACAATAAGAAAATTCACATTCTTGTTGTCTTGTTCTAAATTCCTAATTTTCCCTAATATCATTTGATTATATTAGAATCACTACAGGTGGCACCACCTCCTTTCGATGACCTTGATGACATCGGTGCAACCTCAACTCTAATATTCCTCTTTGCCTCGAGCTAGAGCAAAACACAAGGATCGATAGAAGTAATACAATTCATTGGCTAAATTGTAAATTTACTTAATATATATGCAAATCAACTATTATCTTTTATGGAGATTTTCGAATGATGAAAAATGTGTGTAGCATGCCTTAAGCCTTTCACATCTATGTAAGATTAAAGTAATCCTCTATATTTATAAATTAGAATAGTTGTCTAACTTGTGAGAGCTCTACTCTTTCACATTTGATTTCGTTTAAATTCTTTCTCTCAAGCAAAGTTGAACTACACTCTTCTCCTATGCAAATATTATTTGTTGTAAAAAATTTTGCTCCTAAAATTTCTCTCCTTCCTCCCGTATCTCTTGATTTAAATTCTTTCATCTTTTCTTAATTCCTCCATCCCTTCCCTAATTCTTTCATCTTTTCCTTGATTTTTTCATTACTTTCTTGATTTAAACTAATTTGCCTCTTTCATATCTGATTACATGAGAATTTTCTCTTATTAATTGGGACTAAGTTACCATTAATTCTTTTAATTATTATTATATCTTTTAACTTGCATAATGATTTAAATTTCTTTATTTGTTACCTTATATAAATTCCTTTATCTCTTTTACCTAATCTAGTTTTAAAACATATTTAAATAGAGAGTTATTATTGAATCTTTATTATTTGAATTTATTATGTTAATAATTATTATATTAGATATAATAAATGTTCTATAAACAAATTTATTAAATTTTATCGAGATCATTTGACTTGTGCAATGCACAGGACTAGTTAATTAATAATTGTGAGCATGGTAACTTCAATATTTTATCATACAATTAAACTGTTCACCGAAAAAACATAAAATATATAATATACTTTAATTTGCATATAAGGCAGTTGTTCTTGGCATACTAATCATCACTAAGTCTATTATGTTTTTTGTCTTCACAATATTTGTTAATTTTAATTTTAGTACTTATATATATTTTTTTCAGCAATGCTATTTGTTACAAGAAAAAATAGCATGAAATGCACGAAAACATGACGTGGATCAGTATCCATTTTTAAAACTAAATCTTAATTAAAAATTAAAAATGTAAATTAACATTTGACGGAAAACCACTAGTGCAAAAAATAGATATTAGAGCAGGATTTTAAAACGGCTCATGTTCAACTGATTTAAAAAAAGATGCGGTGGCCTTTTTGCAATTTTAAACGAAAGTTTTTAACTCGGTTGTATTATAATCGAGTTAAAAACTAATTTTTAAATCAGTTATACATGTAACCGATTTTAAATGTATAATTTTAAATTGGTTACATTGAAGCGATGTAAAAATTAAGCTTTTTAAATCAGCTCCAATAGGAACCGGTTTAAAAAGCTGCTTTTTAAACCGGTTCCAGGTTAAAAAGTGTATCATTTAAAAATTTTTACGCATACACGAGTGGTCTCCGTCCTCTCTCCATATATTATCTTATTGTTCTGTCGACACTTCCTCTCCCTCCCTCACTCCAAACTCAAGTGGCGCTCTCCCTCCCTCCATTGTGTTCACGTCTTGCTCCCAAACTCCATTGAAGTTTAAAATCTGCATTGCATCGGGGCAGTTAGGGCTTGTGCGCTTCACCTTCGCCTCCATTCAACACCAATAAGTTCAGTATTGCATAGGTGCAAGCTCCATTTTTGCAGTTTTTGTTCATGCATGTGCTGTCATTATTGCAGTTTTGCAATTGGATTTTCTTGCTATGGAAAATTAATTGCTACAAGCTATGCTTGAATATATATATGTTGATGAATAGAAGATAAATTTAGTTGATTTTACATGTATGAATTTATGAATCTTTAAGTAAAAAGCTAAAATTATTATTTAAGTTAGTCATAACTTATATGAATATATGTTAAGGATTTTAATTGTTGAGAATTGAATGACATAAGCTATACGATCAATTGAAGTGAATTATTTTGGTTAGTACTTAAGTTGATGTTGCTTAGTAATGAGAAAGGATAAAAATTTGAAATTAATTTAAAGATATTTAAGGAATTAATTGTCATAAAATATATTATATTTTGTTTAAAATGTATGATGGCTATAGAGTTGGTGGATTACAAGAATGAAAGAACTAGCCTTAGTGTAGATTGGGAACTTTGTTAGGAAATTAAAAGATAAAAATCCCATTATGGCATCCATGTGTTACTTTATAGTTATTGAATACATATGGGAGGTTGATTACACAAAATTCAAAGTGCCTGTTTTTAAATGTAAGTGGGTTGACAGTAACACCGATGTGCAAATTAATGAATTAGGGTTCACATTGGTTGATCTTAGCAAGGTAGGTTATAAGGAAGAGCCTTTCATTATGGCCTACCAAGCAAAACAAGTTTTTATGTCAGTGATCCTTCTAACAAGAGATGGTCAGTGGTTCTATAAGGAAGAAGCGTGCATGCTAGTGATGAAAAAGAAGATTCAAATGTCGATCTTATTGAGATTCCTTCTTTCTTAATATAGATGCCCACTTTAAGTGATGAGAATGAAGTGGATGATATACATGCCACATGTGATGATCATCGCGAAGGAATATGGGAAAACATACGTACTTGACAGCGTTAGTTACTAACTTATATTTATCTTATTGTTTAGTCTTGTTTTTGTTAACTTTTTTATTTTATTTATTTCATTTCGATCGTAATGTTTATCTTTCGAAATGACATGTTTTGTGAATGTTGATACTAATATACATTTTTTTTTTCATTTGTAAACAGGCTCATGGCTGATTCTTCTAGTAACCCATCTTATGAGTCTACAAAAAAAAAGGATAGACGAGGGACACGGTTAAAGGAGTTGACTCTTAGCCGGGCTGGGGACCATCTAATACTAATTCAGTTTGACATGACTAGTGGGGCACTTGAAAGGGAAAATGCCACAAAATTCATTAGTTTTGTGGGCATCCTTATTCGAAGCAAGGTTTCTATCTTTTATGAGGATTGGGACTATGTAGAGGAGAGCGTGAAGAATCAAATTTGGCAAACTATCATAGTATTTTACTTTTATAGTCTCAAACATAAATATTGTATTTCACCGTATTATTGTCGTATACTGACTTTTCAATTTTATTTTGTAGCTCACTTATGATGTTCCACATAATGCCATATTGAAAAGAAAATTGTTAACACTTGCAGCTGAGCGTTGGAGGGCATTTAAGACACAGCTCACCACAAGATACATATATGGAAAATTGAAAGGCACTTCTTGTACTTTAATCATTATATTGAATCTCAAACGGGAAACTAAGGTTCACTCAAAATGCATAACTTGAATGTGATAGCATACAAATAATCATAATAATTTGAATGTGATAAGTCATAATAGCCTAAGCAAAATACTCCCATTCCATCGTTGGATCTTTTAGAAACATAACCAATAAATTTTCCAAAGTATAGCCCTTTTAATCAATAAACCAATCAATCTAAGTTACTTTTGAAAGCATGAAGAGAAAATAAAAGTAACTTCTACATGTATCGTCTCACCTCTCTTTACTTTTATTCATCCTTTAAGAATTAAAATGTACAATTTTATTCTCATAATTTATTAAATTTTATAGACAATCTCACCTTATGCTCTATTCCACTTACTTTGTCTCATTAAAAGAATTAGAAAATATTTTTGTATCACTGTTAATATTCTTTTTATTTACATATAATTATTATGAATCTTACCCTTAATAGTATCATTCATATTAATAATAATAATAATAATAATAATAATAATAATATAACTTTTTTGTGTTCCTGTGTGGTTAATTAAGGATGGTTGGGCTAACAAGACCTATGCATGATAGCCCAAATTTAGCATCTCTTTATGAAGCTAATTATTTTATATATGTTTTATTTATTTTATTATCATATTATTTTTTTTGCAAGGGCAATTGGAGACGCATTGCACTCATATTCTCTTGTACATGATTCACAAACCACACCCCCTTTTGGACTCCACTTGATACACCACCAGCTACCAACCATTCTCAAGTCTTCACCTTGATGCATTTCCACTATGCATTCCCAAAATTGAATAACTCTCACCTCCCTTTCTCAGTCTCTCACCGCTAGATATGGAGAAGAAACAAAATTTCTTGAGCGTAGGTTGCACTCACTTTTCCCCTATTCAGTTTCTAACCGTTCTTACAATCAATCAATTTAATTTTGGCAATATACACTTTGTCAAAATGATGTGTTTAATGGAGAAGCTTTTACGAGTTAAATGACAGTACATAACCACAACCGTTATCTATTGTCATTTAATTAAGACCACTTATTAGATGGCCAATTTACAAGTAGATAACCCTATTCTGTAAAAATTAGTTTCCCCCCTATTCTTTTCAGCTTCAATAGTTTTGAATAAAATAAATTGTTGAAAAATGGTTTGGAATTGCTACTGCCTAATATGATTTTAGCCAATGCTTGAAAAGACCACAATGGTCAATATGACAGCTTCCAGAATAACTTTCTTTGTATCAAATATCCAGTTTCATTGGAAAAAAAATTTGGGACCATACACTAGTAGGCAATTTTCATTGAAAAAAATGCAACTTAAGCAAACAAAGTTGCACAAGGGAAATATACAAGGTTGAAAAGTCCAAAGAATGTGTTAGGAAAAATTTGTTGTTAGAAAGTATATTGTTAATATTCCTCTATTTAGAATTATTCAACTTAAGATGATGTACATACCCCAAAATCCCAAGTTGTATATCAAGGGTAATCCCAATTCCTAAATGCAATTCTCCTTTGTCCACTGTCCTAAATTAGAATCACACACATCAAAGTCTAAGTTTTAACCACACAGACTAAATTGTAACCACGTATTTGATTCACAGAAGAGGTAGATAGGAAAGAGAATTTAACGGAGGGAAGGGAATTCCAATCTCAACAATTAAAACATAAACTACAAATTATTTCAATTTTAATTTAAATGAACAAATAACAACACTGACAAATAAATCCCAAATATTAAACCACATACAACCACACAATTAGGAAAAGTAGCAACTTATCATCTCAATTAAAATCAAAACAACGAAAATAAAATTGAATCTTATAGCTAGTAAAGGCACAACTCAATCCAATGACAAAACCAAGAGACACAGTGAAAATCCATAGGAGTTGGTAGTTGACGAGATGCTTCTGGTAAAGAAAATCCAACTGCAACGCTGCAATTGCACGCAAAAGCAACACAATAAAGAAAAAAACAATATCATTAGAGTAAAATTAAAGAGGAAGTAAGCAAAGCAATTAGGTTAGGAGACGCATTGATAAAGGGGACGAATATGAGGACGATGTAGAGAGCCAAGCCGACGCTGGTGGTGGCGAAGAAGACGAAGATGGGGCGAACGGTGACAACGATGGGTAGGGTAGGATGGAGACGGGGCTAACGGTGACGACGATGGGTAGGGTAGGAATTGTGTAATGGAAAACACGCTAAATGAATTAGGATTCAAAACTCACTTATTTTGTTACATTGGTTTAGTTATAACCGATGTAAAACGATCTTTTTACATTAGTTATAATTTTAACCAATGTAAAAAATCATTTTTTTACATCGGTTATAATTGAACCGATGTAAAACTTAATTACAAAAATGCAAATGCATTTTTTTTAAATCAGTTGGCAAATAACTGATGTAAAAACCTGTTGTAAAATGTCTATTTTCCACTAGTGACATAGTGATACTACCAATTAGTTTGATTGAAAACCGAATGTAGAACACAATGGTAGTGATCGAACAAGTATAAATCTTGTATATTCCTCTTTTTTGTTTACCCTTCCTCACATACATTAACTCTTGATCATTTTACCAATTGCATATTAATTTCACGATTATCTTGTTCATGTTTGCATAGTAAAGACAAGTTAATTACTTTAATTCTACAACATCCATATTTCCAAATCAAACTGATTCAAGTTTTTTCAAAAATCATGTGTTTCATTATTGAAAAGGCTTCAGGGTTCTTGAAAATTTTTATAGATTCAATCACCCCCGTCTTGGATCTAGCCCTTTTATTCAACAAACCCCTCTACCCGCAATTATTGCTACACCCATAAGTGACATAACTCACTCCCTCTTACCTTGAAAGAAGCAAATCCACAGCAAGAGGATGAAGACGAGTCAACAGTGAATCCTACAATATTATCTCCTAATCACGGTTACGACAGCTCTTGCAAAGGCTCCTATGACAACTCTATAGCAACGACATGGGTTTTAAGAGAAATCGAAGAGTGAGGTGGGGAATTGAGAATTAGGTCTAAGAGACCTAATAAGAGCTCTTAAAGATAAGTTGAGCTGCAAAAGATAGCAAGCCAAGGCCCAACTAGTAATTACGATGTGGGACTCAACAGTGTGGGTACTAACACTTCAAGCATCGATGTGGGACACCACATATGAATGTTTTAAGCTATTGACGTGGGATCTTATCAACTTAAATTTTATCTAAAGAGTTCTAAATGGCAAGTCAGTAATAATCTATGAAAAACAATTCGCAAAGATGGAGGATAAGCTACTGTCATTGTTATTTTAATATAGTAAGTGATGCTCCATTCAACTTAACTATTATGTTTTAATAACATAATATAATTTAATATAGTTAGTCTTAATAACCATTATGTTTTATTTTTTATTTCTATTTAAAATATTAGCTCAACTTAATAATTGGTTTAACTTAATATAAACATAATTAATATTATGTTTTGAAATGAATATTATGATATTTTTTATTATATTAAAATTTTAAAAAATATTATTTAATTATTACCAATTCAACAGTGATTAGACCATTGAACCTTCAATCGATGCTGTCACCAGTTCAATGATCGGTCTAGTTTTCAAAACATTGGCTACAACTGATCCGTTTTTGGTCATACTCGTCTCCTTCCCTTGACTCTCTTGTTTTGAGATATAGTCTTGACTATTTTCTTGTATGATATAAAATGAATCCAAAAAAAAAAAAACTTTTAACTTTTTTTCTTTCGTTTTTTTTACTAAATAACTTAAAAAAGTACCTCACTTTCTTCTCCTTTTCTTTTCTTCCTCATTTTTTTTTTCTTTTTGTTTCTTTTCTTTCATTCTTTTTCTCTAAACTAAACCAAACATTAATTTATAACATCAGCTATCATTCATCTTTGACTCCAAAATGGAAAGATTGAAAAAAAAATACTAGGCTCTACATGCTTTTTTTTATCTTACCTTTACCCCTGCGACAATACCAATTCAAAGAAAGGACCTGATTTTGCACTCTTTCTTTCCTTTGCTGTCCGTTCCCTTACTTTTCTCTCATTCCAAACGTGCAAGGGTCCCCCATACCTCAAAGTTGCTACATCGGCAAACAGCCACTGCTCTTCAGATCTGAGCCCTAATGAACATGAACGACTTTCTCTGACATATTAGCTCATTGATAGCATCCTTGAGCTAGACACAATTGTCGGCATTGTGGCACTAAAAATTTGTTAAACTCCACAATATTTCGTCCCGTCAATGTCAAGTTTGGCCTTTATGGATGCAGACGCTTGATGCCAACATGTTATAACTCGACTTGTGGACTTCAACAAATGCAGTTTTTGAACTTTCTTGGAGGAGCTCGACTCTCGTTATTTTCGCCACTTTTGTCACCTTTAGCATTCATTTGGTAGCCGCGAATTAGCCGAGAAGATAAGAGATTTGTAGTGAAGTTACTGTTTTCCATTCATTTGTTAGTAAATTAAAGCGATGGAATATTTGAAAAAACACACGAGACCCACCGTTAAAAAATTATTCGCAACATAGCGAACAATTGCGCAGAAGTTACTGTGCGCTGTGGGACGTTCTTCACAAAAATAGCTTGTGTAAATCGATTTACACAGGCAGAAATCGATTTGCAACCTTTTTTTTTATTGACATTTTATTTGTTTCAAAATAATATTAATGATAACAAAATCGGTTTACAATTGGGGCAAATTGATCCCCCCCCCTCCCCCCCCTAGTTTTTCTCAATCGACTAATACCCCCCCTCTGTCCAAACACCTGTTTATATAATAATAATAATAATAATAATAAATAAATAATAATAATAATAATAATAAAATAAATATTATAATAATAAAAATAATATTAATAATCTCAAAAGTTAACTTTCTTTTCATTTTTCTTCAACCAAACAACCTTAACTTTCACTCTATTTATCACTTATTTCTCTTCTCTTCTCTTCTCTTTCTTTCCTTTCCCTCTATTTCTTTCCTCTCTACCAAACATATCCTTAGATGTGCTTGCTTTCTCGTGCTCTGTTGGTTGGCCTTTTAATAAGTAAAAGATACCAAAGGTACTTTTGAATTGATTTTATCACTTAAAAAATTTAAAATTTGAATGTGTTGAGCAATAACTGAATCCTTTAATGAAATACTCTTTTAGAATTATCAATAACAATTTTTGTCATTTAAGAAAGGGTTTACGCTTTATTTAGTTGGCAGAAAATAGAAGAGAAGAAAAAAGAGTGTGAAAGTAAAAGAATATTAGTTGTTTGATAGAGTAGAAATATGAAAAAATATTTTAAAAAATAAGTGGAATCCATCAAAAAAATCTTTTACCCAAAATCACAAGTAAATACACAAAAATACCACCCGCTTCCTACCAAATCAATTTAATTGTACTACTAAATCGATCTAGTAGGTCGTCGGTCCCCTCTTTTTGCACTGAAATGGGTTTAGTTGTTGTTGTAATTCGATCAGTTGTTGATATTTTCTTCTCAATTCTATCTTCCACAATCTAGGATTGAAGAAGGAAGAGATAACAGGGCCTTACAGAAAATGTGGTAAAAATTTCGTGAGAGTCTAACCCCATAAACTGGACTTAAGTGGTGGACACCTTTGCAACTGATGTTCCTTCAAAAATGGGTCGCTTGTGGAGCCTGCTTTCAATATTCTGTATACAAATCACACACGTCCTGTGATATTTTATTTGTTATTGTCATGACTCATGAACATTTTCTGTTATTAATGGATAATATGTTCCAGATAAGATGCAAGAACCCAACTCTCAATCAACGCGGGTACCAGAATGGTATTGATTGATCTTAATCACAATAATCAATCTGACTTTGTTCTCCACAGCAAAGCCTTCGTGGCCAGGGCTCAGAAAGGAATTGGCCAACAAATTATGCTTGGCATTGTTGACACTGAATACAAGACGTAGGCTTATAGCACATTTGTAGCTGCGGTTTGGTTCTCATGTAGTTTTACGTAAATTTTATCCTTTCCTTTTGTTAGCATTATTTTCTTTTTTCCTTGCTCTGCGAGTTGTTTTGGTTTGTGCCCACCTCCCACCTACCGGCATCGGCCCACCAGCTAAAGAGAACATCAAGTCTACCAATGTTTAAATATTATGAATCCCTAGGGCAATCATATGCCGCATTAATAACCGGGAAAAAAAATGCTTTACCGAACGAATAAACGAGGCACGAATCTAACAAAACCTGCATGATTTCTGCCAAATTTATTTTTATTTTATATATTTAATTTTTAACCAATCAAATGTAAGCTAGTATTTGAGTGTATAGTTCGTAACTAATACATTCGTACTATAATCAGCAGTTCTCCTATATCAGTAACGATATCTATAACGTCTTTAAAAAATATTTAATATTATTCATAAATTAGTATATTTAATCTAAAATATTTTTATTTAATATTTATTATAAAATAATTATGAAGTAAGAAATGATTATTAAACAAAAATACATGTAAAAAAATAATTAATAAGACTTCAAATTTATAAAATATTAATAGTTTTAAACTAAAAGAAGTATAAGATTGAATTAATCTTTTGGTTTATACTTGCATTAATTTTTGGTTTTAATTTTCATATCTAAAAATTTTATGTTTTAGTTTTTATACAAATATTTTTTTTTTTGGATTAATATACAAGTATTTTTTTATACTTTGGTCTCTTAGTTTTATGATGGTATAAAACTGTCATAAAATATTATTTGTATAAAGACTAAAATATAAAAATTTTAATTACAAAGACTAAAATAAAAAGTTAACACAAGTATGAGAACCAAAAAATTAACTAAACCTTAATATAATAATGTTCAAAATTAGTCCCTAATGGAATGTTAAACATAGTTTGCAAATCTTACCCTCTGATAGTTGTGGTTTTAAGCATAGACGGTATGCTTAATTGGAGATATGATACCATGGATGTGAACTAGATATCTATTATATAACTGAAAAGACTCTATATCTTTTTTTTTGCCCCTTGGAAGTTTTTGCTTTTTCTATGAGATATGATGGCATGGATGTGAACTAGATATCTATTATATAACTGAAAAGACTCTTTATCTTTTTTCTTGTCCCTTTGAAGTTTTTGCTTTTTCTATGAGATATGATGCCATGCATGTGAACTAGATATCTATTATATAACTGAAAAGACTCTTTATCTTTTTTCTTGTCCCCTTGAAGTTTTTTATTTTTTCTATGAGATAAGGATTGATAACAGACACTTGACTAATTGCGAATTATTTATGGGTGGACATGATGTGTCCCCATAGGAAGTCCTCTAGGAACAATGTGTATATATATATATATATATATAGAAAGAGAGAGAGAGAGAGAGAAATTTATTAATGTATACACACCTATTTTTTAGTTTGAGTACGTTAACAAGTTACACTATAAGTATATTTTAAGATATATTATAGTTATAACTTGTTAACATATTCCAACAAAAAAACAAGTACGTATACATTAGCAAACTCCACAAACATTTGCTAACATATATATACTTATTTTTTAGTTGGAGTATGTTAGCAAGCTATACTATGATATATTTTAAAATACATTATAGTTATAACTTGTTAACGTACTTTAACTAAGTGAGTGTACATTAGCAAATCCCTATGTGTGTGTGTGTGTGTGTATATATATATATATATATATATATATATATATATATTGTATCATATGGGAATAGCTTTTTTAGATAAGAGTAAGATTGACAAATCTCAATTGCTAAATTAAAATAGAAGACTTAGATTAAAAGACTTAACAATTTATTCAAACCTCACATGACTATCAAATTTCTAAAAAATCTCAATTATCACCTTCTAAAATATTTTAATTATTATACCAATCTTCTTCAAAATTGTTATCTTTATTTATTTATTTATTTTGTCTAACCAGAAGGTATCTAGGACTTTTATTTGACACCCAATTAACCCCCACCCATTGAGTCGGCCCATTTTAGGGCTAAAACGGTACTTCCAATCGCGACTCAAAATTATTATCTTGAGATAATTGGAAAGATAATTTTGAAATCTTCTTCATATTAATACAATATTTTACTTTTTTAAAAACGTAGAAAACCCTCAATTTACTATTTTAAAATAACAATTCAATAATTTATTTATCTACCATTAATAATTAACATAATAATTTATTTTTTAAAAATAGAGACAAATGACATGCATATATGATCGATGATACCAGGTGTCAAAGTTGGTCAAATTATACCTTCAATAATTTTTTGTAGAATATAAAATTAATCAATGTAACCATTGAATTTAATGTTCTGTTAATTAGATTGAATATACAAAATTTCATATAATTCTAAAATTATTTAGTAGTTAATTACATCACTTTGTTTTAACGTATAATATGATATTAAAATATGTGTAAATATCCATTGTTAGATAACACATGTAGAAAAATCTAAATTATATGAAATTTGATATACTTAATCATGAATATAATATCACATAATTCAACGGTTGATTGGTTAAATTTATATTCTATAAAAAGTTATTAAAGATATAATTTGACTAATTTCGACACATAATGTTAATGGATTCTGACATATATGTGTGTGTGTGTGTGTGGTGTGGAACAAGTTCAAGCATAGGGTAAGGGTAAGGGTGTGGGTTTACATTCCTAGTCTCACTTTTATAAAGTGGGAAATATCCTTACCTGAACTTGATACCAAAATCAAATATTTTCCTTCTTAAAATTAGGTTATGACTAGATGGATATTTATAAGTTTGGATTTAATTGTCATGTCTAGATGTCACATGACATTATTATAATTAGAGATGTCAAATAGGTCAATCCAACCCAAACCAACCAATTCTTAACCTGCCAAAAAACAAGTTAGGTTAGGTTGGATTCATTTTAAAATTGGGTTTAAAATATCAACCCAACCCAACCTGTGGTGAGTTACAGGTTGGGTTGGGTTGACTTGCCAAAATTTTTGAAAAATAAAAAATAGACGCCCACCAAATAAATAAATATAAGTAATCTAAACATAATGTCACAATTACCATAATATCATCTTACTAAATGGTCTTAGCACAATTTTTAAAAAAATTATCATCATGGATTAAATAAATGTAGAATAAAACAACAAAATAATATGAAACTCATAATACATCGTAAAATATTATGTCCAATAAAATAATTTTTAACTAAATAATTTATTAAAAAAATAAAAATAAAAAATTAATCCAGTGGGTCAACCTAACCCAAAACCTGCCCCTTGACCCGTTAGATTGGCAGTTTATGCATGTTGGGTTATGTGGGTTGAAATGTTGAATTACTCAACCCAACTCAACCTGTTTTGGTGAGTTAAGTGGGTTAACTCGTCAGATTTAGCCCACTTTGACATCCCTAATTATAATCATTTTTCTTCAAAATTAGTTTTTGATAGCTTCTCATTTTTTAATTTACTATTTACAATAGTAATTAGAACAATCAACTTATATATCAATTAATTAATATAATTAGTCATGTTGTAATTTTTTTAACGTTTGACTAATCATTCGGTCAATTAATCTAATCTAATACTTTGTTTATTCACTTAAAAAGATAACATGCAAATTAAAAAAATGTTATTAATGTATTCAATTTTTTACAGTAAAATTATTTTTAACTTAATATGATATCTACTAGTTTAAGTATGTCAATATTTAAAAATTAAATAAAAATAAAGATATAATTAAAAAAGATAATAATAATTATTGTCTTGAACTTTTACATTAATAAATAAATGAATAAACAAAAGAGAGTATTGTGTGATAAAATGAATAACATGATAGAGAGAAATAAAGAAAAATAATAATATTTTAAAAAGTGTTATAAAATATATTACATGAATAATTTAACTCATATTTTAAACCTAACATATTTAACATATAATGGATCAAAATTGATACCTCATGTTTTGTCCGAATTGGATGGGAAAGATGTATCTATCTAGGATGGATTGAGCTGATGTGTCCAAAATGGACTAAGCTAACACTTTAGCCTAAATAAGTTGGTGCCCTGGCCGAAATGATCTACCAGAATTGGACTTAGTTGTGGTCTAGGCCAAATTCCACGGTCTCCTAGTTGAACTCGAAGATCTAATGAGCTCTCCAACAAAGAAGAAACTTCGTGAAAAATAGATGAGTACTTGCAAAAGACAAGCCGATGCTTAAGTCAATAAATATTTTACTACAATAATATTGTGAAGTAAATGTGCACCTCATATGATAACTTATTTATTTTTTTACGAATATCTCATACAATAATGTTGGCTGTATTTATATAAATCTAAAATAAGTTAGATTCCTTGATTCCTTGATGCGAGACTTTTAGTAGGATGGAAAAAGCTCATTTTACAACAGCTCAATCTCCATAATTGTGATTCATTGGCCCCATGCCATTGCATGTACAAATTATTATATTAACTTTTTTTGTAAATTGTTATTAAATTATTTTAAAGATATAAAATATATAGTTATTAAAATTTTTATTTCTTATTAAAATTACTTTACCTCGTGTGTAAAATATGTACGGTTTGTTTGATAGAGAAGAGAGAAATAAGGTAGATAGAAATAGGTAAGAAATAAGTTAAGAGGTAAAAAATAGATAAAAAATAATTTGAAATTTTAGGTTGTTTAATTTAAGAGAAATGGATGAAAAATACGAGAGAGATAGATAAGTAAATGAAAATAGGTGAGAAATAGAGTAAAAATAGACTTATGAGACCCACAAATTTTTAAAAATTTATTTGCCATTTCAACTCAACCAACTATAATTTTTTTTTAAAATTTGAATTTTTTTTCTTCTCTTCTCTCTTCCATGTACCAAACAGGGCATAGGCAAAACTACCAATAATGGAGGATGTGCTTTATTCTTACATGTACTTAGTTTTGTAGCGGTCCATTTGTCGCTTTGCCTTGTCACATGCAAATCTAAAACAGGAAATGGATCCCCTGCAGTCACAGCAGTGGCTGCAACAAATCTTAGCTATCAAAAAAAAATCTATAGATTAAATAAAAGAAAAAATCATTAAAAAAATTTAGACCATTGGATGTTGACTGTAAGACCCTGCAGTTGCTTTCTAACTGGAGAGGATCCTGATCCAACACTACGTACCAAAAAAAAAAAAAAAGATAACTCGCAATAAATACGTAGATACATGGATTAAATAAAAAAAAAACATCCTTTACCTCTGTTTGCCATTTTGCCTTATCCTTCCTTCAAGACATCGATATAGCACACCTGCTGGTCTTATAAATAGACCAAAGTACTGTGTGAGGTTTTATACCACAAACCTAGCTACTAGTTCAGACATCAAATTATATATGGAATCCCAGAGTGAAGAGCATGCTACAAAATTGCTACCAGCTTATACCAACGTTAATGATCATAGTCTCAGATTCATAAACTCCATGTCCCTTAAATGTGCAATTGACCTGAGCATACCAGATGTCATACACAAGTACGGCCAACCCATGCCACTCCCACAACTCATTGCTTCACTACCAATCCACCCATCCAAGACTTGCTTCATCTACCGCTTGATGCGAATTTTGACCCATTCTGGTTTTTTCTCTGAGCAAACTGTCACCGAAAATGAGCAAGAAGTGAGGTATGTGCTAACTGATGCATCTAGACTACTCCTTAAGGACCATCCCTTGAGTATGACATCTTTGTTGCAAGTCACACTTGATCCAAGTGTGATTAAGTCATGGTGTCAATTCTCTACTTGGCTCACAAATGAAGACCTTACACCATTTCACACAGAAAATGGGATGACATTTTGGGATTATGTTAGGCGTGACCCCAAATTCAATCACGTTTATAATGATGCCACGGCTAAGGAGACTCGATTCATTTCTAGTGCGGTGATTGAGAAGGGCAGGGAAGTGTTCAAGGGATTAGAGTCATTAGTTGATGTTGGAGGGGGAACAGGGACTATGGTTAAGGCCATTGCTAAGTCATTCCCACAACTACACTGTATTGTATTTGATCAACCACATGTTGTCGCTAACTTGCAAGGGACAGAAAACATAAAATATGTTGGAGGAGACATGTTTGAAGCAATTCCTTCAGCTGATACCGTTATTTTGAAGGTAAATTTTATCTAAGTATATATTAATTATATATCTTCTTACTACACCTTTACCACCGCAACACGTTTTACTTGTCTACTAGATTATATATATAACTAGGGCCTAATAATTAACATGCTTGATAATTTGATTCATTCCACCAATATATTGTTCAAGAACATTTAACATAGGATTAGAGGTAAATAGAAAAATATATAAGAGGTTTAAGTCCAAAGTGTTAAGGCAGTTTGGAAGAATAGATCACCTAAGCTAAAATCTAATTTACTCTCTCTTACATTTTTTATTTTTTTTTGGATAAGCTAAAGAGTCACTCTTACACTTTTTAAGAAAGTCTCACACGTATAATTCTAATATGGTATTAAACCTCACATCTAAAGGTAGACTTGAAAAGTAAATTAAAAAAATCGACACAAATATGTAGAAAAAGGCTTAGATATGTTATTGGTTCTTATATATATGAATAATTTTTATTTTTCTTAATCCATTAAAGAATTTTTTGTTGTTGTTGTTTTGGTCATCATAAATTTTGATTTTGTTTGTAATGGTCCTTATTACTACTTAGTAGTAATGTGACACACATCAAATTATTTTACGTTATTTTGAGGTTGCATATGATGTAATGCATGTCACAATATTAGTAATGGGTGAGAAAAACTATTTAAAATTTTTTAAATTTATAAGAATCAAAATCAACATCAAAATTGGAGAACTAAAACTAAATTTAACTATATTTAGAAGGATTAAAACATATTTTATCCTAAAAAAGTTAAAAAGTCAACAAGAAAAGAAGACAATGCAAAAGGACAAAAAAAAGAAAAAAGGATGAGGAAATAAAAACAGATCTATATATGTTCTCCAAATTTTAAGAAAAGAAGCACAAGCCTAACCAATATATGAAAGTAGTCTTAAGAATAAGGACAAGTTATAACTTGGTCAAAGTTAGTAAGACTTAAGGATCGATGTTGGACAATATGTCACACATTGGTGAGTTATAAGCAAATAAAACAAAATTCAAAGTGTTGGTATTGTGTACTAATAGGTTACCTTGATTGGACAAGTATATATATATATATATATATATATATATATATATATATATATATATATATATATGATGTGGTGATTTTAGAAAAAAGATGAACATGATTATGAATTATGATAAATAGAAAATCTTCATTTCTTTTTTAGTGATTCTTATCGTTGTTACTTTGATAATTAAGCAGTGGATATTTCATAGCTGGAATGACGAGGAATGCGTGAAAATATTGAATAAATGCAAGGAGGCTATACCTAGCCACGGAAAGGTTATCATCATAGACTTAGTGATGGAGAATAAGAAGGAAGACAATAAATTAATTGAGATGGAGTTATGCTGTGATATGCTTATGATGTCACTTTTTGCAGGAAAAGACAGAAATGAGAAAGAATGGTCCGATCTGATTTTCTCTGCTGGTTTCAGTAACTATAAGATAACTCCAATTTTTGATTTAGATTATATCATTGAGGTTTATCCTTAGTGTAACCAGTAGAGCAATGCAAGAAAAGGACCATATTATGTATGTATGACATAAAACTCTATGTTTTAATTTTCATTTACTCTTTTGTTCTAGTTTTTCTTGTATCATAATCAAGTTTAAAGAGAATGATCGAATCTATTCATGTGTATTCTAGTTTATCTTGTATTAGAATCAAGTTTAAGAAAATGAATGAATCTATTCGTGTATGTGTGTGTAACCAATCAAAAATACTTTTTCATATGACTTTTAAGGTAATTATTATAAAAATAAATAAACTTATTATACTTTGACAGTATTGGACGACAGGATAAAAAGCATTTACTCTATTAATGTATATATTTTTTATTCTACATATATTATGTTCATAGAAATAAACAAAGTAATATATATGATGTGATAAATTTTTTTTTTAAAAAAAGAACATGATTATGATAAATAGAAAATCAATATTCATTTCTTTTTAGTGATTCTTATTGTTGTTTCTATGATAATTAAGCCGTGGATATTGCATAACTATGGAATGACGAGGAATATGTGAAAATATTGAATAAATACAAGGAGGCAACACCCGTTAGATTTGTCCGTAAATTTTGTGCATTTTTGCACAAAAATATAAGTGCAAAATTACTGATAATTAAGCCTTTGATAACTTTGACACCTTTTCAAACAAAAATATACACGTGAAGTTACAAGCTATTTGATTGCCAATAAGTGTATTTACCCTTAGCGACAGCAAAACCTTTGGTAAGCAACTGTTGGCTTTTCGATGTCATTTTCCCTTACGATTAGTTTGGTTGTTGATAAGGGTATTTTTCCGTAGCGACAGTGAAGCCGTTGGAAAGTGATTATTGGATTTTTGATGCTTTCCCTTATCGTCAGTCTGGCTGTCAGTAAGGATATTTTTCCCACAACGATAGTGAAGCCGTCAAAAATTGATTATTGGGTTTTCGATGATATTTCTCCTACCAACGGTTTTGCCATCAGTAAGGTTATTTTCCCTTATTGACAACACTGCCAATATGTTGTCAATAAGTTATTATTAAATCACTCATTACGACCCCTCTTCCCCATTTTGCTCATCTTCCTTATTTTTGTCTTTCTCTTAGTAACCATTGTGTCCCCTCTCGACAACTATCACTAGCCACCCACATGCCACCACTGGCCACCCACGTGCCACCGGCTATTGGATAACGAGGTAAGCTTGAATATTTTTGGTTGCTAGAAAAATTTGATTTCTTTTTTTATTGGCCTTGGTTAAAATTGCTCTATGTTTTCATGATGCGTTTTTGAACTCGAATATGTCGTGGATTTTCTAGACTTGCACTATGATAAAATGTTGGTTGGCTTAAATTAACTGTTGGTTGACTGAGAAATGATTTGAATTGTTCAATTTTTACGCTTTAGTATGAGACAAATAGAACTCACCTGTGTTATTTGGCTTGTGAGAAATTGCAATTTTAACATAAGCATCTCTGTTTATATTTTTTTTCTCTCCACTGTACTTTAGCTTTATTAAAACTAGAAGAAAAAAAAACTAAGTAACTCTTCCTGGGTAGCCCATGTACGTTGGGCTAGGAGGTTCATTATAGAGTGAACTAATTCCAATTAGAAGTAAGACAAAAAGGGAAAAAACACAATGAGAAATAATAATAAATAAGTAAATAAATAATTTAGAATAAAAGCCTAAGTACATGAAATAACTACGAAAATATTGAAAGAAAGTTTAGGATTTATAATGAATGTAACCTAAGACAAAGAGAATAATCGATATAATTATGACATTAATAGTATTGATAATGATATTAATAATAACACTAGATATATTAAAACAATAGAAATTAATTGCGAATGGCTTCTCTTTTGTGTGCTGCCTCTTGTAGCTAAGAGTTTGACTCGACTCTTATGTTCATTCTGAAATCAAGGATGGGTGGTTAGCTGGATACTTAAAACGTGTAATGCTTTAACTGGATTGTATTCGTGTGGAGTCGTGGATACTTTTTGTTTATTTGGACTGGACTGCGTGTATTAAGATATTGTTTCGTTGTCTTGGCTTGTCCATGAAGAGTTAACGAGTTGGTTTTTACTTACTTTTTCATCGGCCTTGTTATAATGGGAAGACTTAAGTGTTACACTAGTAGAAGTTCGTATTTGAGGTACGCTTCATGGTCGTCTTACACTTGACTTGAGTCTTTGGCAGTATTAATTGAACTGAACTTATTGGAATTAAAATAAGCTATTTCTAATTTGAAAGAGTAGCTATTTGATAACTGTTAAGTATGATAGTATTCTCATTCTTTCAAGAAGAATCTTTTATATGTTATACTTCTGGTTTGTGATATCAACTTGTGGCTTATTTTCCTTCTTCAGGTAGTACCTTGCCCCTCTATGCCAAGGCACAACAAACCTAAGCAAGTTGATCTATAATTATTCAAGCCAGTGTTTGTGTGCAGGTAACAGCCAATTTAGAGCTAATTCTTGAAAGCACTCTTTATTTAAGTGGCATTTCAAGTGTTAAGAAGTCTCTTTTGCCACAAGTCTTGTTCTTTATATTTACTTAAATATGTAAAATTTAACTAAATATAAATAGTAAAATAAAAATTTAGGTAAAATTTAGTAATAAAATAATAATTAAAATTTAAGTAAATTGATTAAATATGTGAAATTTAAGTAAATATAAATAATGAAATGAAAATTAAAGTTAAATTTATAGGTGTTAAGTCTCATAATATTTTTAAAAATAAAGAGTGCTTTCATTTTTAAAAATTTATAGGTGTTAAGTCTCATAAAATTTATAGGCCATTGATGAGCGTCGAGCACATCATGTAAGGACCCAGCTTGTTGGGATTAGGATTTAGCTAGAATTCATTTGGAATTAGTAAAATAAAACCTTCTTTTATTTTGGGTTACTGAAATTGCAAGTAAATTTTTCGCATTAATGTAAACCTATGTTAATGTTTTGCAGAATATGGAGCATGTCACACAAAAGCACTTTACAATACCTTTGCATAGGGAAAATATAAAAGTCAGCTACACAAGATGATCGCGTTTGCAGGTACATGATAGACAGTTTACATATTCACAATCATAATTTAGCTTGAGCAAGCATGTGAGTATAAAACTCAATAAATCAAAAGCTATCTACCCTTTAGCTCTTAGGATGATCCTTGTGCCTTGTCGTCCATCCATTCATTGCTTGGTGACGAGCAGGGCCACAGCCAACAAACAACAAGAAGGTGAGATAACAGACACATATATCATAACAAGGAGCATAGCAAGCTCAAGGGATATGCCACCATCATTGGCAATGACCCACACACATATATATACACAATATAACCTAGATAGCACTATGAATATTATCAATCCATCCATAGACCAGACATTATCAACAGGCAAACATAACATGCTAGCACAACATGGTCCCTTAGTCTACTCATCCAACAGTTTAGTTTAAGCCAACATAACATCATCATATCACAGTGCATAGCATGTACGAGCTACAGTTATACAATAATAGCAATCAGATAATCAAACAACTAGGCTAGGCATCATAGGCATCATGAGCACAACAAGTTACAACAAATCTCAGCAGGGATTAGTCATTCAGAATGCATGCAATGCATGTCCAACTATCCAATCAGTCACTAAATCTTTTATTTAGTGCACATGATGCATGAGGGTACCCATATTCAGATATTATGATGACGCGAACCCCATAACAGGCAATTTATGAGAACTTAGTACGAAGCTATTTCACCCTAAGGGTGTTCAGAGGATCAAGTCAAAGTTAGCACAATATAGTAGTCTCTATGGGAGGGCGAACTATTTACGAGGCTTTTTGCCACTTAGCTTAGGAATCCCCGAAGGGTAGTAGTGATCCATATATGCCATGATGCATGATGAATTATTACATATTTTCCATTATCAGATGCTGAGATGAAGGGAATAGAGATGGATTTATAGTTAAAAGCCCATGAACTATTTTAAAATCATCTTTCTTGACCCTTAAGAACAAATTCACTTTGTAAATTCATTTTAGTGATAACAAACTCCTAAAATCACTTAATTGCCACAAGTGATGCAAAGAGATGCTTTTGTTTCAAAACTCATTTTGAAAGCAATTTCCAGATAACACCAGTGTGTCAAAGTACATAAGGGACATATGGACTTTATGCATAAGTCTAGACATCGACCTTATTGAAAGGTGTATGTTATGAAAGACAAATCTAAACCAAACTAAAGTTTAGATAAGAAACACCAAGGATGAGATTTAAAATGATCCGGTTGGGGAAGGAAAATGTCAAAACAAACCTAAACACGGTAGTTTTGGCCAAATTTCAGAAAAAAAGGCTTTCTCAACGAACCATTTCGAACCCACATGATCTAATTTAGAAAATATAGCCACAGCTAGTGGCTTTACAACCCAATTAAAACCTAGTCTAGTATAAACTCCAGAAAATAGTACCATCTCCCTCATCATCTTCAGGTATTTTCATAGTATTACTCTCTATTAAGCCGTTGGGGTGAAACCAATTAGCCTTGGCACAGACCGGTGTCCTTAATATACCACCATAATAGGGAAAGGGCTATAGAAATTATGATCCAAGAAATCAACCACAAACCAAGGCATTCATATAAGTTTCTCATACATTTATGAGATGTTATAGTAATTAATCTGTCATGTCTAACATACATTATACAATCATATTTAGTAATGCCTTTAAAATGTGTGCATCCCAACATTTGCATACAAACAAAATAGATCATGCAAATTTAAGTTGGCATCTATCCATACAAGACATGAACCCTACATCGAGGTATCATAGGGAAGGCATTACTAGAAACATACAACTTTTACATAAATACTTAAACACCAAAACAACATGCTACCTAGCAAATTTGGCCACAAAGACTAGTATGCATGACTTAGAAAATCACCAAAATTCACAGATACCTCCAATTGAAGTGAGGCCATTTTCATTTGAAAGCTAACTCATTAGGCTACAAGACCACCAAAGGGTTTTAGCTAATTCCTCCTACATCAGTACCAGTTTTTGAAACAAGTTAAGCCTTATGTAATGTGAGATTCCAGCAATCTCTTCACGACTTAGTTTGGATTTCTCGTTTGTCCTAGACTTGGACATGGATTGGGACTTAGGAAAGGAAAATTCCATTCACCTTTTAGGTATAGGAAACTAAGGGATTTAACCCCAACACAGAGATCCACCATGACATCTCACAATTTTACAAAAACGGTATCAAAACCTTTAGCTGTCCTGTCCAAATTCAAATTTGACATCCCTAAAATGGAAATTCACCAAATATTCTACGAGGCTCTAAAAATTATGAAACTAGGGTTGGAAAGAAGACATCTAGGGTTGAATGCTCACCAAAGGGTTTTAATTAATTCCAACAGGACAGTTCACACAAATTAAATGAACACAGTATAGGTGTTGTCCAACAATTTCAACAAACTCACCTAACATGGTTTAAGACTTCTAACTTCATGTAGCCTTAAGCAAGGCTTGACACTTAGACATGAACACATTTAGACCTTACTCAAATGTATGGACACATAAGAATCACTCCCACAATAAATTTGGCACCTTAGCCACCTTATTTGGACTCAAGCAGTCCATAAACCCAAAACTGCCCTAAACCAAAGCGGGCTAAACCTATCTAGCCAAAATATTTGACAAATATTCTAGGAATTAGAGAAAAACATATGACCACTTGGGTTTAAAAGAAGACATCTAGAACTACAAAACTATTAAAAAACAAGGGTTGGTTTCTTAAAGGCTATCCACACGAAACCAAGCAAAATAGGGGAGAATTCAGTGAAATTTTAGCAATTGACACAAAATTTATACAAGTCTTTTAACTTTCAAAATGTGGCCCATAGAATGGCTCAATGAATCACTCTACCTTATAGCTCCGTAGCACTTCGAGGTTTCCTTTCAAATCCTTGAGGCTCAAACCTAACATAAAAAAATAGCCATAACCATATTTGTTCACAGTTCATCAAAACACCACAAGATTCAAGAGTGCATAAAACGTAAATTTATCGACTCGGAGTTATAAGTTGTTAGGAGTGAGGTGATCCTAATTGACTCTACTTGTCTACCACATGTAGACTATCTCACTACCCCTTTACCTCAGGTGGTGAGAAGTCCTCTAGTCGCAATTCGACGTACACCTACGTATCTTGCTCTCCTTTTTGCTCCTTTATCTTGCGATCAATGTTGTTTTCTCCTCGGTTGTCTGATCAATGATCAAGACCTATTAAATCGAAACTTGTCACATGCAGATCTTAGAAATGCCATTGCATGTGGAGTTCAAAGATTTAAAGGTCCACATGCAAGGCTCACAAAATCACGCCCAAAAAGAAAAAAAAAGATGGGGTTTTGAAGCGTTGACTTACTGTGGGTTTTTACGCTACAAGATGGCTACTCTGACATGATTCCGGCTTCGTAAGCAAGCTCTAAGCACTTCCTAGGGCTTGGGTTGGACTCAATCTCATAGAGAAGTGAGAAAAAGCTGCACGTAAGCTTGGGTTTGGTGAGGATTTGTAGAGGAGGTGGCAGTTTGGTGGTGGAAAATGTGGCTTGAGTTGGTGGAAAGCTTGGGTTTATGGAGAGCAAAAGAAGGGTAGTGGGTTGCAGAGGTGACCTGCTCGTGGACTCATGGTGGCTTGTAATGGTGGCATGGGTTTGGAAAGGAGGAACCATGGTGGTGGTTAGGGTTTGGTGGTGGTGGTGGTGGTGGTGAGGAGGAGGTATGGTGGTTGTGAAGGTGGGGTGTGAAAGAAAGCTAATAGGACGGTTCCTCGTGGTGGTGGCTGATTCGTGCTTTGTGGGGGGAAAAGAGGTAGTGGTTGGGTGGTGGAGGAGAAGGCTGTGGGAGGTTTAAAGAAAAAAAAGGAACTTAGAGGGGAGGTGGGGCGTGAAGGAGAAGAACAAAAAAGGGCTCTCTGTTTGGTGAGAAGAGAATGAAAGGGGGGACTTGTGTGCATATATATGTGTGTGTGTATAAAGGGGGCCTAGGTAGTGTGTTCATGGGTGGTTTGAAACTTCTAAGTATGCTTAGATGTTGGTGTGGGCTTTCAAGTGTTTAGGATTTGAGTTTATAAAGTGTTTGTCATGTAAGGGTTGTGGGTGGGTTTAAAAGATTTCACAGTTTAAACTCATAATATATAGCTATTTTATGGTTTTAGTCATCACAAGGGATTGCCTTAGCTCGAGGGAAGTTCAGGATGCATCAAGCCCCTTCAAGAGTAGTTAGCAAGAAATCCCACTAACTATAGTTATAACGTAGCTAGGCTTTCTATATGATAATGCATGTAATTAATAAAACTTATTATAATAAAACATATAAATATAATAATTTGCAATTATAATTAAACACTTGTTTTTAAGAAATCTAAATTTATAAATCTCATAACAACTTAATTTATTTGGAAAGGATAAATTCTAAAAGATTTTTCCACTAAAACTTTTGAACTGAGTTGCTACAGTAATATTTTTATATATGTAAAAAGCAAATATGTATAATAAATATTTATCTTAGGAAAACATGTTTTAGGAAGTACTTATAGCAACTTAATTAAATTCCAAGAAGTGTATATCAAAGGTTTTTATGTTTAAACTCATAGATTAAGTTGCAACATTGATATATAGTTTGAAAAAGAATACTTTCAAATAATTATTATACGCTAGAAGAGGCACAGTCATAGCTATATATATATATATATATATATATATATATATATGTATATGTATGTGTGTGTGTGTGTGTATACATATATGTACATGTATATATACACATGTGTGTGTGTATAGGGAACATATTTAGCGAGAAGGTCTTTTTTATGTGAGAGTGAGAGGAATAAAGCTACACCATTAAATCTTACCATAAATGGTCAAGATTAAAATATACAAGTCATGTGAGATTTTTAAAAATTCACATGATTTTTTTAAGTGATCACATAACATTAAATCCTGACTATTCATGTATGGTTATATGACCTAGATTTACTCCTCTTACTCTTATATAAAAATGACCCTCTCACTAGATATGCCTCCTATTATATATATATATATACATATATATATATATATAAAGAGAGAGAGAGAGAGAGAGAGAGAGAGAGAGAGAGATTTGCTAACGTACACACACTTGTTTCTTAGTTGGATTAAGCTAGTAAGCTACATCATAGGTGTATTTTAAGATATATTGTAGTTATAGTTTTCTAACATACTCCAATTAAAAAATAAGTGTGTGTACATTAGCAAACTCTCCACTAGCATTTACTAACGTAGTATGCTTAGGATTATTGTTACACCATAGGTTGAATATGCAAACTACATTGATGGTTGTACACTTAGGATTACTGTTACACTCCTTTCAAAAGTACGTTTAGGATAGAAGATACAAAAAATATCATTCTTCAAAAGTAGGTTCCAAACCTAAAAGTACGTTAACATGTGCTTATATGCCGACAGGCAACAACTACTTTTTTTTTTTTTTGGTACATTGTATTAGCTAAGTAATTTATCCAAAAAAACTAAGTAGTTTCATATACATGTTAGAATTTCACTTGTTAATTTTTCATTAATAATTTATATTAGATACTTTACTCTTACTCACTTTATAGGAGTGAAATCTAATAAAATAAATCACATCTTATTATGATTCTCTCTTAATTAATATATTAATTTCGATTATATTAATTCTAAATTAAAATACATATCTTCTGTGATTAAATATTGTAATTTAACATTGAAATAGATCACAATCATGAAAACACTGAACATTGACAACGTTTACCAATTCCGATTATTTAGCAAGTAATTTTATATTTCAAAAAATTTGAAAGATAATTTTTAAATAAAATTTTAACAATTTTAATAAATAATATGAGTTAATTCAAAAAGACCTTATCTTAATGTCTAAATATACGTTGGATCGATATTGATTTGGCCATAAGTCAACCTTACTAAAGTTATTAACTTTTTGACAATTCATTCTTTGGTGAAGTAATTCGTATAAATAGAAAGTTTCATGGTGTTTTGGATAGGGCTCATGCAAGGACAACATCACCTAGATACAACCTACGACTAGGCATGACTACCAGACTTAGATGACAAGGCAACATTTGTTGCCCAAATCGACATGAAGATCCCAAGTTCGACTTTACAGTCAGATCATCGATTATTGGACAACCTTCCTTGATGAGACTACAACTGGTAGACACCTGCCCAAAACCTGATAGATACTTGCTCTGATAGGATATATAGGCCTTGCATATAGGAAACATTTAACATGTGTCCTTCCCCCAACCACTTCTTTGACGATACACATCACAGTTACGTTACTTGATCACCAAACATACCGCCTCTCCATGCTTATAAATATGACCCTAAATCCCTTCTTTAGGTACGTTATCTTCTTTACCACCAACTGTTACTTTGTTCGATATTGACTTGGACATCAAAGTTTGGTATGAGACCCCTCATTAGGAAGGTGTACACGTAAAGGCATATTAGAGATAGGGACATGGGCACAATTGTAACTAACTATTTGGTTAAAACTAACTCAGTTGTAACTAGTGAAATATAAATAGGAGAATTATAGTCAGAATTGGGAGGGGTGGTAGTCATAAATAGGAGAGGATTTGGATACTCTCGAATTGTTTTGAGTTGTACACAATCTTCTTCTCTTAGGTCATACCATATCGATCTAGAGGAGTATACAATAACAAAATTCACATTCTTGTTGTCTTGTTCTAAATCCCTAATTTTCCCTAATATCAATTTATTCTATCAGAATCACTATAGGTGGCACCACCTCCTTCTGACGACCTTGATGACATTAGTGCAACGTCAACTCCAATATTCCTCTTTGCCTCGAGCTAGATACAAATAATATAATTTATGGGCTAAATTGTAAATTTACTCAATATATATGCAAATCAACTATTATCTTTTAAGGAGATTTTCCAATGATGAAAAATGTGTGTAGCATGCCTTAAACTTTTCACATCTATGTTAATCCTCTATATTTATAAATTAGAATAGTTGTCTAACTTGTGAGAGCTCTACTCTCTTACATTTGATTTCGTTTAAATTCTTTTCTCTCAAGCAAAGTTGAACTACACTTTTCTCCTATGCAAATATTCTTTGTTATAAAAAATTTTGCTCCTAAAATTTCTCTCCTTCCTCCTGTATCTCTTGATTTAAATTCTTTCATCTCTTCCTATTTCCTCCATCCCTTCCATAATCCTTTCATCTTTTCCTTGATTCTTTCATCGCTTTCTTGATTTAAACTAATTTGCCCCTTTCATCTCTGATTCAATGAGAATTTTCTTTAATTAATTGGGGATAAATTATCCTTATTTCTTTTAATTATTCTTATATCTTTTAACTTGCATACTGATTTAAATTTCTTTATCTGTTATCTTATCTAAATTCCTTTATCTTTTTTTACCTAATTTAGTTTTAAAACATATTTAAATAGAGAGTTATTATTGAATCGTGCAATGCACGGGACTAGTTAATTAATAATTGTGAGCATAGTAACTTCAATATTTTACCATACAATTAAACTATTCACTGAAAAAACATAAAATGTATAATATACTTTAATTTGCATATAAGACCATAGTTCTTGGCATACTAATCATCGGGCTCTATCTACGGTGAACCTATAACAAGTGGTTCACCGTGGACCATCTTGAAAATATAATTTTTTAATAAAAATGAAAATGTTTTTTTTCTTTTTAAATATATTTCTTTCTTTATTTTTATTTCTTTAAAAGTGAAAACTTTAAAAGGCCACTGCATCTATCGCCTGATGCGAATTTTGACCCTTTCTGGATTCTTCTCTCAACAGAAGCTCAACGGGAATGAGCTTGAAATGGGTTATGTGCTGACTGATGCATCTATTCTACTACTTAAGGACAACCCCTTAAGTATGATTCCTTTCTTGCATGCCATGCTTTATCCAGTTTTGACAAAGCTTGGAGTCATTAGTAGATGTTGGGGGAGGCACAGGTACTATGGCAAAGACAATTGCCAAGTCATTCCCATAGCTAGAGTGCACTGTATTTGATCTCCCACATGTTGTTGCTGGTTTACAAGGAGGTCAGAACTTAAAATATGTTGAAGGGGACATGTTTGAGTCAATTCCTCCTGCCGATGCCATTCTGTTGAAGGTAAAATATTGCCTCTGTAAGAACAATATAAGGCTGTGTTTGTTTTTCCGTTGAAAGCTCCGTTCAACACCAATCCATTATTTTGCCTCAGCCATGTTGAACGGTGTTGAAAAGTGTGCTAACACAAAAACAAACACGCACGAAGTCTATTACGTTTTGTCTTTAAAATATTAGTTAATCTTAATTTTAGTACTTATATATTTTTTTTTAGTGATGTTATTTGTTACGAGAAAAAATAGCAAGAAATGCACGAAACCATGATGTGGATCAATATCCATTTTTAAAACTAAATCTTAATTAAAAGTAAAAAATGTAAATAAACATTTGACGGAAAACAAGGCTTTGAGCACTTTTTCGAAACTTGTTTGTGTACTCGTTAGCATTTTTCTTTTTTTTCAATTTGATCCCTAATTGTCTGAAATGTATATTTTCAGTCTTTGTTAACAAATTTTCTCTATTAAGTGGTGACATGACAAATGGATTACTGACAGGTGACAATATATCTGATTATGCTAGACGATCACTTAACAGAGGCAAGAACTAAAACATGTACTTCCATAAAATCAGGACCAAATGAAACTTGTTCTATATGGAACAAAATCAAAATTGACTAATTTTTTGGGATGAAAAATATGCTTTACTAAACCATATGTCTTCTTTGTGCACACCTGGTAAGTTAAATCATGCTTCTTTGCAACTAGTTCCAATAACTAGTGACTAAGTAAATTGATAATTTGATTAGTAGATCTTATGCTCATTCTGTCTTTTTCATGTAATTAGATTTATATATCTGCAGATTCGATTCTACTGGGATTTTTAACTTTTTTGCACGTTAAGAACATAATACGGTGTGGTATACCAAGATTAACATGATAATATATAATTTCAATGGCAAATCAATATTTAAACTTCTTTTTTTTATCACCCCTTAAAAACCAGATTAAAGCAAACACCTTTCAGTGATTCATATAATTTATTGTTACTTTGAATGACATGCAGTGGATATTGTATGATTGGAATGATGAGCAGTGTGTGAAAACACTGAAGAAATGCAAGGAGGCAATTATTAAGAGCAAAGGCAAAGAACAAAAGGTGATTATCATAGACATTGTGCTGGAGAACGAAAAGGGAGATGATGAATCAATTGAAACACAACTCTTCTTTGATATGTTTCTGATGGTGTGTGTCCTGGAAAAGAGAGAAATGAGATAGAATGGGCTAAGCTCATTTTCTCTGCTGGTTTTAGTGATTACAAGATAACTCTAGTGTTGGGTTTAAGGTCTCTCATTGAGATTTATTCGTAACAATATGTGTTATATATATATGAAAGGGGCCAGCAGCACTCTATCATCAATAAAGGGTCCTTTACTTATTTTGTATTTTATTATGGTATGGCTAGGAATCTATGAAATATATATATAGTTGTAATAATAATGTCTCTCGTTATCGCATTGTACTGCAGGGAACATTGCATCCGATTAAATTATTGAAATCACATCTAATTTCTGTTTGTTAAAAAACCTGTTTTCAACTTATCTGACAAAAATTACAAAATGACTAAACCAACAAGGTAATGCAATATCTCATTCAAGTTTTTAACGTTAATGCACAAACTAAAATTAGGCTAAGGTAATGGGTGAGAAAAATAACAGTGTGAAGTAGGTCATCAGGGTTAAAGTGTTTTAAACATATGGTTCAGGCATCTGAGCTAGCTATGGTCAAAATCTACTAATGATGGAGTTGAGATGTATGATAGAGATGAAGAAGGCGAAGGAAAAGGAATGGTGGCTTGAAGAGAAAACAATGGAAATGAGGACAGGAGTATTAGCCACATACTCCATCTAACACACTTCTTTTTATTAGTTAAAATTTGTTAAAAATCATAAAATATTAATTAGTGAGGTTGATTAAACAAGAAGTGTGACTTATCAATTTTGCAATTTTCAACAAACTCAGTCAATTGTAGAAAGTATATTAAGAAGAATATGTTAGAAAATGTGTTGCTAATATTTTTCCTAAGGAGAAACTCCACATGTTCTAAACATATACACGTTTGAATACTTTCTCATCACACACAAACACACTGACTAATGACTAATGAGGCTATGCTTAGATTGGTAATAAGGAGCAGAATGGATTAACATTTTAAATAGCTCATTCCATTGTTTGAATTGTTAAAAGGCCAATAGAATGAAATGATATTTAATCAGTGATGGATACCATCCCAATCTATCTAATTTTCTTATTTTTTTTTCTCTCTCTTCTTACGCTTCTACTCCAATTTTGGGGCATAGAATGGAATAAACAAATTTATTCTTATAATTATTAATTTATGATTTTATCCGTTATTAAAATACATCAAAATCCTCGTCTCATTATAAGACCAATATTCCAGCAGAGGTAAACTCAAACCAGCTCAAACAAGGATAATTCTTATCCTCTTAAGTATCTTTCAGTACAATGAGAAATCAGAGTAATGTACTTCTCTAAAAAATATTTGTGTGCTGGATTATTTATTAGAGTTGACATATCAAGCTGTCATTAGTTTGATACATGTTAATTTGATGTCACGTGACATTCTTTATAATCATTTTTTCCTCCAAAATTAGTTTTAAACAGTTTCTCATTCTTTTAATATGTTATTTATAGTCATTAATATAATCAAATTAATTGATATAATTATTGTGATCTTGTAATTTTTTTATAATGTATGACCATTCGGTCAATTAATCTATTCTGGTATGCCCTCCATTTATTTTTACTTGTTTACTTAAGAAGATAATATGTAAATTAAAAAATGTTATTAACATATTCAATTCGTTTATAGTAAAATTATTTATAATTCATAATATGATATTTACTATTATAAGTATGTAAATATTTAAAGAAAATAAGAAAAAATAAAAACATAATTAAGAAAGATAATATTAAACATTATCTTAGACTTTTACATAAAAAATAAAGAAAAAAATATTTTAAAAAATGTTATGAAAATATTATATGAATAATTTAACTCATATTTTAAAGTTCATATATTTAACATATATGGTGTATTTGACAAAACTAGATCATAAGCTAACTAAAAAACTTATAAAACACCTGAAAGCTTATAAGTTGAAAGCTAGGGGTTGAAAAGCTAAAAACACTAAAACCTTGTAAGCTAGTCAATTAAATTAAAAGTGTTTGGTAAAATTAGCTAATAAGCTAAATGATAAATGTAAAGTGACATAGAAAGATATATTTAGTTATTTGATTATAATTTTATGAGGAATGCTAGCAACACTCTCTCAAACACTCTTTGTCTAACAATTTCCTTACTATCAGTTAGAGAGTATTGAAAATCACAAATTTTTGTGAATTCCACTTTTAAATGAGGAGAGAGACTCATTAAATAAAAAGTGAGACCTATTAAAATTTGTAATTTCTAATAAATTTCAAAAATAATAGAAAGTGTTAAAGAGAGTGTTGCTAGTATTTGTCTAACATTATGTGTGTGTGTGTGTGTGTGTGTAACTTTCAATGTTTAAATTTATTTATAATAACTTATTATCTTAAAAATTTGGATAACATTTTTTAAATTTTATATTATAAAAGAATGGTTAAAATTTGATAATTTTCTTAATTCTTGTCAAGTATAGCAGTTTTTTAGTTTTGAAAACAATGGACATTCATTTTTTTTGTGATGTGTTCCCTTCTTTTTCCAAAAAAAAAAGATTATGATTGTTTTTCCAAAACTAGAGTATACTTTAATGCCAGCTTACACCATACAAGTAAAATTTGATTAAAGTATACTATTTTTGATAATTTTAAAAGCAAAATATACCATTTTAGTAAAAAAAAAAAAAAAAAAACCGAGAATGTACTTCTGAAATATACTAAGTTTTGTTGCAGTTCATTTGTCACCTTTTTTGTTATAAGCAAAAGGAATGGTATTAATAAAAAGTAACCCAACTTAACACAAGATGTCCCATATAGATTTGGCATCAAAAGGATGCATTTACAATAAAAATCAAACGTGATGCACCTCCAAAAACTTAACCCATCAAAACACTCCCACATGCAATATAAAAATAAAACTAACCTTCTCCTGTTACAGATTATGAATGTTAAAACCCCCCCAAAATGAATAGTGTATTTTGATTTCAGTAAGGAATGCTCCAACTGCCGCTAAAGCCAATCTTTCTTCTCACATGCTTTTCCATCCAACTGGCTTAAAATGTGCACAAACGATAAAACAAAAACACACTCTGTATAGTGTTATACTTCATGTCCAAATTAAAATAAAACATGACAGCCTTTTTGTTTTGACATATGAAAGGATTGCCTGCGACACAAGAAAGACCGGGCCCCACAAACAAAAGAGACATGCGTGAGCAAAAAAATGTGACACCCAACAGAGCACACATCTGATCAAACCGTCTTCCATACCCACTCCCAGCGCCAAAAAGACCAAAACACTCTTATCAAAATTGTTAAAATTTGCAGGATATCACGTGAAACTCCTTACTGAGTTGGATAAACACACAGAAACTTTCCCCCCCTTCGCTGCCAGATAAAAATGAGTTTGAGCCTAGTGATTCCAATTGTCACTTTGCCTTGTCACATGCGGGTCTAATAGCCTGTTTGATTGTAAGTTGTCCATGTGAATTTTTTACATTTAACTAATAGTTACAACTTTCACATTTTTTAACTAAATTAACGTAATTCTTTGGTTTGTGATGGGTTCCAAACATGCCCTAAAACAGTGAGTGACTAAGTAACACTACGTACAAAGAAAAAGATAACTCGCAAGAAATCTTTATCTATATTATATACAAATTTAGGTCACACGAAAAGCTAGTTTTTACACATGTCAACCTCTTAGCCTACCACTATTTTAATGACTTTTTCAGAATTTACTTTTAAAGGAATAACCCACACATTATAATGAGTTAGAAAACATAAAAAAAAAAAAATCAATTTATTAATTAGTTAATTACCCACTTGAACATTTAAAAAAAAAGTTAGTAGCAAAATAAGGCCCGTACAGTTTGGTCCACAAAGTGTACAAGCAGCTCAAATCCATTAAAAATAATAACAAACTTTTTCCAAAGGGGAGTGCTGTGTTGCACTGCCCGAGTATGTGAAATTTGAAAGAAGTGTACAACAACGAAGAATGTTACGCGAATAGGTAACATGCGGCACCTGAGTATGCAAAATACAGCCATAAGTGTATATGGAAAAAGAAGCTATTTGAGATTTAGGGCAAAATCAGTCTGTGAAATTCAACCCTTTTGGTGGCAGGGAAATGAGGAATGCTTAGAGTGGAAATTCAATCAGGAAAAGACTACAATGCATAGGGAAGGGTTTTGACGAAAAGGAGAAAATTGCCTAAGTCAGACACCTCTATATATGTTTAAGCTATTGCTAAAGCTAAAGGATTTAAATTCAATCTGATTGCAAATTTAAAATTTGTGTGGGTTTGAAATTTGAATGAGTTTAGGGTTTTGGAATGGGATTTTAAAATGTTCTATCTGTCTTGTCCATATGTATATGTGGTTTGCCTACGAGAACAAGCTAACGTTTTTGCCTGCTTTTTTGCTTAAGGAACATTGAATTGGTGGGTCACTTGAATTCTCAATATATATATATATATAGGCCTATGGAAGTCAGTTCCATTTCTCTTGGTTGTTCTATTTTATTTTTGCTTTTATCTCAAGTGATGTTGGGTGTTTAAAATGAAGACATGATTCGCTAAACATCTTTCATCCAAATTCATTTGAATAAAAGAAAAATGAATGTATGAAGTTGTGTTTGTGTTTAAATTTAGCTTTCACCCACATGTTTTGACCTTTCTTGGTTGGACACTAGGTGGATGTTGTTTACTAACAATGGACCACCATTGTTTTTGGGTAGTTATCATTCTCTAAAGGAAAGTAAAGCAAAATAAGAATAAAAAATGAGTGTTGTAATTATGACTTTAGATATAGTTAATTGTGAAATAACAAAGGAATACAGCTTGCATTGTGTGTTATGTATTTTCGAAAAATTTTCGCAATCAAAGGTTTTCATTTAGTTTTAAAGCACTTCGCAAAAGATTGTCCACAAAGCAACGTGAAGGATAAAGATATAGGGACAAGAGATAAAACAAAAGTTTATATTGGTTCACTCTTAACCAAGAACTACGTTTAGTCCCTTCAACCTGAAGGTTTTCTACTAAGCAAACTACTTACAACAACCAAGTATTCTCTAAGCCTCTTCAGACTTTACAACAAAGCAATCTTAACCCAAGATCACTTTAACTTGAGTATTCCTTAACACTAAACATCTCTAGGCTTTCACATGGATAAATCTTTAGAAAGATAACTTACAACAATTAGCTTTACACATTTAAGCGCAGATACAATAACTTTGTGAATATAAAGAATATGAAAGTTTGAGAGCTTGCATATGAGATCATCCAGAAAGAGTGAGAGAGCTTGTTGGAATGTACAAGTTGTGTAACTATGGTTCTTCTTCACTCTTGAGTCTTCGCATAGCTTGAAGAAATATCCATTGACAGATAGAGCTTCTTCCCATTCTTATTTGCATTAAATGCCTGGGATATCAAATCATGTAAAGATAAGGTAAGAGAGCTTGACATCGCCAATAGCAATGGCACTTTATACCAAAAAGATGCTTCTTTTTCCTGACACGCGTAAGGTAGATTCTGCCTTTTTCACTTTATTGAGCTATTTCGGTACTTCTTTTGATAATTTGACTTACTTTTCTCTCTAGCTTGTACTAAGTATCAGAGCTAGGCCTAATTTATGACATTGAGTTGGAACCAAAAACCTATGAATCATCTAACTCCTCAAGGTTTTGATGATAACAAGAGTTATTAAATTTTTTAGTGTCTTATAACAAGTTTGTTATATATGCAGAAAAAGTGTCCATAAAAGACTAAGGTATATTTCTTTAACTAAGACGCGTTCAATAGCTTTTTGAAAACTTATGTCTAATGCATCCATTTAAAATTAGCGTCCAACGTTTTAAAAAAACAAAGGTATTCAATGCCCCTCTTTGCAAAACATGTCCAATACTTATTTTCTAAAGCATTCACTTAAGATACCGTCCAAAGCATATTTACATAGACATTTGTATTTTGTTAAGGCTTCATTTATGCTGAATGACTTATATCCTCGTACATCTTGAAACTTGTTCTTTATACATCTTGAAAAACTCCAACATTTAAAATTCTTTAGCATTTAAATAAAAGTAGGATTTTCTAATGTATAAGTACAACCTTAAGTTAAAATAGTCAACTTATCAAGGCTAAAGTATAGAAAAAGAGAACAAAAGAAGGAATGATCAAAAAAGCAACATAGAGTGTCATAACAGTACCTACCTTTTTGGTACAAACCACTACAAGACAAGACAACTACATTTTTTTATCATGTTTCTCGAGATATGTATCAAATCTTAACATGAAACTCTTCCCATGCATTTAATGCCTTCTCAAAATGGAAAAATGAAGGTAAAAGCTCCCTCTTTCAATGGACATATTTTATGAAGCTATAAAAGCAAGACTTGAAGATTGAAGAAGTGTGGATACGAGAACTTGAATGAACTTTGAACATTCTCTTAAGCTATCATTGGACGATACTACACCTGCTTACACTTCAATATACTTTGCATAGCAAATCTTTTGTAACTTATGCTAAACTTTCATATTCTCACATTGTGAGTTGATTTCTTGTATAAACAAACTTGCAGTTTATGAAAGCTTGGAAAGGCTTTGTGATTAAAGAATACTTGGGTTTTGTGATCTTTGGATAGATCACGATTGTAAGGCCAGACAATGTTGGTTAGAATACTTGTTGTAAACAGTGTTGGTTAATGGAAACCTTTCTAGAAAGAAGATGTAGCTCAATTAAGAGTAAACTAGTATAAACTCTTGAATGTGCTTTTCTCCTTCCTTATCCTCACGCTTTTATTGGATGACCTTTTTATATATCTATCCTTATACTTTTTGCGAAAAAGTGTTCAAAAGTTCATACACACACAATTTAACCCCCTTTCTTGTGTGTGTTTCTTGTTCTTTCAGTTGGTATCAGAGCTTGGCCTCTAGGGGTTGAGCATCTAATAGTGCAGGGGTAAAAAGATCTTGAGGAATGTATGGATAACGAAGGATGAGATGTTAACAGACCACCATTGTTCAAACAATAGAACTATGACTACTGGAAGCAAAGAATAACAACACTCTTTGACGCCTGCCATATTGATATGTGGGATGTGGTGGAAAATGGAAACTATATACATGTTAACAATAACAGAGTAGAGATTCCTTGGGGTTAGTGGAGTAAGGAAAATAAATTGAGGTATTTGCTTAACTCTGGAGCTCGTAATTCTATTATGTGTGCTTTTTCTGAATCTGAATATGAAAAGGTACATAGTACAAAAAATGCTAAAGAAATGTGGGATTCTCTAGCTCTTGCTTATGAGGGTACCTCACAAGTTAAAAGATTTAAGTTAAGCTTGCTTGTATGACAGTACGAGTTATTTACAATAAAACAAAATGAAACCATTGAACTCATGTTGGGTAAACTATTGTAAATCACTTGAGGTTTCTGGGTGAAACTTATGATAACTTTGATCATATTGACAACATTTTAAAAAGTTTTCCTAGACAATGGAGACCACAGGTTACAACGTTGAGAGCGTCCAAAGATCTAATGACCTTGTCCATGGAGGAACTACTTGGAACTCTCAAAGTCCATGAATTGGAGCTAAAACAGGGTGAAGGACAAAGAAAACAAAAGTATCTAGCATTAAACATCCAAAAACTTGCAAAGGGATCATTGTCCAAAGCCTTTAATACTGAAGAACCTCTAAGGAACAATCTATGGGTGAAAACTCTAGCGAAGATGAACTCTTCTTTATATCCAAAAAGATACATGCCATGTGGAGAAAGAAAGGAGGATCCAGAGCAAGGAACTTTTCCAAAAAGGTCATTAAAGAAACAAAGGAGAAAAGTCTACCAGTTTGTTACGAATGCAAGAAGCTTAGACACTTCAAGTCAAAATGTCCAAGTTTACAAAAGGAGAAATAGAAGCCCTTTTTCAAGAAAAAGAAAAGGCTCGTGGCAACCTAGGAAGACTTAGATCTGTCTTCATCTAAAGAGAAAGGTGTAGAAGAAGCTAACATTTGTCTCATGGCCAATATTAGTCCAGAAAGCTCATAAAATGAGCAAGAAGCAAAGGTAAATTTTAATAATTCATTTGCTTTGCAAAAGACTTAATAATCATGAACTGCTTTCTAATTCTTCAACTCTCTCTATTGGATACAAAGAACTGAAAAAGAAGTTTTCAAAAGTTTTAAAAGAACTTGATTTATTAAAAAGGCTTATAAGAAACTCAATAGAGAGAATGAAAAATTAAAAACTAAAAAACCAAAGAATTTCTCTGAAGTAAAACCACCTGATGAAGCAAATGAGCTTTAAAAGGAAATTAACCACTTAAGAGAAAGTCTTTCCAAATTTGTTAGTGGCAAAAAAAATCTTGACAAAATTCTTTCTTATAAAAGAAGTCTGTATGACAAATCCAAATTTGGTTTCAAAGAAAAGAAAGGAGTTTTTGGTTTAGCCAAAGCTATATTTTTTTAAAAAATATTGTGGTAAAAGTGTGTAACAGCTTAAGGGATATTACCGTAACTAAGTCTAAATTTCTAAGAACGAAAAAACTAAAAAACATAGAAACAACATGCAGTTATTACTCATAAATATAAGTGGATTTTATATAAGAATAATACAATAAAATACCATACATGCCTAATACAACTCATCTATCACCTGAAGGTGTCATACAAAATATAATGAGGAATACAAGGAAATAATCTAAACTAGGCTACGTCTTCTTGCACGTGACTCCAAGCTCCTGAAATAACAAGGATCGCACGAGAAGGGGGGGTTGAATTGTTTGTTTAAAAACTTGTTAACCTTTTTTGAAAATGAGTTTGAAAGGCAGTTAAAGAAGGATAAGAGAAAATAGAGACAAAGAGTTTTTATACTAGTTCACTCAACCTTGAGCTACGTTCATTCCTTTCATCCAAAAGGTGTTCACTAACCAACCTTAGGTTATACAACAAGTAGTCTTCATTTCCTCTTCAGGCTTTACAACGCAATCAACCCAGATTGCTTAACCACCCAAGTATTCTTTCTCACTAAGCCTCTAGGCTTTAACAACAGAAAACAGTTGTTTATAAAGAAATCTACTCACAATGTGAGGGTATGAAAGTTTAAGTACAAAAGATGAAATCACTTCAGAAAGATTTCGTGATCGTTTACTAAGCGTAAGAAAGCAGTCGTTCTATTGTCAATGTCTCTTTGCTTTGTTCTTCTCTCTTGATATTTATAGTCTTCAGTAGATAGTCGTTGAAAGAAAACAGCTTCAGGCTTTACTCAGAGGAGGTGTGCGCGTATATTGAGCTTTTAGAAGAGTTAGAAAAGGTGGCTTTAGTTCTTGCACAAAAATGGAAAGTGTAGGACTGCGTTGGAGGGCTGCTTTTCTGATCATTCTTTATCTAGCTTGGCAGCTTGACAGGTTGACTTCTTTTTGACTGCGCTTATACACTAAAAAGTGTCTGCCTTTCAATTAATGTTTTAGATATTTGAACGTTAGATTTCTTAAAATAGACAAAGCATTAGTCTTGAGATATACACGTGAGAAACGCATAGGCAAGCTTTGAATATTTAGTTGTTTAGAGATAGACTTACTCTTGGACGAACTTTGTATATGAGTCTCAACTTTAAACACTTAGCCGTTAAGAGAGAGACTTACTTTTGGACAATCATCACAACGAGTCAATTGGACGCTTGTAACAACTGGTGCGTTGGACGCCACAGTTTTGGATGTTGTAAAAACAATTTTTGTAGCAGAGACTTAAAACTTAATAAATTTGTTATCTTCAAAATTTTGAGGGATTAGATGCTTCATACATCTTTGGTTCCAACAGCTCCATTTGCACACGTCTTCACCTATATCCTAAATAAGGGGAAATTGAAAGGAGTGAGACATAATGTCTCAGTGAATGCTCTAAGGACTCTACGGCTAGATCAGACTCTTCTACTCGAACAAGCTTCATCACTTATCTCTTATGGCTTTAGCCTCACTAGGTCTTTCATAATTCTCCATAACTATGGTCGAGTCTACATCTTTCAATTATACTTCCTATTAACTCCTCTCTCATTCTCACAACTGTTATACTAGTTTACTATCTCATTCTCAACATAAGAATTCATCCTCATCACTCATACTTTCTTATCACAACCCTCTCTAGTATTTAAACCCTTCATATTTAGATTTTACCCTTCTTCCTTTTGATATTTAAATTTGTCCTCTATGGGTCAAGTCTAAGGATTCATATACTTTAGAATGCTCTTGACATTCCTTTAATACTTACCTTAATACTCTCAATTTATTCCCTCTTACTTGTCTTATACCTTTCTATTATGCTGTGTGGGAATTCACCCTTTCTCTATCTCATTCACAATTATTATTATCCAACTAGAACTCTCATAGCACTATCCTAGGGTCTAGCCTCTCACATATACTTAAGGTAACAATGACAATTCTAATTAGAAACACACGTTTATTTCACATCATTTGCCTAGTAACTAGACATACACCTTGTTTTGTTTCATTAAACAGGAATAACACACATGCATAATATGATCACATATACATAACCTTGACACTTCATCACAAGATACAATTACATTTTCACATGTGTACACATTACATCAATCGCTCATGAACAAGGTCACATAGACTTCACATTGTTGAAATGTAACACACTTCAACACATTACACTACAATAGGATGCATATGCATGCTATGTTCCTAAATCTCTACTCATGCACATGTGGTACCAACTTAAAATTTTCGGAAAGTAGACTAGGAGTAAGTGCATGACCATAAAAAGCGTCATCGGTAACTTACCTTCAACTCTCGCACCTTCAACTAGTATGATATCCCCTAGTGACTAGTCTGTAACACCCTTATTTTAGTATCATAATTTATTTCTTAATATATGTGAAATTATTTCTAATAAACTGAGGAATTAAGAAAATAACAATTAATCTCAATTCCTCTATACCGAGGGCTGACATGTGAACAAGGACTAAATGACTATAAATTTGTCATTTTGAGCTTGGAAACATGTCATATATATTAAAATATAATTTTGAGAAATTTTTGAGAAATTTCTGAAATTCTTGTAAAAAATGACCAAATTGCCCTCCATTATCTATTAAAACTATAGCCAATATAGATTTGACATATAGAAGATACAAAATGAACATTATTAATTCATATTTGTGTTAGATATTCAATTTTATAATTTATATTAAAATTTTGGAATTTTCTGAGTTAAAATAAAATTTCTATGAATTTTTAATTCAGAAATACCCAATAAATACTTAAAAATTTGAAATAAATTTATATAAAATTAATTCTTAATTCCAAAAATTATTTTTAGTCAATAATTAAAGTTCTCACAAATTTTCAATGAAAAATTCATTAATTTGCTATAAAAATCAAATTACTAAAGTTTAAGTCACTTATATCGACTCTAGTCAATTCGTTTACAAAGAAAACCAAACGCAAAGACTTGGGAGAGCGGAGATTTGGCACATTCAGCCTTTGCTCTACAGACCCGCTCCCTTATTTTTTCACATGTTGTGAAAGAAAGCCAAAAAAAAAAAAAAAATCCTACAAGCCTACAATTTTTGGCTATGCTACCCATTCCTTCTTTTATAAAAAGGCTACTCATGGGTCATATTTTTTTCACTCTTCATCCTCCCCCAAACTGGCTGAATTACTCTCCCCTTCTTCCTAGCTCATTCAGATTTATTTTAACACTCAAACCCTTCCATTCTCCTCCTCCTTCAACCTTCATCCAAGACCACCACTTAGAAGCTTCAAGTGTCTACTTTTCCTCCTCTTTTTCAAAGCTTCACCTAAGGTATAGGAGGAGGGGGGTTGTTCTTATTTAAAATAGTTTCATGTAGATGGTTTTGGAGTGGGTTTTTCCCCAAAACCCTTAGCTTTTATTTTTCATTTAATTGTTTTCGTGTAGATGGTTTTGGAGTGGATTTTACTCCAAAAACCCTTAGCTTTAATTGTTTTTACGTAGATGGTTTTGGAGTGAATTTTAGCCCCAAAACCCTTAGCTTTTTATTTTTCCATTACTTCTTTTATTTTTGTTGTTGTTGTAGTTGCATTTTACTTATGTGTTGTTCTTTTCTTATCTTGCTTCCCTATTTTGTTTTATTGCTTTGGATGCTTGTTTGATGTTGTTATTACATTTAAATGTTGGTTTGTGTTGGTAACTTATCATAAAATGTTAAAGGTTTGGTTATAAACCACTAAATCCATAAACAAGAATGAAAAGCTTGCAAACTTTCCTTAATGTAACAAGAAGCTGAAAAAGAAAATTATTTGAACTATGGACCCTCCTTGAACCTTATGGCTAAGACCTTCCAATGAAGACTTAATAGATGGTCACTTTCTTAAGAACTCATAAATTTAATTTTTCTCATTTAGAGTTAATAACTTGATGAAAGAAAAGCTTTTTAGAAGGAAGAACTTGATGTCCAATAAGCTGTTTTCATTTTCTACTTGAACACTGCTCACTATTTTTGCCATATTTAAAGTTATACTTAATATTTTTGAGTGCTTGTTTTTTTGTTGGAAAGTAAACAAAATTTTCTCCAAAATAGACTCAAGAAGTACTAAAAAAAGTTAAGAATTGATAGAGTTACACTTTTTCAAAATTAGAGCTGCTTTTTTAAAAACATTAATTGGCAGTTGGTACAAAAAGGAGATTTTAGAAAGATCTGTTGTGTGTTACCCAAAATACCTTGAATGACTAGAAACTAGACTTAAGAAGATTTCCAAGCATGTATAGTTTGTCTATGTTTATTTCCATTTACTATTTTTAATAATTTTTAGAATGTAAAAGCCATACACTTTTCTGACAGGGAATACCTGCAGACAACTGCAAATTTTGAAACATCACCATAAAATGGATAAACCTTGGTTTTCAAAGATCTTTGACTTTTTGGAAATTTTTTTCAATTTAATTTTGAAAATAATTGACTTGGTTGCTGAAAAATTGAAGTGAGTTACGAAAATGACAAAAGAGAGCCACTGGTCTTCCAATAAGGTCTGTTGACCCTCTATTTTGTTATTTTTGTATATTTTATTTTGAGATGATCCCTGGTGATTTAGAAACTAGATAAAAATATATTTCCAGCAAACTATAGATCATGTCCAACAAAAATCATTTACCCATCCAAATTGAAATTCAAAACCGAGACATGAATCTGCTACCTCTAGAATCTTTTTTAGCAAAAATATATGACACTTTTTCTAGTTTGTAAAATACCACTTTCTTAACACTTAGAACTTAAATATAAACCTTTTTAATGTAGGTTAAACATAATTTTTCTTAATAAATATAACTTTTCTATTTTTTTACAATTGTAAAAGATTCTCATAATTTGATTATAAAGACTTAGTTTTGATACAATCCACAAGTAACTTGGTTTACATAATTTCTTTTGAATCATGACTAACTAACCAAACTTTAGCTTTGATAAAATGAATTAATCATGGTATTAAGGACCTTTATGTAATTTGGTCATTAATATGAAAAATCAATTATATACTTAATCTTGATTAAACAAGTTAAAAACTTTAATAAGTACCTAAGCACATACTTAAAATATTTTAATACCCAAGTCTTAATTGATAAATAATTAGTTCCTAAATTAAGATTCCCTAAGTAAATTTAATTATTACATTTGGTACTTAAAAGTAATTATATTAAATTAAATTAGATGGATGAAACATTAAATTTTTTTTATTGCTTACATGTATATCTAATTTTGTGACTCCAAATTATTATATTGTGATAAAAAAAACTCAACCTTTGTACTAAGAGACAGAGATGTTGAGGAGAGACTATGCTAGTGCTCAGGTGAACTGAGAGAAGGGAAATCTCTGTCCAAATTATGAGTGTCAAGTAAGGACAGTAATTAGAAAATAGAGTAATGTGATGTGAGGGACATGTAGTGGCATGATACCTTGCATGGGAAGTTACAGTTGGTACACTGAGGGAAAAAAATAGGGACCCACTTGCGGAGATCTTGGGGGTAAGGTGTCGAGTGGTGAAGGTCCCAATAACCAAGGTAGCGCTCTTGAGTCAGGATATTCGCCTGATCAAGCTTGACAACCTTGACCTCTGCTCAACATTCTAGGGTTGATGTGAGAAGTATACCTCTAGATGGACTGTGAATGTCCTGAGCTGATGCTCTGTCCCTCGATGAAGACGAGGACTGTACCATGTGAAAAAATTTGAGAGGTATATGTTTTTTCAACCACTTTCCGATTTTGTGGGAAGTATGGATCCATACAGAATCAAAAGTAGTTATTATAACTTAGACAAACCCTAGGTTCCCTTTTCATTTATTGTCAACTGTGTTTTATCGTAAGCGACGGTAGGATGCTCTACCATTTATGTTAAAGTAATTTTAAGAACAAAATTGCCTCACTCCTTTATTTATTTTCTTTATGCATGATTGTTCATGGTTGGTACTTAAAGATGGCGACGTTTCCCATCCTGCTCAACATGCATGATGATTATGTTGATACGAGGGTCGTATTTTTTTTGGAAGTACATTTATAGACACTGCTCTGATTAGAATATTTCTTTATGTATATAGTTGGGGATGGCCAGTGTCTTTTGACATATAGCTTTTTATTTCCCTATATTTTATGATTCTAGTTACATTTCAATTTCGAATGTATTCAACTTCATATGTACTTCAGAAACCTATGTGTTTGGTTCTGATTATGACTATATGATATGCTTTATTTTATTTATCTTTTACTTCCTTTTCCAAATTCTATTTTACATACAATTTATCTACTTTAAAGAGTTTTGTAAGACGATCACACGTAAAATGAAATGCGAAATTTTTTTTCATAATTTTATCAACTTAAAATTAAATAAATATGAGTCGTGTTCAATGTGAATGAGTGTCACACAGTTAGGGTTACCTAGTTTTGCTAGTACATTCCGGCTCCGTGGGATCAATATAAGGCATTGGAGTTTCCCAACTGGATACCACCCAAAGGCTAGGGTTAGATAACCCATCATAGCCTCCACTAGCCAGATTCCTACATACTTTCCTTTATCACATAGCTCAAATGTTATGATGCATGATTACACAAACAATGCACATGGCTTTACTTAAACATTTCACACTAAGGATCCCACCTCTCATAGGCTGGGTTCCTCCTCGTTACTGAATATTCGTTATTTTACACACACCATGGCATGAGATCATACATAAGCATATTGGAGTATTTAACACAGGTTCACTACATACGCATTTTCTTAAGGCAAGTAAAAACCCCAAGAAGTAAATCCAACAAGGCATCCAAGCAATGACAAATCATACAATGAATAGGGATAGAAAGTCAATAATATCAACTTTAGTGTCTCAATGGATCAAACTTAACGCCAAACCCTTGGCGCTTAGTGCCACTTACGCTTAGCGCCAACCTTTTGGCGCTCAACGCCAAACCTCCAAAAGATCAAGGGTTGCTCCCCACCTCCCCCATGCTCAACGCCAACCCTCCAGAGAACTCTTTATCTCTCTCACGCTCAGCGCCAAAATTCTGGCACTAAGTGCCAACTGTGATTTCTACAGATTTGAGAGGGTTCGCAGAATACGTGACCCACGATTTTCCTTTGCTTCCAAACACTCCTAATAGATTAATTAATTCTAATTTCTTCTATTACCTTTCTTATTGGTCAATCTATCCTATAAACTCCTCATTCACTCACAATCTCCTCAACACCCATTAAATCCCTAATCTAGGCACAAAGAGGGAGAAAAGGTACATAGATATACTAATCACAATCTAAGGGTAAGGAAGGACATAGGAGAAAGCACTCACCTTTAGGGACATATAAAGCTGAGTTTTAAGGCCTGGGTTCTCCAGTCTTTATTCCTTCTCTTTCTCTTCCTTTTCTTTTTTTCTTCATTCTCTCTAACTACTTTCTTCTTCTATTTTCTGACGGTTAAACCTCATTCTCTTTCTCTATTCCCTTCTTATAACATATGAATGAGTGTGTGGCTTAGTGGGCTTCAATCCCTTATTGGGCCTTAGATGCTCTTTTAGGTTCTATTATAACATTCTTACTAAAGGTATCAATAACAATAATAATAATAATAATATCAACAACAATAATAATAACAATAAATATAATAGCAACAACATAACACAAGAATAACGATAATAATAATAATAATAATAATAATAACAACAACAACAACATCAATAAATATAATAATAACAACAACAATAATAATAAGATATGTAATAATAATATAATAATAACAATAATTCTTAAGGTGTCTTTTATCCAATAACACATGAGAAGGGTCCTAATAAGAGCTACCTTGTGGTTTATTACTAGTACCTGAATTTTAGGGTGTTACAAAGTGGACATGAATCATCCAGATGTATTCATCGTCCAACACAGAAGGCATCCAGTGCCTTTAGTACTAATAAGAAAGGACCCAAGTCTATTTGGGTACCTAAAAATTTGATCATTCCTATTGCAGATCTACTTGACAGCAAGAAAGAGACATCAATCATGGTACATAGACAATAGGTGCTCACGTCACATGACGGAAGAAAAGTCTATGTTTCAAAGCTTTCAAGAAAGGAATGGTGGATGGGCCACTTTCGACAGAAATCAAAAAGGTAAGATAGTGGGGATAAGTAAGATTGGTAAGCATCCTTTTCCTTCCATTGACAATGTCCTTTATGTTTAAGGGCTAAAATACAATCTACTACTCTTTCACTGACATGTAATTTTTTATTTCTTCCTAAAGTGACTTCAATTCTGTGAAGTACTCGGTAATAGAAAGAGAATTTTGTTTAAAAGAAAACAACATCATGTTGCAATTCAACAATACAAATGAGATCACTTTGTGGAAATTCCCCACAACTATCTTTCCATACTTCAAAAGTTGATTCAATGTAAACGATGGACTCAAATTGAAGGGATCACTGAGTTCATTAACCAAGAATGGAGAAGATTGTTACATTTTTCCCATGCATCAAACAATGGATCAAATCTCTCTGGCATCAGAATACTACTATCAAGAAAACAAAATTTGTTTTTCAAAATAGTGGCTATCTTCTTGGCGTAAGACAAGACATGGTAATTATTATCATTTAATGATAGCAAAACTAGTATCGTGGCAAGGTTTTCCCCAAGATGCACATGATATGGAGAAAATGGATCTTAAAAATAATCCAAAGGTGGAGGATTTGAGACAGAACCTATGATTGTTTCTTACCATTTTTAAAAGACAAGAATGAAGAACTATCGAAGATGCAACAAAGCTCTGAAGAGCTCTAATACTATCACAAGAACAAAAATAAAGAAAAATTGATCTATTTCTCTTTAGAAAAGTGGGAAATAATACAAGAGACCCATATATATGAGTAATTACAATATATCGTCCAAGTAACTTGTGACCGTTTATCATAACCACCTAATAGCCTCTCCAACTAATTAGTTAGACTACACTCTCCACTGCTCAACACATAAAGGTTTTAAAGACTTCCACAACGACATTTCAACCAATCATGACTGCATTAGCAATAAATGCCCACAATCTTTCACAAATTTGTTAATTATAAAACAACCACAATTTAAAATCAACATATAGGTGAATTTTAACTATTTTTGTCCATTCTAGTTTTAGTAGTACACAACAAAAGTTGTCACAGTATTGAAAATATTCATCAATACAATTTGACATACTCATGACCAAGTGACGGGTTTATGAAGAATGAGTATTACACAATCATTCCAAGCCATAAAAGTCAGCTTCACCCATCCTTTTGCTATGTATATGCATTTGAATTTTTATATTCAAAATAATATTTACAAATATAATTTATTCTAAATAATAATGAAAATAATAAACCTTTTAGTATAAATTAATTTTCAGACATAGAAATATGTAATAATAATTTTTTATAATAATAAGACTTTTAATATATTTATTAACATGAAAATTCATACATCTATGAAATATATTACAATTAATAATGTATGCAATATTTAATAGTATTATCTAATTTAATTATGTATTATAGATAATAAATATAACAACTAATATTAATGTGTAATTAATTTCAAACATATAATATGCATCTACATTTAATTTATTCTAAACAATTTTAAAAAATAATAAACTTTTTGTATATAATTTTAGGTATTAAATTTATAATAATTACTTTTTGTGATAATATCATTTTTAATTTATTTGTTATCACGAAAAACCATACATTTGTAAATATATTATAATTAATATTTATAACATTTAATAATATTGTTTAAGTTAATAATATGTTACACACACACACACATATTAGAATAGTAATTCATAATATAGTTCAAAATATAACAAATTCTACGGTGTACCACCATGCACCACAATTACCATCCATCAGATTAATCTATTTTCTACATCTTATCCTATACCCTTCCTTATCAAATTTTGCCTTCCTCACACCCTACTCTCTCTTTCTCTGTCGTCAAACACCTTTTCCACCACTGTCCACGCGGCACCACCATACAATCACCAATTCAAGTGGACATCTGATAGCAAGAGGTGCTTGGTTGCAAATGGCATCCACCACAAGCCATGACATTGTCGACGGCCCCGTGATGGGCCTAATTAGGAAGTGCCTTTGCACCCTCCGCAAGAAGCTAAACCGCATCCTCACCATTGAGGAGTCTGTTTCCCAAGGCAAGCCGTTGAACAAGGAACAAGAAGAGGTTCTCCACTCCAAGCACACCGTTCTCACTCTCATCAACGAGTTTGAGAAGCTTTGCCAGTGTCTTGCCTCCATACTCACCGAGGAGCTTGAAAGTGTCCAGTAGTGCTAGCACGTGGTTGAAACCCTAGTCGAGAACTCTGGCTTACACAAGCCACAACCAACTCAAATGACATCATTCTTGAGGACCTTCTTAATTTGTTGTACTTCGGCTCACTTTTTGATGTGAAGAGCAACTTTGCTTCCACAATTCTTACTCAAACGCATAAGCGCATGTGCTGTTTGACCTATGACTACGTCACCAAAGATGCCATCGATTTGCTCAATAAAAAGGACTTGGATTCAATCTATGCATCGACAATGAAGACGACCCTACACCAGATCCACATATACAAACCTCTACAAATCAGAAACCAAAACCAAATAAGAAGAAGGAGAGATAAAAAGAAGAAAAGAGGGGGGAAAGTGGCACCTCTATCGACGAAATTGCCTCCAGCGACATCACACCGTGGAGGTTTGCCAGCATTGACAAAAGGATGGACTAATCTGGTGTGGAGAAATGTAGGTAGGACAGTATTAAAGTAGATTGATCTAATAGTAAATAAAAGTGGACGACCATAAATTACATGTAATTGTGGTCCACCATAGCTATGGTCTCAAAATATAAATTCAAATTTTAAGTCAAAGCTCTTACAATTTTTCAAATAACAAATACACAGTATATATAACAAATTTTTAGTTCATACAAATTGTTAAATACATGCCAGCTTAGCTAATTGTTCAAGTAGACTGTGTTTTGCATTTGAGTTCCTTATTGTTCTGATATCATATAGATATTAGTTTAACACTCAATTTAGATTATAAAAGCTAGAGCTTTAGTTAACATTTTTTTTTTTGAATTGTGCATCTACACTTAGGCAACCAAGTTGATTTGAACTATGAGTGTGTTTTTGTATCATATACATATGCATATATTGAACTTAAGTTTAGAGTAGTCGCTTATGGTATTGCCGAATTCTAAATATGAATAACTTTGAATTTTGAACATATAATTTATTGTTCTGATATAATTAATTAATTATCCTAGAATTAGTTCTTACCTTAATAAAAAGGTTTGAATGTGATTCAACAAACTCGGTTAAGGATTGGGAAGACAATAATATTTTGTTCAAGAATTGATAAGGTCAGGAAAGCAAGCAAGAATCAAACCAGATCTAGGAATAGATGCATTATGTTCTTTTAGCTCCTATAACAAGTTTCTTGTTCTAACATATCAAAGAAAATGAACTCAGATTCTTAGATTGGAAATATGTGTGGGTATTTTGGTCGGAGAAGAGATGAGGACAAATGTAACAATATTAAAGAAACTGATACTTTTAACAATCGACCAATTGGATCTTCCATGTTTGCAATGATTCAAATGTTGTTTGCAAGGCTTGCAAGTTGTCAGTTTTCATGATTTATTATCACAAATGTTACAGTTTGTTAAAATTTAAACAATTATCACTAATGCAGGGGGAACATTTTGTATTGGTTATTTTGGGCTTTTTACATCAGTTGTAAAACTGTTGTTGATCATGCCGTTGTAAATTAGGAGAAATTTTTTTGCATCAAATGTTGAGCCAATGAAAAAATTATTTTACATTAACAATTAACATATAAAAGAAAGGTTTTGTAGGATTTCTAGGGCATTAATTAGCGACATTAGGGTTTTTGTGGCATTAATTGGTAACATTAAGGTTTCTATGGCATTAAATGGTGACATTAGGTTTTTATAACATTAATTAGTGACACTGGGTTTCAATAGACTCAGTGATCTTTTGTTTAAGATAAATTCGGTGATATTCCATATTGATTTTCATATTATAAATTGACATCATATTAACTTATCTTAGTAAAAATTTAGTGATATTTTATTTTATATCAAATATTCATAAATAAAAAAGAATCTTCTTAAACAAATAATAAATTAGTATTTTAATATATTTTATAATAGATTAAACAATTTAAAATATGAAATCCTAATTCACCAATTAATGATAAAGATATAATCAACAAATAAATTGATTCAATTTGAAAGAATCAATTTGGATTAATTTGAATCAATATGGATAAATAAATAGAAAATCAATAAATTGACTAAGAGAGCGAGAGATAATTTCAAATGCCATCAATCTGTTATTTTATAAACTCAAATTATTTTCGTCTTTTATATTCAAATTCCCATATTATAAATTGATTTAAATCAATTAAGAATTTCATATCAAATTGTTTCCAAAAATAAGTTTTAGTACACATTCAAAGATATTCTATTTTAGATTGAATAGGAAAATATCGAACTGATTTCAATTAATCAATAATTTCATATGAAATTATTTTGACAAATAATTTCCAATATAAATTATGCATTACTTTAATGTATAAATTTATTTTAATTTTGTGTATTTTAATCTATTATATTTAAATTCTCCTATAATTTATTGATTTTATTCAATCAATAATTTCATATTGATTCTTTCAAATTGTTTTAAAAAATAAATAAATAATAAACGTCCACATTAACAATTAACAAATTAACAATAATTAACATATAATAAATAAAGAGACAATCATTTTGAATGAATTTGAATCAATTTGAATGAATATAGTAATCAACAGACATCCACATTATTGGCTTGGGTATTCCTAATTTAGTAATAAAAAATATAATTAAATAATAAATAATATATATATATATATATAATATAATGTTATATAATAATGTTATATAATTATATAATATTATGTAGATATTATATAATATATACATCATATTATAATATTATATAATTATGTGGTATTATATAAATTATATAAATATTATATAAATATAGAAGCAATTTGAATGACCCAAAATATACATCCACATTTTAATATTCGAGGTATGACTTTAATTGAATTGTCACTAAGTATTCCTATAAAAAGAAATAGACTATAATTATAAATAGAAGAGGAGCCAAAGGCAGAAATTGACGAACCTCAGCGTTAACAAAATACGTCTTCCTATCTTTTAATTGGTGTTTTAAATTTAGTTTTGATATCTAACTTCAAGGTACCGCATGATATCATCAATCGATGACATTGTGCCTGACAAAATATATTAGAAATTAAAGGTTCATGTGATCCAATTATAGACAGTTCCTGATTTCAACAAACCACATCAGGTTAATAGTATTGAAATGCTTTTCCATGATGATAAGGTAACTATTTTAAAAATATTATTATTTTATTTTTGCATATGATTTATTTTAGTATTAACTTAGGAAAATGATTATTTAACGCTATCAAATTATTTGTAAAGTGGTAGGATTCATGCTTCCGTCAAGAGAAATAATGTGGATCAATTCCATGAATCTGTTCAGGAAGGATTAGCTTATATTTTTGAAAATCTTTTGGTTGAGCAACCTAAACCAAAATGTAGGCCTATAAAACATAAATATAAGCTTAATTTTATGCGGACAACAAAAGTGACTAAAGTTCTGGTTGATTCTATTCCTATTTACTCTTTCGATTTTCAGTCATTTGATCATATTTTGAAAGGCAAAGATGATAGTTACTTGATAGGTTTGGACTATTTATATTTTAATCAAAGTATTTTTGTTAAATAATGTCTTATTTTATGTGTTAATTAGACACTATAAAAATTATTATGATTATTTTGCAGATATTATAGGACATGTGGTTCAAAAAGGTGATTTAAAAGAGAAAGATACCAATGGCAAGAAATGTAAGCTTTTGGACATTGTTCTAGAGGATTTGGAGTAAGTTATATGATTTTTATAATCACATTTTTTATTACTCTTAAATAGTGTTCAAAGAAATTTAAATATTCATATTAAGCTTTTAAGGCTTTATACAAAATGTGTCATCAATAACATATATATTGTAATAATTTTTTTAGGAACAATCACATTATCTGTACCCTGTCGGCGAGTTTTGCTGATGAAATGAATAAGTATCTTAGTACAACTAATATAGATTCTCCAATTATTCTTATTTTACAGCTGCGTAAGATAAAATCCTTTAATGGTATGTGTTAATGCTTAACAAGTTTTTTTAGTGTATTTATCATTAAAAATACTTTATTTTATTTATATGCTTCAAAACTTTGTTTACAAGACAAGTAGGAATTTCAAATGCATGCAATGGTACTAAGATGCTCATCAGTCCTAATCTCAATGAAGATATTGATTATAAAGAAAAGTATGATGATAGGTTCTCTTTTTCGATCCTTTATTTGACAATGAATTCATTTTCTAATTGTGATTTTTTTTATTAAATTTCATACATTACAATGCTTACATTTTTTTCCTTCTTCCTACAGACTTCAAAATATTGATCTTTCTTTGTCACAAGTAGTCAGTCAAACATCAACACAAACTTCTCTTTCTATGTTTGATGATTTACTCCAAGCAACTAGGATGACAATTTTTGATATCTTAGAATGTCCCGAAGTATGTAAAAATATTTTGTTGTTAGGTAGAAATTTAACTGTAGTCTTGAATAAGTTTTATTTGATAAACACATAATTGTTGTTTTTGTTTTTATCAGGTATATGTTGGTTCTCTGATAGCTAAGATAATAAAGATTGATATAGGTAAGGGGTAGTGGTATCATGGTTGCAGTAAATGTTGCTCAAAAGTTCAAGATGTTGGAACCAAATTTTATTGTGAAAATCAAAAGTGTCAGAACTTAGTTATTACAGTTCCTAGGTGTATACAATATGTATACAAGACATTTATTTAATTGCATTTTTTTTTATTTGTTTATATATTTATTTGTTTGTTTGTGCATAACATATATATTTTATTGCCAAATTATGTTCTTTAAGTTTTAAAAGAATGTGTACTACTCAGGTTTGAATTACAAGTGAAGGTTATTAATGAAACTGGATCTACAACTTTGATAATGTTTAACCGTGTTGTGGCAAAGTATCTAGGAAAAGACTACGGTCTAAAACTCATTGACTAAATTATTTATATTAATAACAAAAATTTTTAAAAGTCAAAAGATTGAATGTTCAAATATTATATAGTGAAAAATAAAAATATTAAAAAAAATTAAAAAAAAAGAAATGAGTTGATTTTATTATTGAATGTTCAAATTCATATTACAAAAAATATTATAATGATATCGCATGGTTTTAATATGTTTTTATTTTATTATGTTTTTTTATACTTTATTTAATTATCTTTATTGATAACTAAATCAATATGTATAGTCTAATTATTTTAACTACTTTAATTATATATTATATATGAAAATAATTATCATATTTATATATAATAATAAATATATTAATTATTTTAATTATGTACTTTAAAGTAAATTTAATTACCTTAATTTAAAATAATCTTCATTACTTTAATTAAAATATATATATACATGTATTCTGGTCATAATTAGGTTAATTAAATTAGTTCAAAATATATATTGGTTTTGATTACCTTAATTATTATAATTATGTATTTTTATCAATAAATTTTTTTAAAAAATCAATTACTTTTGGGTAAAAGAATATTAAATGATTATATTAACGTATTATATTTAAGTGATTAGATAGTATGAAGCAATATATGTCCTCTAAGTTAAATATTGTCCAAAAAATCATAGGAAAGCTTATTATTTAAATTTTTTCTTGGGTCGAATATTGTTCTTTTATGAAGTTGTAACAAACAAATCGATAGTGGGGAATAAATGTAATCATACTATTGTTTGCTAGAAATTTTACATTTTTTTATAAAAAAGAAATAATAATTATAATTCTGGTAATTACAACTTATTTCGGTAGTTAATGTAATCATTAATTTTATATAATTATAAAAATTATCTTAATTACATATAATTTTTTTTTTATTGAGATGCATGTGAGACATTTCTTAAGTTAATTAAGGTAATTATGAGATATATAATTTTTTAAAAGAGGACAGGAATATTAATTTGAATTAAGATAAATATATTATTTTAAATGTATAATTGAAATAATTAATGTAATTATTAAATATATAAAATTGAGGTAATTACCCATAATTATTGTGTACCATTTATTTTTTACTAAATGCAACTATTATATGTGTACTACAATTTTTTTATTAATGTAATTAAAGTAGTTAATAACCAACATGATGTGATATGGCTGACAAATAACCATATCCCTTATGCATGTGGTCAAAGGTTCGATCCCTCATGTTCATGTGTATGGAAGAGTATATGAAAGAAGAGTTCAGATCCTTAAATGGATCTCTATACCTCAAAGGACAGTTTTTGGCTTTTGGACAAAGGACACCCTGGGTAAACAAAAAAAAAGTAGTTAATGTAATTATTATTATTATTATTATTATTATTATTATTATTATATAATTAAGATAATTATCTGTAATTATTATAGATAAATTAATTTTTATTAAATGTAAATATTATTATTACATGTTGCTTTATTAATGCAATATTAAATATATATAATTAAGGAGATTATGCGTAATTATTATATATAATTTATTTTTTTATTAAATATAATTATTAAATGTCATTAGAAATATTTTATTTTTTATTGATAAAATTACAAAATTATAATCTTTATGGTATTTACGACTGATTATGATAATTAATGTAATGATTAATTATATATATTTAAGATAATTACCTTAATTATATATAATTATTTTTTCCATCGAAGTGTATGTGAGATAACTCTTGAACTAATAAAGGTAATTATGATATATATATATATATATATATATATATATATATATATATTTTAAAAAAAAGAAAATTGTTATAAATATTTAATAGTGGCTATCCATATTCATTGTAAATTATAACTATTTATATTTTGCCTTAATACTATTAAACCATTTGTAACCATTCAGTTACAATTTCTACCTATAAATAGCCTACTCCATTACTGGAAATATTACAAGGAACTCCCTATTCTCTTCATTCTCTTGCTCTTTCTATTCTACATCTTTTCTACTTCTAAAATCTTTATAGTTTCATGTTATTTTCATAACATGTTATCAGCACAATTGTCTTTCCCTTATTGATCATATTTACTATTGGTATTGCAACCTGCAAGAAAAAACCTTGTAAAGAATTTTGTTGGGGAAAGTCATATTTGAAGTTTAGTGGTTCTATCTAATCATATTCCTCATACTATGCATTTGTTATATTTCGTTATACTATTTACGTGATGTGAAACTTATTTAGATGTAATGAGCCTTGAAGACTCTACCAAAAAGGGATTTCTAAATAAATTTTTCACCAAAAGTGAAAAATTAGTGTGAAGAGTGAAAATGAAAAAATAAATTTTCTCACCAAAAGTGAAAAAATAGTCAAAAAGTAAAAAAGAAAGGAATTTTTTTCCACATGAAGTGGAAAAATAGTGTGAAAAGTAAAAAAAACAAAAAGAAATTTTCTATGAAAAAATAATGCTAAAAATAAAAAGATGATATGATATATTATGTTTCATCTTTTGATCCTATTTTGAGCATCATGTGTTTGCTCAATTAATGTGCTAAGTACTTCTACAAATTATCACAACTGTTATAGCTTTAATCTCATTGTGTTCTTATTTTTATTCATCTTTACAAGGTTTATGAATTACATTTCTTAGCAAGGGTGGATAATGGACTTCATAGATATAGATAAAATAAAATAAAAAATAGAGAACAAGAAAAGAAGTTGTTTAGACATTATTCATAACAGTAAATTGTTTTAGACTTTTAGGCATTCATATTCATAGCCATTCATTTATATTAAATAGATTAAATATATAAAGTATTAAAACTTTACAATTGTTACGTTTATTAATGAATTTATGTTATAATCAATTATAATATAACGTATTGTTATTCTAACTTATTGTTATGTTAATTCATTGATAGGCTCGTTAAATTATGTATGTATTGTTATGTTATAATTTGTTATGATAATTAAATATTGTATAACATTAATTTGTTATTATAATTTGTTAATGCATGAAATGTATAATTCTAATCCTATTTTGTTACATATAACTTATTATATGGTTTGTCATATATTTTGTCAAAATATATTAATTGATTATTATATCATTCACATTATAATATGCTACATTCTAATATTTAAGTGAATATATAAATAAATATTATAATGTGTTATCATGTCATATTTTAATTTTTGTTCCTCAACGTTCTATATTATAATATGTTTTTATAATGTATTATACGAATGATGATTATAAGAAAAATGTGTGGAGATATTATAATGTCCTAGATGTATTGATAAAATTGAAGACACAATTATTATTATAATATATTTGATAACTGATGCGTTATTATATAACATTTTATTTAATTTTATAATGTATTGTTCTTATTGAGAAGTTTTTACTTTATACTAATTATTATATAATTAAAAATGAGTTATAATATTTTAAATGTGATTATTATACAACATAATATTCATAGTAACATTTATACGTTATTATTTAGGTGTTATCACTTATATTGTCGTTAGAAAATTGTGACTCTCTCACAAGCTCATTATGATTGGATGCATTTATATTTACAAGATTTTATATATGTACGTGATTATAATTCTACGACATTCAAAGTCATTTCTCAATTAAAATTGTGTGGAAAAAAATATTGATGAAGATATGTTAGAAAAATATTTTTCATTTTTCATGTATTAAATGTGCTCCTACAGTAGCAATATTGAGAAAAAAAGAATTTAAGATATATGCTGAGTTGATTTCTTATCTCCTTGTGGACAAACAAAAATAATAATTTTTATGAAAAATCATAAGACTCATTCGATTGACATTGCTTCATTTCCTAAAGTGAATGTAGTAACATATGTAATTTTATAAAATAATTGTTTGAATAATTGATTTTTAACATATGAATTTTAATCATTATTTCCAATGTTACAATTTTTATTATTTATGATTAACATTTATTATTCATGATTTGAATGATCTAAATTAATTTAAAATTATAATTTAATAGCTATTCAATGGTCAATGATTTTAATTTCAAATTAATTACAATTCAATTCATTTTTAATATAATTATTCCAATGTTTTGTAACTAACATCCAATAATTTATTTCTCTTATTTAGTAATGCAATAAGTTAATGTTAGTACTATATTTGGTACTAAAAAGATAATTGAAGACTTTGGAAGAGCTAATATATTTTTTATTTAAAGGAGCACAATTACACATTGTTATTGTATTGTATTCTTTCAAGTTTTATAGAAACTTATTAAGTTTCAAATGTGAGAGATGTTTTTATATCATAAGACTTAGACCAAGAAATGTGTAAGAAAAATTACACATTTTTCATTTGGTTTGTACTACATGTATATTAGTACAAATTGAAACACATAATGTTGTAAACTATAAGTTTACAAATCTAAATATGTTTATTATTTACCATAACCGGTTTGGGCCATCTCGGACATTTATGATGCAAAGAATAATTGAAATTCATGTGAACACCTATTGAAGAGCCAGAAGATTCTTTAATTCAATAAATTCTTATGTACTATTTGTTCCCAAGGGAAGTTGATAATTTGATCATCACCAACAAAATTGAGAATGAATCTTTCACATTTTAAGAATATATACAGGGTGATATTTATGGACCAATACACCCACCAAGAGAGCCATTTAGATATTTTATGGTTTTCATTGATGCATCAACTAAATGGTCACATGTTTGTTTGTTGTCAACTCGTAACCAAGCGTTTGCGAGATTGCTTACTTAACTAATCTAACTTATAATTGATCATTTTTCTTTTCAAATTATCTAATTAAGAAAATAAGTATTGATAATGTTGGTGACTTTACATATAAGGCTTTTAATATGCCTATTGGAATCGATATTGAACACCTATAGCATATGTTCATATATACAAAAAAAGACTTGCAAAATCATTTATTAAGCATTTAAAATTGATTGCAAAACCATTACTTAAGAGATCAAAACTTTCAATTTATATTTGGAGACATGCAATCTTACATATTATTGTATTAATTTGCATCATGCCAACAAGTTATGATAAGTTTTCTCTTTTGCAATTGATTTTCGATAAGCAACCTAATATTCCCATTTAAGTTTATAGATCTGTTGTATGCTTTTCAACTGTTGCACCACAACACACTAAGATAAGTCCTCAAAGAAGGTTGAGAATATATGTTGGGTATAAATCCCTATCTATAATAAAATATGTTGAATATCAACAACAGATTTATTTATGGCTTAGTTTGTTGATTGTCATTCGAATAATTTTTCCCAACATTAAGGGGAGAGAATAAGCAATTGAAAAAGGAGATTAGTTAGAATGAATTATCATCTTGATCCTCGAATGAAATAATGTGAACCAAAAGTTCAAAAGATAATTCATTTACCAACTGCTAATGCTCCAATAAAAAATTGATGTCCCTATTGGATAATCTAATATTGTAAAACGAGTCTCAAACACGCATGAAGCATTATAGACCCAATGGTTTCAAAGATAAAAATCCTCAAATAAGAAGAGAAGCTAGAAGGCAAGATGGCCAAATTAAGGATATGGAAACTTCGAAAGATTCTTTTAACACAATTAATATTTTAGTTCCAGAAGAACAGGTACCTAAAATTAGTGAAAATAAAGAGATCCCAGAGTATGTCATGAATGAAATACAATGGAACCAAAATAAAGTCAACATTGAGAATGTATTTGCAAATATTGTAGCGCTAAATGTAATTAATCATAATGAGGATCAAGATCCAAAGTCTATCAAGGATTTTAGACAAAGAATGATTGATCAATATAATCAATATAAAAGATTTAATTGAGGCAGAATTATACTCGCTTACCAAGTGAAAGGTTGTTGGACCTGTAGTCCTTCCGAAAGATGTAAAACCAATTACACTTTTGGACCTAAAGTCCGTACACTTGAAAATGTAAAACCAGTTAGGTTTTTGCACTCATAGTTTGTACACCTGAAGATGTAAAACTAGTTAGATTTTTGGACTTGTGGTTTATACACTTGAAGATGTAGAACTAATTGGATACAAATGAGTTTTTGTGGTGAAATTATGAGATATAAAGCATGAATTGTTGGTCAAAGATTTTTGTGAAGACCTAACATTGATTTTAAAGAAATATATTCATTTGTAATGGATGTAAATATTTTTCAATACTTAATCTGTCTAGATGCACATGAAAGGATCAATTTACATCTTATGGATATTGTTACAGCCTATATTTGTATGACTGTCTTGATAATTACATGTATATAAATCCCCGTGAAAGATTTAATTTGCCCAGTAGTGCATGTGCTCGAGAATATTACTCAATGAAAAAGAATAAGTCTCTTTATGGACTAAAACAATATGAACACGTGGTATAATCATGTCAGTGAGTATTTGATAAAAGAAAGATATAAAGATGATCCCATTTGTCCGTGTATTTTTATGAAAAGATCTAGAAATGAATTTGTCATAAATGATATTTATGTAGATGACATAATTATTATCGAAACTCTTGAAGAGATTCCAAAAGCTATGGACTACTTAAAGAAGAAATTGAGATGAATGACTTAGGAAGAATAAAGTTTTGCCTAGGATTGTAAATTGAATATTAAATAATAGAATTCTTGTGTGTCAAGAAACTTATATAACAAGAGTGCTTAAAAGGTTCTATATAGATATATCACATTTATTGTGCACTCTAACGGTTGTAAGGTCTCTAGATGTGAATAGAGATGCTTTTAGACCTTGAGAAAATGATGGAGAATTACTTGGTCCTAAAGTACCATATGTTAGTGTTATCGGAGCCCTAATGTATCTTGTTAATTATACATATCATTTGTTGTAAATTTACTACCAAGATATAATTCTTCATCTACATGAAGATGTTGGAATAAAGTCAAGCATACATTTTGTTATCTAAGAAGTTATTTGTCAGATTCTCATAACAATATATCACAAACAAGATATTTGTTTGCATGTAGTGGTACAACAAATTCTTGAAGATCTATGAAACAAACCAAAATAAGCAAGTAAAATTTTGAGTAACAAGTATAAAAGATTGGCCTTCACCATGTTAAAGATGGTTATTTGTATAAGGGGGAGAAATAAATACGTTCTGCACTCTTTTTCCCTTCACTATGGTTTTGTCCCATTGGGTGCTCCTGACAAGGTTTTTAATGAGGCAATATATGACAACATATTAAAGAATGATGTACTTTTTTTCCTTTACTAGGTTTTTGTCCTACAAGGTTTTTCCTAGTAAGGTTTTAACTAGGCACATTCTAAAATAATGGACATCTAAGGGGGAGTGTTATGAATATTTAATAGTGGCTATCCATATTCATTGTAAATTATGATTATTTATATTTCACCTTAATACTATTAAAACATTTGTAACCGTTTAGTTATAGTTTGTACCTATAAATAGGCTACTCAATGATTAGAAATATTACAAGGAACTCCCTGTTCTCTCCATTCTCTTATTCTCTCTATTCTATGTCTTCTCTACTTCTAAAATTTTTATAGTTTTATGTTATTTTCATAACAAAAATAACAATATTCCAATTGTAATTTCAATTAATTAAGATAATGTTGAGATATATATTTTTAAAAAAAGGAAATTAAAATTAATTTAAATTAAGGAAAATATATTATTTTAAAATATATAATTAAAGTAATTAAAGTAATTTTAAATATATAATTAAGGTAATTAATTTTAATTCTTATATACTAGGAGAAAGAGACGTATGGTAAAAATTAAAAATAAAATAAAAGACAAAGAGTGTAGTGGATAGTTTAAAAAATAGTTAAAAAGTAAAATATTGGATAATTTAAAAATAATTAAAGGAAGGCTTTTGACAATTACACCTCCCTAATTAATAAGTATACCCATTCCTTTTTAAAATATTTTTTTATTACCAAAATAACCTTTTATACAAAAACAATATTAACCTATTTTTACATCCTATCTTCATTATTGTTTAGACTCTAATTTTTCACATCCATCTTCATTATTCTTAAAACCCAAATTTTGCACCCCCATTTTCATCATTCTTTAACCCTATTTTTGTACCTCCATCATCATTATTCTTTAAACCCTCTACTTTTTATTTGCATTCCTTATCTTCTTCTTTCTTTTTTTTTATCAAAAATAATAATTTTTTTCCATAATTTGTGTGATACATGATAATGAATTAAGCGCTGTTCTCATTGTGTGATAGGTGGCACGTTCTCATTGTTTGTATCAAGCGCTGCATTTTGGTGATTATGTTTATGGTAACATTGAATGTTGTTTTTGCAAATTGTTGCATTTTTATCGTTTTCATTAGTATTCCAAAAATTACTTTCTGGAATAAACAATTATATATTTTGAAAAGTAATTTCCAGAAATGTTTTATTTTTATCTTTTAGTTACTATTCTTTTAATTTTATTTTTATTTTATAGACATGGAATACCATGTTTGTAAGATGTCCGAAGGGCGAGTAACAAGTAGAGAATGGGAGTGAGGGGTGAGTGGAAGAAGTGACAACGATTCTAAAAAGAAAGTCTCATATACAAGAAGGGGGTGAGTCGTATTCATAAAGAAAAGGGGTGAGAGAGAAGGTGGTGAGTCGTAGAAGAGAGGAAGGGGTGCATGTTCTGGAAAGGAAGCCTCAAATTAATAAATTAAAAGGGTATTTAGGGGAAAATTATTAAAAAAAAGGAAAAAAAAAAGGGTAAATTCATCAATTTAGGGAGGTAGAATTATCATTTGCCTTAAAGGAATAATAGTCCAATAAAAAGTGAAGACCAAAAGAGGAAATCCTCTTTATTATAGTTATAGATAATTTATAATTTATTTTTATTAAATGTAATTATTAACTTATTAAATAATATACATTTAGTAAATAATAAATTATTACATGATCTATAATCTGCAATCTATTATTTAACTTTGAAAAAGTTCTCTTTTGTATATATTATAGATTACAGATAAATTATAAATGGATTATATGTATAGATTATAAATTATAGATATTTTGCAAAATAATCGTTTTCCTATGGTGAGATCATGATGGGAGAGTAACGCATATATAATAATAAGCAACTGAATTGGATAGCATATATATAAGCATCATGATGGGAGAATAGCGCACAATAACTATAAAATCAAATATGTATAAGCTACTTTTTATTATATTTACTTATTACATATATAAATATTGGATAGCATATAACCACATAATGCAATCTTTTTGCATCAGTGACGTGCAAGAAAAGTCTTCATTTAAATTATTTGAAAATTAAATAAAATTGATTGAATAAATTTAAACAAAGAGAACTCAATCAAAAGCAATTTTAGTCTATTGTTTTACAAAAAAATAATAACAATGTGTAAGTTTTGGGCTAAAAGAACTTTCATAATTTTTTTTTCCAAAATGTATCAAATGTACATAATGGGTTTACTTAATATATAAATATATTTAGAGAAGTGTCTATGATTCTTCACCTTTCTTTAGGGGCAAACGATTAACTTAAACATTTTAGAATTTTATATAAACTAATATGAATCATTTATAATATAAATACATAAATAAATTTCTATTTTAATGTTTTATATATTTCTTTTTAAAAGAGTTCTTTTAATTCAAATTATTCATTTAATATGATAAGAAAATATTTACTAGAAATATATACATTTATAATAAAATTATTATTATTTTGAGATATTAGAACCTCACTTGGCTTAAATTTTTATACATGAGATTAAAACTAAAATGTTTAGATGTCTAATTTTGTAATTTAAGCTTAATTAGTTTATAATTAATTACATAAAAAATCAAATTAAATAATTATATTTATTTTTATTTTCTCCATGCAACATTGTAATAAATAATTTGGATGTTTCATTCTTTTCTCATATTCTTACCCATTTTATTATGTAATTACTTAAAGTAACAAATTCTAAAATACAATTTTAAAAAACTAATAAGTCTTATTTTCATTTACACAACCTAAATATCACGTGTATCGCACGGGCACAAGTATCAATGAGTTTTAAAAGTCAATATGTTAATTAATTGAGTAAATCTACTTATATTTATTTTCACTTAAATTTTTAAAAACAATCACTTTTTATTTTTATTGAAAAAGTTTTCTCGAAAAGTTAGGAAATTGTGACTATTACTTCAAAATAAGTTGAATTCTGGACGCATATACATATTTGAACACACTATCTTCAAAAATATCTGATAATATTTGAAATTCACAATAAACTATTTTAACTCCTATGAATAGTGATAGTACACAAGATATAGTTCTAAAAAAAAATATGTAGGAAATAATATATATCAAATGTAACCATGTCTATATTATGGTAATTATAATGCATAGATACTTGTGGTTAGGGATGCAATGAGGTTGGGAGGGACAAGTACGGGTAGTAATCCTCCAATACCGGCCCATATATATATACGGGTACCCGTTAAACAAGTATTCACAAATTTTATATATATCCGTCAATATACACAACTATCCATGAATATTTGTTAAAATTTAAAATTTTAAACAAAAAGAGAAAAATAAAATAAAACTGAAAATAAAAATTTTTAAAACATATATTTATACCAAAAAAACAATTTTGTAACATATATTTATACTAAAATAAATAATTTTGAAATATATATTTACATTAAAAATAAATTAAAATAATTTACTTTATATATAATTAAGGTTATTTAAATAATTCTAAAGTTCGGGTACCAATAGGTATAGGTATCTTACTATTCGTTTTCGCCTTGTTAATAAACGAATATCTATTTAACTATCCATTTAATATCTATAGCGGATTTTACTCGCAGGTATCCACATATGAGTTTTTTTGTTATCTCTACACTCTACTTGTGGTCTAGGCCAAATTAAAAAAACTAATATCTATTTTATTTTCGGATTTGCTGACAGGGGAAACTACAAACCCTGGAGTCTTCTAACAAAAGAAGCGGGAGGGGAATCCAACAGGGGTCCATGAGAAGGACCTTCCATGTCCCATGTTAGCTGTTGCTTTCTCCCTGAGCATGGGAAATCTGAGTCGGCCAATCAGGGAGATGGAGCTGAGCGATAATATCTTGAAGGAGTAGAGTGGAGTGAAGAAGCTGTTGGACAAAGACACCATTTGCACCACTACTGCTGAATCCATCTCGAATAAGACTCTAGAACTGTTCAAGCTTCTAGCTAGCTTAATTCCCAGGGATAGGGCCCATATTTCTGCCCATAAATATCTAATATCTATTATGTCTAAAATAAAGTGACTTAGTTTATTTAATATAATAAATATTTTTTAAGTTGTATAACATGTACGATTTTAAGTTATTATTTAATTATTTGAAGTATAACAAATCCTTGTAAAGAACTTTATTGAAGAAAGTCATATTTTAGAATTCATATTTGAAGGTCAACATTTCTATCTAATTATATTTTTCATACTATACATTTGCTATATATCATTATATTATTTACATGATTGTGAAACTCATTTAGATGTAATGAGTCTCGAAGACATTATCAAAGAAGGAATTTCTAAGAGTAAAATTTTCACTAGAAGTGAAAAACTAGTGCAAAAAATGAAAATGAAAATAATATTTTTTTCTCACCAAAAGTGAGAAAATAGTGCAAAAGTAAAAAAGAAAAGTATTTTGTTTCACCTGAAGTGGAAAAATAGTGTGAAAAGTTAAAAAAAAGGAATAATTTTTTGTATGGAAAAATAATGCTAAAAGTAAAAAGATGGTATGATATATATTATGTTTCATCTTTTGATACTGTTTGAAGCACTAGGTGTTTGCTCAATTAATATGTGTTGAGTATTTTTGCAAATTGTCAGAAATGCCTTAATGCTTTAATCACATTGTTTTCTTATTTTGCATTCATCTTTACAAGGTTAATTAATTACATCTCTTAGCAAGAGTGGACAATGGACTTCATAGGCATAGATAAAATAAAATAAAAAATAGAGAACACGAACAGAAATTATTTTAGACATTATTCATAACCATACGTAAATCGTTTTAGGCTTTTAGGCATTTATATTCATAGCCATTCATTTATATTAAATAGATTAAATATATAAGGTCTCTAGATGTAAAGGAAGATTCTTTCAGACCTCAAGGAAATGATGAAGAACTACTTGGTCCTGAAGTACATATATTAATGCTATTGGAGCATTAACATACCAAATAGAAGCTAACATTCTATTTAATCCATTTGTTTATCACCATGAAGACTTGATGCTACAATTCCATGTAATGGAGGAAGAGATTATTACGTAGATTTTGCAAACAATATATAAAAGTAGAAATATAAAGAAAGGTGTAAATAAGAAAAAATTTCACAATAAAGTTTATTGAACAATTCAAGCTTCTTAATTCGACCTTCTACGTCAAAAATATCAAATCATGGCAAGGCTTTCCTACTTGGATTTGATTGCTTTCATTGTGTGTTATTTAGCCATCATGAGCTGACCTTGCTCAAGTTGGTGGAAGCAATCAAATCCAAGTAAAAAAAAAGAGACATTATATGATGGTTGTGTTGGAAAGAAGATGGAATAGCTTATGATCTTAAAGGCCAAATTGAGAAGTTTGAAAAAGTAATTGCTAAGCGCAAAATTGCAAATGTGCCAAACAAGGTTAGAAGTGATAAAGAAGTTGGAAATGATAAGGCTTTGTATAGTCCTCTATACGTTTTTCCATCATCAAGTGTTGAAGAGCAACAATCAATATCCTCCTACACAATTCACAACACAAGTGCTTAGTTTTTTGCAGGGTGGTTCTAAAAATTTCAAATTTTCATTTTCATTTTCATTTTGAAATGCTTCAATGTGCAAACTCAACTCCAGTATTCTTACATTATAGTCTCCCTAGAAACATATGGAAGTTCCCAACCATGGTGACCTATTCAATCCTAACATTCCTTTCACCTTCACAAGAACCCCAAATTTCTTCTTCGTCATGCAACACCATTTTGAATTAGTCCTTTCCCATTTCACCAAGGCACTTAAATAGGGTATGCTACTACAATAGCATTCTGAGAGTGAGATCTTCCAATACACCTCTTTAACTTTTTGAGCAGGGTGGAACAACCCTTGTAAACAGTAATTAAGAATAATGGAAGTACCTAAGGCTATCCTCATCCCTTCAATGGCTTCCATCATAACATTAAGCACATGTGGAGAAGTTTTAAATATGTTTGGCCAAATATAGTTTAGCAAATGGATCATCGCATCTTCACAACCCAAATCAGCCACTCTTAGTGCCATGTGCTTCACAGTAGAAGCAGTTGTCTAATTGTGAACCAAATCCTTGTCCATAAAAGCATCCTAAAGAAAAGAGTCGCAATATAGATGTAGTCCTTTTCCATTTCACCAATGTACTCAAATAGGAAAGAGAGGGATTTGAGCCACTATTTTGCACATTAAGCTTTGGAAGACGATACTCATTCATCAAAGCTGGTAAAACTGTGAAGAGTGAACATGTTTTCGTAATTATTACAATGGCTACAATTGAGTAATCACCCTTTCAAGCTTCTCAATCCGACCTTTTACATCAAAAATTTCAAATATGTTTGGCCATACATACCCTGCTCATCTTGTAGGGCAAGATATGCTGCTACAACAACATCTTAAGCTTTGATTTACAGAGAGTCATGGATCTTCTAATACACCTCCCTAACTTTTTGAGCATGGTGGAATAGCCATTGCATACAGTAACTTGGTGCTTATTTTATAGCTTTTGTGTTTGATAATTATGCTTTATATTCAAGTTGTGCATATTTGTAGGGATGCAGGACTTGTTTTAATTTTGTTGTCAAATATTTTAATTGTATTGTTTATAGTTGTGTGTTTAATTATATTCTTTATATTCAAGTTATGTATTATGAGTGAACATTAGTTTCCCATTTGAGATTTAATACAATGATTAAAGTGTTAATTGTTGTATTGAATCTTGAATTGTTCGGTTGAACAATTTGGGAAGATTCATTTTTTTTCATATTTGATTAATACATAGATGTTAAGTCGCATCTTAAATTTCATGAAATTTCAGTTTAATGCATTTCATGTTGTGTCTCCGGGTGCATACTTGATTGTGGTGAATTTAATGACACCACTTTCATTTCATGTACTTGGAGACCAATGTGAAATACTACCAAAATTTTGTCAAATCTAAGATATAAGACTTAACCTATACGTGTTAATCAAATATAAAAAATGTCTTCCTGAATGGGATAGGGCCACATCTTGTGTAAAAAAGGTGAGATTTACATGCATGATATATCTTTGTGTGTATTACAAAACATAATTATGGATCATAGTTAGATGAATACTTTAAGCACAAGTGATGCGTATAAGAATGAAGTGAAAGAGTTTATAGCATTTATCGAATGAAATGTTGCTGATAGTAATGGAAGGTTTTATTGCTCTTATGTTAGTTGTTTAAATGAGAGACAACTACAAGTTGAGAAAAAATAGGAGCATCTTCTTTTTGATGGATTTTCCAAAAGTTATACAACATGGACATGGCATGGTGAATTGTTAAACATGCCAATTGTAGCTAACTAAAGAGAAGAGGTTGATGTCGATTTGGATGATTGACTAGAGGACATGATCCATGATATTGGACAAGAACCTTTTCATGAGCACATATGTATGAAAGTTTGTGTAGTGATGCAAGTGAAGCCTTTGTATCCAAGGTGCACTAATTTCACATGGTTGTCAATAGTATTAAGATTGTTCAATGTGAAGATGAGAAATGAGTAGAGTGATAAAAGTTTTATCGAATTGCTTGAATTGTTGAAAGACATGCTTTTAGAAGGTAACACATTGCTCAACCGTAACTATAAGGAGAAGAAGATACTGTGTCTGATGGGTGTCAAGTATAAGAAAATACATGAGTGTCCCAATGATTGCATATTGTACATGAAAATGTAGGAAGAGATACATGAGTGCCGTAGGTGTGGGTAATCACTAGTACAAAGTAAAAATGGTAATTGTGATAATGATGGGAATACAAAGGAAGGTCCTCTTGTGAAGGTATTATGCTATCTTCCAATAATTCCAAGGTTCAAGTAGTTGTTTGCTAATGTAATTGATGCAAAGTACCTTAGATGGCAAGCAATGAGAGGAAATTTGATGGACAGCTTTGCCATGTGGCTGATTCCTTGCAATGGAAGAAAATTGATAGTTTGTTTCTAGAGTTTGGCAATGAGCCAAGAAATCTTAGCTTGAACTTTGCTACGGATGGAATGAATTCCTATGGTAACTTAAGTAGTAAGCATAGTTCATAGCTTGTTATGCTGGTAATTTATAAGTTACCTCCCTGGTTGTGCATAAAACACAAATACATTATGTTATCTATGATTATTTCGGGCCCAAGACAGTTAGGAAATGATGACATAGATGTTTATCTCATTCCTTTGATTGAAGACTTAAGATCCTTGTGGGAAGAAGGCGTCGATGTGTTTAATGGGGTATTCCAATGAATATTTCAAGTTGCGTGCCATGTTATTTTGTCATTATCAATGACTTTTCAACATATGAGAACTTGTGTAGATATAGTGTTAAGGGCATAAAGTATGCCATATATGTGAAGAAGGCACATCTTACCATTCAACTGCAATATGGAAAGAAGACAGTTTACCTTGAACATAGGAGATTTTTTAGACATAATCACCTGTATTGTAGATTGAAAAAATCTTTTAATGGATGCTAAGAGAATGGAATTGCTTTAACAGCCTTAACTAGAGAGCAAGTTTATGAATGGGTGAAGGGCTTAAATGTTATGTTTAGAAAGACCCAACAGTAGCCAACAGAGAAAAACATATGGAAGAAAAGGTCGATGTTCTTGTCGTACTAGAGCATTCTTGATGTGAGACACTGTATTAATGTGATGTATACGGAGAAAAATGTGTGTGATAATGTAATTGAAACACTTCTCAATATTTAGGGCAAGATGAAGGTGGTGCGAATACTCGTCTAAATCTGATTGCCATGGGTATACGAGACCAATTAGCTCCACAATCTCATAATAAGTACACATATTTGCCCTCAGCATGTTATACTTTGTCAAAAAAAGAGAAAAGAAGTTTTTATAAATGTCTATGGGGTGTCAAAGTGCCATAGTGTTACTCTTCAAATGTTAAGGGGTTTGTCTTAATGAAAGATCTCAAATTACTTAGCTTAAAGTCTCATGATTGCCACTTGATGCGACAACTACTACCTATGGCTATTTGTGACATGTTGCCTAAAAATGTTAGATATGCCATAAATAGGCTGTGCTTATTCTTCAATGCTATATGTAGCAAAATGATCAACCCTCAGAAGTTGGATAAGTTAGAAAATGAGATTGTTATTATCTTGTGCCAATTAGAAATGTATTCTCTTCCCTCATTTTTTGAAATCATGGTTCACTTAATTGTTCATCTAGTGAAGGAGATTAGATTGTATGGTCCAATTTTTTTATGGTGGTTTACCTAGTTGAGCGATACATGAAGATCTTGAAAGGGTATGTGAAGAATCCACACTGTCTGAAGCATCTATTGTTGAAAGGTACATTACAAAGGAAACTATTGAGTTTTGTTCAGAGTACATGTCAGAAGCTAAAGCTGTAAAGGTTTTCAAGTCCTGTCATGAGGGAAGAAGGGTTGGTAAAATTACACGAGGTATAATTGTTAAGAGCATTAGTTGGGAGGAAGTGTTTCAAACACATTTATATATATTGAATAACACTAATGAGGTTTAACCTTACATATCTGCTCACAAAAGCATTTCAAAGAAAAAAAAAGCCTCAAATGCCTGAAAAATGATTGTTGAACTTAGCATAACAAGACTTTCCTACAGTGGTTTAAAGGCCAAATTGTGAATGACAATAGTGTTTTTGATACATTAAAATGGCTAGCAGATGGACCTAACTTTGATGTCGTTTGTTAGACTAGATATGATATCATCAAGGATTCCTTCTATACAGAGTCGAAGGATGAGAAGAGTACCATGCAAAACAATGGGGTTATGGTCCTAAATGAGTCCATGCACTTCTCTAGTTCAAAAGATAAAAACCATGTTATGACATCCATATGTTACTTTGGAGTCATTGAAGACATTTGGGAGGTGGATTACACTAAATTTAGAATGCCTATATTTAAATGAAAGTGGGTTGACAGTAACAATGGTGTAAAAACTAATGAATTAGGATTTACCTTGGTAGACCTTGACAAGGTAGCTTATACAAACAAGCCTTTCATCATGGCATTCTAAGCAAACAAGTGTTTTATATGAATGATCCTTCTAACAAAGGTGGTCAGTGATTCTCCAAGGAAGAAGTATGCATGGTAGTCATGAAAATGAAGATTCAACTCTTGATATTTCTAAGATTCTTTCTTTCTTATTACACAAGCCTACTTTCAATGAGGAAAATGAAGTGGACAATGTACATGCCACTCATAATGATCATCATGAAGGGATGTAGGAGAACATTGCTACTTGATTAAGTAATATAATTTTTAACAAGTTAGATTTTTAAGGTTTTTATAATTAATGATCTAATTTTATGTTATCTCAACTTACAACTATTCATCGATCCATAACCATTGGCTGAAGAGGATATTGATCATATCCGGGGAGTTGGGCATGCTTCATCGTACAAATTAGTAATAAATGTAATTTATAATTGTTTTAGGTAGTTTACCATTGTTTGAAGTATAGCTAGGTTCACTAAAGTTAGTTTAGCATGTATAAATACACACACACACACACACACATATAGTGTGTGTGTGTGCACACGCGTGTGTTTTAGTGTGAATTTTGGTATTCATATATGTCATTTATAATTGTTTTGGGTAGTTTAGCACTGTTTAAAGTGTAGTTAGGTTCACTAAAGTTACATTAGCATATATATGTTTTAGTTTGAACTTTGGTATTTGATGATATATTTTCATAAACTGTCTAGTGTGGTTTATTTGTAATTTACAGGTTTGAACATTCACAAAACAAACCAAATATTAAAAAAAAAAACCTACTTTTTACATCAGTTGTTACCATAACTAATGTAAAAAGTAATTTTCTACATCATCTACAGCAGTTATAGTTATATAGCTGACCAATGTAAAAAGCTAAGCACCTTTTACATTGATTATAGCCATAACCAATGTAAAAACTACACCTTCTACATCGATTCCAAATACAACCAATGTAAAAAGACTTTTTCACATCGGTTCAATGTCCGATGTAAAAAAGTCCCCATTATATATTGGCAAGATCAACATCTGTTCAACAATCAATGTAAAAAGCCTAAAATAACCAATGTAAAATGCCCCCTTGCACTAGTGACAGTAATATTTTTCCTCTAATATTTTTGTGTAAATTTATATTTATTAATTATATCTAAATTCCAAAAAATACTCATACACTACATAAGAAATTTGCTAATTTTAACATTCAATTCAATGCTCTTTCAATTCTAATATATCCTAATATATAATCTAATATTCTTATAATGGTTTTGGCAACATGTTTGATGTCACGTGACATTATTATATTCATTTTTTTTCCAAAATTAGTTTTTAATAGCTTCTCAATCTAATTTATTATTTAGAGTATTAATAAAATCAATTTAAATATCAATTAATTAATATAATTATTGTGATCATGTAATTTTTTTATAATGTATGACTAATCATTCGGTCAATTAATCTAATCTAATATTCCCTCTTTTTATTTGTAAATTTAGGAAAATAACATGCTAATTAATAAAATGTTAATAATATATTAAAATTAATTTGAACTTCTTAAGATGATATTGCTAATATAAATACTAACATATATTTAACATATAATGGATTACAACTAACACCTCAATCTCCATAATTATGATTCATTGGCCCCATGATGTTGCATATACCATGTTATTATATTATTTTTTGGTAAATTGTTATTAAATTATTTTAAGGATATAAAATATATAGCTATTAAAATTTTATTTCTTATTAAATCACTTTCCTTGTGCGTTGGCAAAACTAACAAAAATCAGTGTGGTTTGTTCTTACATGTACCAAGTCATGTAGCAGTCCATTTGTCGCTTTGCCTTATCGATCACATGCAGGTCTAAAAGAGTGACTGAATAACACTACGTTCAAAGAGAAAGCTAACTCGCAAGAAATACGTAGATAAATGGATTGAATAAAAAGTAACGTCTTTTACCTGTTTGCCATGTTGCCTTATCCTTCCTTCAAGATATTGATATAACACACCTGCTGGTCCTGTAAATAGAACAAAGTAATGTGAGGTTTTATACCACAAACCAAGCAGCTAGTTCAAATATCAAATTATAGATGGAATCCCACAGCGAAGAGCATGCTACAAAATTGCTTCAAGCTCAAACCCACGTATCCAATCATATTCTCAAATTCATAAATTCTATGTCCCTTAAATGTGCAATTGACTTGAGCATACTAGATATCATACACAAGTATGGCCAACCTATGCCCCTCTTACAACTCATTGCTTCACTACCAATCCACTCATCTAAGACTTGCTTCATCTACTGCTTGATGCGAACTTTGACTCATTCTGATTTCTTCTCTTAGCATAATGTCATCGAAAATAATCAAGAAGTGAGGTATGTGCTAACTGATGCATGTAGACTACTCCTTAAAGACCATCCTTTAAGTATGGCATCTTTGTTGCAATTCACACTTGATCCAATTCTTATAAAGTCATGGTATCAATTCTCTACTTGGCTCACAAATGAAGACCTTACACCATTTCACACAGAAAATGGGATGACATTTTGGGATTATGTTGGGCTTGAGCCCAAATTCAATGACCTTTTCAATAATGCCATGGCTAGTAACACTCGATTAGTTTCTAGTGTGGTGATTGATAAGTGCGAGGGAGTGTTCAAGGGATTAAAGTCATTAGTTGATGTTGGAGGAGGAACGGGGACTATGGCTAAGGTCATTACTAAGTCCTTCCCACAACTAAGGTGTATTGTATTTGATCTCCCACATGTTGTTGCTAACTTGCAAGGAACAGAGAACATAAAATATGTTGGAGGGGACATGTTTGAAGCAATTCCTTCAGCTGATTCCATTATGTTCAAGGTTAGTTTTATCAAAGTATATATTAGTTATATATCTTCTTATTACACCTTAGCACAACATGTTTTGCTTGTCTACTAGATTATTTATATATATAACTAGGTTCTAAGTTGCTTGATAATTTGACTCATTTCACCAATATATTGTTTGAGAACATTTAGCATATTGGTGGGTTAGAAGTAAATAAAAGAGTATATTAGTAAGAGGGTTATAAGTGTTAAGGTATTTTGGAAGAACAGACCACGTAGGCCTAAATCGATCAGTCATGACTAATGTACTCTCTCTTATTTTTTGACAAAGTCTCACATAAAATTCTAATATGTTATCAATGCTCATATCTAAAGGTAGACTTAAAACCTATGTTAAAAATATTAAAATATATATAAAAAAACTTAAATATGTTATTAATACAATTTCTATAAATATGAACATATTTTATTTTAGTCTTCTAGATTATTATTCTTTTGTTAATTTTGGTCATCATATATTTTAAATTTATTTTGAAGTGGTCCCTATTACGACTTGGTAGTAATGTGGCACACTTCTAGTTATGTTATACATTAATAATTTAAAAAAAAGGTGAGAGTACATTAACAATTCCATATATATATGAACAAAGTAATAAGATGTGGTTATTTTGGAAAAATGAATATGATTATGATTAATAGAAAATCAATATTCGTTTACTTTTAGTGATTCTTATTGTTGTTACTTTGATAATTAAGTAATGGATATTGCATAACTGGAATGATGAGGAATGTGTGAAAATATTGAATAAATGCAAGGAGGCAATACCGAGCCATGGAAAGGTTATCATCATAGACACAGTGATGGAGAATAAAAAGGAAGACGATAAATTAATTGAGATGCAATTGTGCCTCGATATGCAAATGATGATGCTTTTCGCAAGAAAAGAAAGAAATGAGAAAGAATGGGTCGATCTGATATTCTCAGCTGGTTTCAGTAACTACAAAATAACTCTAACTCTAGGTTTAATTTCTATCATTGAGGTTTATCCATAATGTTACCAGTAGAGCAATATATGCAAAAGAGGACCACACTATGTATTTTAAACATAAAACTCTATGTTTTAAATTTTAATTTACCCTTTTGTTCAAGTTTACCTTCTATTAATATCAAGTTTTAGAGAAAGTGAAATTGATCAATTTGTAGTTACCGCTTGCACTTGCGCATGCACACACACACACACACACACACACACACACATATATAACTAGCTAAAATATGCTTGAGGTTCCTATAAATATAACAGGTTTTTATATTTTTGAATTTTTTATCCTAACAATGTTCTTCATCACCTATTTTTGTCCTTAGTGTGACTTGTCGTCAGAAAAAAAAGTTTAACTACTTATTCGATCCCTATAGTTGCACAAATTACTTTACGTTTTAGTTCCTTCACTTAAAGCCATCTATTTTAGTCCTTATAGTTGCACAAACTTTACCTTTTAGCACCTGTCATTAAAAAAAGTTAACAGTGGCTAACGTGGCTCTAAGGTGGTATTGACATGTGTTACGCTTTACGTTTCAGTCTCTATACTTACACTATTTTTATGTTTTGGTCCCTTTACTTGCACAATCTTTACCTTTTAGTGCCTACACTTAAAAACTATCTATTTTAGTCCCTATATAGGCAATTTGTTAATGTTTTAGTTCCTATCAATACTCACCCTTTCTTCTTCCTCTTCCTCCTTCTCATGTCCTTTCTCTATTTCCGTTTTTTCTTTTTTCTCATCAACACCTCTCTCATTTTTTATTTTATGGGTTCTGTTTCTTTTAAATATTTTACATCAATTAATTTTCATTGACTTTAAATCGACAAATTGTTAGACATGCCAAGTGTGTCCCAAAGAGAAAAGATTGATGTAGATATGGTCAATCAACTAGTGGACATGATTTATGATGTTGGACAAGAGTCTTTTCAATGAGCACATATGTATGACAGTTTGTTTAGTGATGTAGAGAAGCCTTTGTATCCAAGGTGCACTAATTTCACATGGTTGTTAGCAGTCTTAAGATTGTTTAATCTAAAGATGAGAAATGGGTGGAATGATAAAAGCTTCCTCGAATTGCTTGAATAGTTGAAAGACATGCTTCTAGAAGATAACATAATGTCAAACCATAACTAAAAGGTGAAGAAGATATTGTGTCAGCTAGTTGTGGAATATAAGAAAATACATGCATGCCTAAATGATTGCATATTGTATAGGAAAGAGTTTGAAGAGATACATAAGTGCCTCATATGTGGGGTATCATGCTACAAAGTGAAGGATGGTGATTCTAGTGGTGATGTGATCACAAAGTTTCCTCTTACAAAGGTGATGTGGTATCTTCCAATAATTTCAAGGTTCAAGCAATTATTTTCTAATGCAAATGATGCAAAAAACCTTAGATGGCATGCAAATGAAAGAAAATGTGATGGACAGCTTCGACATAAGGCTGATTCTTTGTAATGGAAAAAAAATTAATAGTTTGTTTCTAGATTTTGGCAGTGAGGCAAGAAACCTTCAGCTTGGACTTGCTATAGATGGAATGAATCTGTGTAGTAACTTATCTCGTCCTCATCAGAGTCGTCTTCTTCAAACTCTTCCTCAGAGGATTCTTCCACGTTCAAGGCTTTAGACGATGATCCTCTAGATGGACGCTAAATGCTTAGTGCAATGGACTTTTTCTTTTGTCCTTCATCTTGCTTTAGCTCCAATTTGTGGACTTTAAGAGTTCCAAGTAACTCTTCCATAAAGAGTGTTGTTAGATCCTTGGATGCTCTTAAAGCTATAACCTGTGGTCTCCATTGTCTAGGAAAACTTCTTAAGATTTTGTCAATGTGATCATAGTTATCATAGGTTTTGCCTAAGGATCTTAGGTTATTTATTATGGTTTGAAATCTACCAAACATAAGTTCGATAGTTTCATTTTCTTCCATAATAAAGAGTTCATATTGTCTTACGAGTAAGCTCAACTTGGACCTCTTTACTTGTGAAGTACCCTCGTAGGCAAGCGCAAGAGTATCCCACATTTTCTTAGCACTTTTTAAACTGTGCACCTTTTCATATTCAGATTCAGATAAGGCACACATCATAGCATTTCTAGCTTTTGAGTTTAGAAGATACCTCTGTTTATGAGTTTCTGTCCACTGACCTCTAGGTAGCTCCATTCCATCTTGGTTAAGGGGCAAATAGTCGCCAGTTTCTACTACGTCCCACATATCTATGTGACATGCATCAAAGAATGCTATCATTCTTTATTTCCAATAATCGTAGTTCTGACCTTTAAAGAGAGGTGGTCTGTTAACAACTTGTCCCTCATTTTTCATGAGTGTTCAGGATTGTTTTACCCCTACAGTGTTAGATGCTCAACCCCAAGAGGCCGAGCTCTTATACCAATTGAAATAGAAAAAGCGCACAAGAAGGGGGGTTGAATTGTGCATTTTAAAACTTTTTTATACAATATAAACAATTTTGAAAACATTTTCAAGTTAAAGGATAGAGAAAAAAAAAACACAAAGAATTTTTATACTGGTTCACTCAACCTGAGCTACGTCCAGTCCCTTCACCCAGAAGGTATCCACTAACCAACCTTAGGTTACACAAGTATTGTTCGCGATCTCTTCAAGCTTTACAAAGTAATCACCCTAGATTGCTCAACCTAAGTATTCTTTTACACTAAGCCCCTCCAAGCTTTCACAACACAAACAAGTGTTTAAACAAAGGTATCGACTCACCCAGTGAGGATTTGAAAGATTAAGCTCAAACACTCAGAATATCTTTACAAGACTTTTCTACTATCGTCCAGTGGACGCTTTTAGTTAATGTACAGAACGTTTTTGATGTACCACTAAGATTGTCACTAGTTAGCACTTTATCACTTCACTGTTCTTTCACTTCTTCCTTGGTGCATATATAGTCTTCAGGAAAAAAGATCCGTTGACGAAGACTTGACTTCATTATACAAGGAGGGGCGTGCAAGCCATGCTTTCAGGAAGATCAGGCATAGCAGCTTTTAGATTTGCACTAAAATGGAAAGTCTAGGACTGTGCTAGCAGCCTGCTTTTCTAAATATTCTTCATTCGGCTTGGCAGCTTGATAAGTTGACTTGCTTTATCTGTTTTGCTGCACTTTTGCACTAGAATGAATCTGATTACATTTAATGCTTCAAACAATTTGAACGTTAGATCACAAGAATGGTAACATGTTAGTTTCGAGGAATACGAACATAAGTATATTGGATGTTTAAATAAGACTTAGTCATTGAAGATTTGTCGTTGGAAGCTTTAGTCTCTGGATGCATCTGATATTTGAATTTACTTTGAAAGACAAGATTTAGCTTTGGACGGTCCTCTTCAGCATGTTCACCGGAAAATCTCCTTCTGTATTTCTACTGGACGGTCTTCTTTAGCATGTCTTCTAGACGATCCATATAAAAGTAACTTGTTCATTTTGACCTTATTTCTTATGCGTTGGACTTCTTAGATTTGGATGTTGTAATAAGGTTAGTTCTTAGGCAAAAGCTTAAACATTAATAAGTTTGTTATCTTCAAAACTTTAAGGGTTTAGACGGTTCTACATCTTTGGTTCCAACATGATTTTTCGGCCTCCAATAATCAGGCAAAATATGAGGCGCTAATCGCAGGACTCAGATTAGCAAGTGAAGTCAGGGCCGATTGGATTGTTTTAAAAGTGATTCCCAATTGATAGCCAGACAAGCATCTAGCACTTTCCAAACCAGAGATGCTCAGCGGCTAAGATATTATCATCAGGTGATCCAATTAATAGAGAAACTGGAAGAATTCAAGATAGAGCATATTCCTCGAGAAGAAAATGGGAGGGCTAATCTCTTATCCAAACTAGCAAGCACCAAGAAGTTAGGACAACATTGGACGGTTATACAGGAAACAATAGTAAAGCCGAGTGTGGAAGAAAAGGTTTTGAAAGTGGAAAAGAGAAGGAAGGGTGGATGACCCCTATCTGGAAGTACCTCACAACTGGTGAGCTACTTGAAGATAAAAATGCAGCAAGAAGAATTCAAAGGAAGGCTAGCTACTACATGGTGGAAGGAGAAGAATTAGGCAAAAGGGGATTCCATACCCCACTGTTCAAGTGCCTAGACTCTGACCCAGTTGGATATGTCATGGATGAGATGCACCGGAGGATTTGCGGCATGCATACTAGAGGACGTGCCATGGCAGCCTGTGTCATCCGAGCAGGGTATTATTAGCCAACCATCAAGGTAGATTGCATTGATTATTCAAAGAAATGCCAAGAGTGTTAAAGATTCCAGAATTTATCCCATATATCGTCTAAGGAGCTGCACTCGATTGTGTCGCCCTAGCCCTTCGATACATGGGGGATGGATATACTAGGACCCTTCCCCATTGCCAAAGGCCAAGTGAAGTTCTTATTAGTAGGGATCAAATACTTCACTAATGGAATCGAGGCTGAGCCTTTAGCCCAAATAACAACATTGAACATGTAGAAGTTTGTATGGATGAATATAATCTACTAGTATAGGATGCCGCACTCGGTGGTAACAAATAATGGAAAGCAATTCATAGACCACTCACTCGAGGAATTTTATAGAGGGCTGGGAATCCGGCACCAAGTCACGTCCGTTGAACACCTATAGACCAATGGACAAGCCAAGGCAGCGAATAAGGTGATCCTTGGAGAATTGAAGAAAAGGGTAGGAAAGGCTAAAGGTAGCTGGCTTGAGGAACTACCAGAAATTCTTTGGGCGTACCATTGCACACCCCTGTCAACAACACAGGAAACACCCTTCAAATTGGTGTACGGTGTTGATGCCATGATTCTAGTTGAAGTAGGGGAATTATCTCTATGCCAAACAGTATTCGATTCGAAGAAAAATAAAGAAGCATTGAAGATAGAGTTGGACCTAGCAAAAGAAGTTAGAGAAAAAGCAAAGATATAGGAAGAAGAGGGTAAATGAAAAGCTACACGAAGGCATAATGCAAAGGTAAAACTGAAGGACTTCAAGCCTGGTGACTTGGTGTAGAGGAAGATCGGGGAGGCCCGAAAGGAGATCGGCGAAGGGAAGCTTGCTATAAACTAGGGAGGACCATTAAAAGTTGTTGAATGGCTCGGCAATAAAGCTTACCAACTAGAACAGCTCACGGGTGAAGAAATTTTGCGAACATGGAATGCTTCTCATCTAAAGATGTACTTCAACTGATATATGTAACAACGGTGTTCTCTTTTTCCTACCCCAGTCTTTTGTCCCAAAAAGAAAAAATATGGGTTTTGGCTGGGGAGGTTTTAATGAGGTACATCGAAGATAATAACAATTAAAATTTTACTTAAATTTCTACTTAAATTCTTCGTTGTTTCAAATGATTACTGAGTCGACTCACCGAGCTCGAAGACTTAACAAGTTTCGACCCACTAAAGCCTTTTCGAGTCGACCCACTGAGGTCGAAACTTAACAGGTTCGACCCACTAAAACTTTTCTGAACAGACCGACCGAGCTCGAAGACGTAACGGATTTTAACCCACTGAAACCTTTTTTGAGCTAACCCATTGAGCTCGAAGACCGAATAGGTTTTGACCCACTGAAACCTTTCTTGAGCCGACCTACTGAGCTCGAGGACTTAATAGGTTTCAACCCACTAAAACCTTTTCAAGCCAACCCACCAAGCTCGAGGACTTAACCGATTTCAACCCACTGAAACCTTGACAAACAACTTAAAATTAGACGCTAACCTTGACTACCATGTCAAACCGAACTAGCAAGTCTGAAAGGTCATTTCCAATTAATGGAAATCACAAAGCAATGAGTCATTTTCATTAAAAGGTGAAACCGAATACACGAAATGTCCTAAAGCTACGAAGGTCGTACGCATCAATACAAGGCTTTTCATTTAACAAAGTTACAACTGTACATGAAATGTCTTAATGCTATGAAGGCCGTACATACTAGCCCAAGTTACAAAATATGCCTATATACTAAGAAGAGAAGAGTCCAATGTCGCGACAGGAGGGCAGCCAAAAAGGAGAACATTCAAAAAGTTCAACCAAAGAAGAGGACGTTCAAGAAGTTCAGTTTCATGGGCGTGGAACGCCAGAGCTTATATAGCATCGATATTATCTCCAACCTACTCGGTGCTCTTACCCCCTTGAACTTCCTCTTCCTCCTAATTGAAGAGCTTGGCCACATTTACCAACACCCCGCTTTTAACATCTTTTTCCACATCAAGTCCGAAGGTGACGGTGCTTGGGAAGAAAAAGTCAGTTGTCGAAGAGCCTTCTGAAAACCCTTGACGTGCTCTTCCATGATCGACCCTTTGCCCTCATCTAGGTCAGCTTCAAGGTGCTTGACCTGGTCAACGACCTTCACTCGACCGAAATCAGCCTTAGAGAGCCTGACCTTGAGGAGCTCCACCTCCGCCTCCAAAGCTGCCACAAAGTCTTCTACCTAAGCTGCTCGGTTCATCAGAACTTCACCGCAGGCCCGAGACTCTTTTAGCTTAGTTTCCAAAGCAGCGGCTGACTTCCTCACCTCGAAGGCTTCGAAGAGGAGCGTCTCATTTGCTTGAGAGGCTTCAGCCAAGCCGGTCTTTGCCACTTCAAACGCGGCCTCCAACCTCCTGATCTCGGCCTCCTTCAACTCCACTAGTCTCAATCTAATTTATTATTTACAATATTAGTAAAATCTATTTAAATATCAATAATTAATGTTATTATAGTGATCTTGTAATTTTTTTTATAATGTATGACTAATCATTCGGTCAATTAATCTAATCTAATATTACCTCCATTTCTTTTTATTTGTTCATTTAGGAACATGCAAATTAATAAAATGTTAATGATATATTAAAATTAATTTTAGCTTCTTAATATGATATCTGCTATTATAAGTACAGACATATATTAACATAATTATGATTTATTGGCCCCATGACGTTGCATATACCATAATATTATATTATTTTTTTTGTAAATTGTTATTAAATTATTTTAAGGATATAAAATATATAGTTATTTAAATTTTTATTTCTTATTAAATCACTTTCTTCGTGCGTTGGCAAAACTACCAAAATGGATGTGCTTTGTTCTTACATGTACCGAGTTTTGTAGCAGTCCATTTGTCAATGTCGCTTTTGCATTGTTGATCGTATGTAGAGTAAGATAACTCGCAAGAAACACGTAGATAAATAGACATAGTACACCTGCTGGTAAAGTAATGCGTGAGGTTTTATATCACGAACCTAGCTGCTAGTTCAGATATCAAATTATATATGGAATCCCACAATGAAGAGCATGCTACAAAATTACTTCGAGCTCAAACCCACGTATGGAATCATATTCTCAAATTCCTAAATTATATGTCCCTTAAATGTACGATTGACTTGAGCATACCAGATATCATACACAAGTATGGCCAACCCATGCCACTTTTAGAACTCATTGCTTCACTACCAATCCACCCATCCAAGAATTGCTTCATCTACCGCTTGATGCGAATTTTGACTCATTCTGGTTTCTTCTCTTAGCACTATGTTATCGAAAATGAGCAAGGAGGTATGTGCTAACTGATGCTTCTAGACTACTCCTTAAAGACCTTCCCTTGAGTACGGCATCTTGGTTGCAATTCACACTTGATCCAAGTGTGATTAATTCATGGTTTGGCTCACAAATGAAGACCTTACACCATTTCACAAAGAATATGGGCTGACATTTTAGGATTATATTGGGCGTGAGCCCAAATTCAATCACCTTTTCAATGATGCCATGGCTAGTAACACTCAATTGGTTTCTAGTGTAGCGATTGAAAAGTGCAAGGGAGTGTTTGAGGGATTAAAGTCATTAGTTGATGTTGGAGGAGGAACGGGGACTATGGCTAAAGTCATTACTAAGTCATCCCCCCAACTAAAGTGCATTGTATTTGATCTTCCACATGTTGTTGCTTACTTGCAAGGAACTAAGAACATAAAATATGTTGGTGGGACATGTTTGAAGCAATTCCCTCAGCCGTATATTCTCTTCAGTTCTTTACATAAGCAACAAAAGAATATATTTATTTGGTCTAATTATAAGAAACAAAGATCCATTTTTAAATAAGGGGATCTAGCTCAGTTGGTTGAGCAATGTATGTAAGTTATTGTAAACCCCTTAGTACCGAAGTTTGACTCCTCCCTTTGAATCAAAAAGACCCATTTTTAAATATATTGATTTTTTAATTCTTTTTATACCCTTAACTTATTTAGAAGTCTATTTACAAGACACTCACTAATTTTCCATATAAATGGATGCATCAATCTTATTTTTTAGTAATTTTGGTGAAAAATCTTGATTTCCGGCAGTTTTGCCATTTGGTTTAAATTAATTTTTGTAGAAACTCTTGAGTTACAAGCAATGACATTAAATACAGACAACACTTAAATCATTTCATTCCAAGGGTATTCTTGGAACATAATTTAAATTTATATAATTATTAATTAAAATTAACTAGCCCAACTATTTTTATTGATATTGACGATTTAATTATTTGTTGCTTATATAAAGGACCAGAAGTAATATTAATTATATATCTTCTTGCTACACCTTTACCACACGATAAATAGAAATTCAATATTAATTTCTTTTTAGTGATTCTTATCGTTGATACTTTGATAATTAAGCAGAACATATTGCATGACTGGAATGATGAGGAATGCGTGAAAATACTCAATAAATACAACGAGGCAATGACATGGTAATAGAGAATAAGACAGAAGATGAAAATATAATTGAGTTGCAGTTGGGGTTTGATATAGGAATGATGGTGCTTTTTGGAGGAAAAGCAAGAAATGAGGAAGAATGGGCCAATCTAATTTTCTCTGCTGGTTTCAGTAACTACAAGATAACTCCAACTCCAGGTTTATTTTCTATCATTGAGTTTTATCCACACTGTTAACAGTACATCAATGCAAGAGAAAGACCATACTACGTATGTTTAACATAAAACTCTACCTTTACAATTTTCATTTACTCTTTTGTTCAAGTTTAGAAGGAAAAAGTGCAAGGTTAGAATGACAACTCTATTCACGGCTGGGTACGATTTTTATTATAGATGCCATTCTCCATTATGTACACTCGATCTGTAGGGATTGGGTCTTCTCATGGTTCTAAACTGCGATTGCAGTTTTGCTACATTTCTTGATGTTGTGAGAAAATGTGGCCGATACAGTCACAATTGTGGTTGCGGTGAGTCGAAAAACCTTTATGTTGCGGCCAAAATTGTGGTTGCGGACTACAATTTAGAACCATGGGCCTTCCATTCTTTGATACAATATCATATTCAATGGGGGTTTGTCTTACTGACACAAGGCATTTTCCTTATCTCCCGTGGCAAGCATTGAATAAATTGTCTATTTGGCGTATTATTTTGGCTTGGTTTTGTATTGTTTTAACATAGGCAAGTGACTTTATTTTGCTACTTGTTGGTGTGTTTTTAATTGTAGTGGGTTTTAAATTGGACACTTTTGTGCTTAATTTAAGCATTTCTATTATTAATGAAATCTTTAACGAAAGCATATATATATATATATATAAGACTTGCTAACATATACCTACTTGTTTTTTAGTTGGAGTACGTTAGCAAACTACACCATTGATATATTTTAAGATAATTCTAATTATAACTTACTAACGAACTCTAACTAAAAAAACAAATGAGCATATGTTAACAAACCTTACAAGCATTTGCTAACATACACATACTTATTTTTTAGTTGGAGTATGTTAGCAAGCTACTCTATTGGTGAATTTTAAGATAATTCTAGTTATAATTTACTAATGAACCCTAACTAAAAAACAAGTAAATGTACGTTAGCAAACCCCATAAGTATTTGCTAACATACATGCACTTGTTTCTTAATTGGAGTACATTAGCAAGCTACACCATTGGTGTATTTTAAGGTAATATTAGTTATAACTTGTTAACGTATTCTAACTAGAAAACAAACAAGTACACATTAGCAAACCAATGTACACTTACTTGTTTTTTAGTTAGAGTTTGTTAGTAAGTTATACCGTGGGTGTAGTTTAAAATAATCCTTAGTTATAACTTGCTAACATACTCCAATTAGTTACAAGCATACATACATATATACATATATACATAGCCAAAGAATCTGTTGTTTCGAATACTACAATAACATATTGCATTGCTCCTCTTTCTTGTAAGGTAGTTACCACTTAAGCCATAGAAAATGCTTTTTGACCAACAGCTACATAAACACATATTACATTTTGTCCCTGTTGATTGAGAATCGTATATATGGCTACTACTGTTTTACCTGTTTGTCTATCTCCAATAATTAATTCGCACTGGCCACGTACTATAGGAATCATCGAATCAATAGCAGTAAGTCCTATTTGGAAAGGCTCATATATGGACCGTCTCGAAATAATACTGATATATATATATATATATATATATATATATAGGGATTTGCTAACGTACACATACTTATTTTTTAGTTGAAGTACGTTAACAAGTTATAACTATAATGTTTCTTAAAATAGACCCATGGGGTAGCTTGCTAACTGTAAATGCACTTATTTTTTAGTTGGAGTATGTTAGCAAGTTATAATAACAATGTATCTTAAAATACACCTACGGTTAATAATTATAGTTATTCAATTAAAATCAAACAAAAGAGAAAGGATTCAAAAAAGTTCAAATTTTAAATGTGGATTGAAAAGATGCAATTTGAAATTAAAACAAGCAAGTAATTAGGATTTATAAGAAATCAATAGAAGGAAACTTCCACAATTCGAGGTTCGCACAATGATTCCTATTAAACTAATTTCCTTACCCTAAGTGTTCTATTTAGTTCTTATTAAAGGTGGATTAACCTAAGGTAACATCTATTCCCTTTTAAGATATGGAGATGTAATTGAATTGACCCATACTTTCGTGGTAGCTATGTGTAATTAAACTCATTAAGTTCTTTGTTAATTAATTAATTCCTCGAATGATGAAACCAACGTTCGTGATTTAGACCCTAAGTTCCTTTCCTAAGATTTCTATGATTAGGTTTACCTTTCAGTCCTTCCCTAAACATCAAAAATTATGAAGACCTTACTCTATTTCACACAGAAAATAGAATGACATTTTGGGATCATGTTAGGCGTGAGCCCAAATTCAATCAACTTTTTGATGATGCCATGGCTAGTAACACTCAATTTGTTTCTAGTGCGGTGATTGAGAAGTGTAAGGGAGTGTTCAAGTGATTGGAGTCGTTAGTTGATGTTGGAAGAGGAATAAGGACTATGGCTAAGGTCATTACTATGTCATTCCCACAATTAAAGTGTATTGTATTTGATCTCCCACATGTTGTTACTAACTTGCAAGGAATAGAGAACATAAAATATGTTCGAGGGGACATGTTTGAAGCAATTCCTTTAGCTAGTTCCATTATGTTAAAGGTAAATTTTATCAAATTATATATTACCTATATATTTTCTTACTAAGCGTGTAGCACAACATGATTTGCCTATCTACCAGATTATATATATATAGGGGACGTATCATATGAGAATGACCTTCTTAGATGAGAATGAGAATGGCTAATCTCAACCGTTAAATTAAAATGGAAGGCCTAAATTAAAATACTTAAGAATTCAAATTTAAACCTCATATAACTATCAAATCTCTAAAAGATTCACCCAACAAAAATCAAATCTCTAAAAAATATCAATTATCACATCCTAAAATATCTCAATTATCATTTAAATATTCTTCAAGATTGTCATCACCACCATGCATGGCTACCACCACCACCTCGACCGCCACCGCATCCACCACTGCTAACACCGCCGCTGCCACTACTACCTTGACCGTCATTGCCATCACCGCCCTTGCTACTGCCACCACCACTATGATTGACGACAGTGACAGCGATGGTAGTAATGGTCATGGTGTTAACACATCACCACCACTGCCATGACCAACATTGCCACCATTGCCTATAATTGCCATCGCCACCACCGCCATAACCATTGCCACCATCGCTTGCCGCCAGCTGTGGTGGTGGCGACAGCAATAGTGATGGTGGTGACGGTCATGACGGTGGTGGCAGCAATAATCACGGTGTTAATGGTGATAGGTTAACAGCAATCTTGAAAAAGAGTAATGTGATAATTAAGATCTTTTAGAGATTTGATTTTTGTTTGGTGAATCTTTTAGAGATTTGATAGTTACATGAGGATTAAATTTGAATTCTTAAGTATTTTAATCTAGGCCTTTCAGTTTTAATTTAACGATTGAGATTAGTCATTATCATTCTCACCTAAGAAGGCCATTCTCATATGATACGCCCCCTATATATATATATAGGAGTGACTCTTGTAAGAACACTTGCTTATATGAGAACAACTAATAGCAATTATTAGATTAAGATTAAAAATAATAGACAGTTGAGACTAAAACCCTATTAAAAACACCTCTTATGAGATCATCAATGTCATTGATACCGCTATCACTATCCCTACCACCATCGCCCCTCTCTCACCACCACTACCACTGTCGCCGCCACTACTATCGTTGTCGCCACCACCACCACTGTCATCACCAATCCCACCACCATCACTGCCGTCGTACCCCCACTGTTGCCACCACCACCGCCGCCCCACCACCACCAACATTGTCATCGCCACCGCCACTGGTGATAGTGATGGAGATAATGGTAGTTGTGAAGGATGGGCGATGGTGGTAGGGGTAGTGACGGCAGTAGCAACGACATTGATGATCTCATAAGAGGTGTTTTTAATAAGGTTTTAATCTCAACCATCTATTATTTTTAATCTCGATCTAAGAGTTGTTATTAGTTGTTCTCATATTCTCATATAAGCGAGTGTTCTCACAAGAGTCGCTCACTATATATATATATATTACTAGGGTCTAAGTTGCTTGACAATTTGACTAATTTCATCAATATATTGTTCGAGAACATTTAACATATTGGTGGGTTAGAAGTAAATAATATAAAATAGTATATAAGTAAGAGGGTAATAAGTCTAAAGTGCTAAGGTATTTTGGAAGAACATATCACTTAAGCCTAAATCTGATTAGTCATGACTAATGTACTCTTTCTTACACTTTTGGACAAAGTCTCACACATACAATTCTAATATGGTATGAATTCTCATATCTAAAGGCAAACTCAAACCTATGCTAAAAATATTGAAACAAATATATAAAAAAAAACTTAAATATGTTATTAGTTCAATTTCTATAAATATGAATATATTTTATCTTAGTTCTCTAACTTTTTTTTTTTTGTTAATTTTGGTCATCATAAATTTTTAATTTATTTTGAAATAGTCCCTATTACCACTTAGTAGTAATGTGACACGCTTCTAGTTATGTTGTACATCAATAACCATTTTGAGGTTGTATGTGATGTTATATGTCTAGATACATGCCACAATATTAGTAAGTGGTGACAAAAACTATTTTAAAATTTATACGGATCAAACCCATAGTGGTGGGAGGTTAGGGTGGTATGTATGAGGTCATAGGTTTTAACTTTAGTGCAATTATTGTACACAAAAAAAAATATAAGGATCAATATCAACAACAAAATTTGGCAAACTAAAACTAAATTTAATTACATTTTCAAGGATTAAAGACATATTCTATTCTAAAAAATTAAAAAAGCAAAAAAAATGCTAAAAGGAAAAAGTTTGAGGATATAAAGACAGATCTATGACATCTAAATTTTAAGAAATGGAGCACAAGCCTAACCAATAAATATAAGTGTAGGACCTATGACATTTAAGGTTTAAACGTGAAATATAAGCTTAGTCCAAAGATTGAGGACAATTTATAACTAGTCAAAAGCCAGTAAGACTTAACATACGATGTTAGAGAATATGTTTCGCATTGGTGAGTTATAAACAAATAAAACAAAATTCAAGGCGTTGGTATTTTTGTACAAATAGGTTACTCAAACTTAAATTCCACTAATTCATTCTTTGCTACATTCTTGGAAAAGGGCCCACACATACAATTTATATATATATATATATATATATATATATATATATATATATATATAAATGTTCATAGAAATAAACAAAGAAATAAGATGTGGTTATTTTAGAAAAATGAATATGATTATGATCAATAGAAAATCAATATTTGCTTACTTTTAGTGATTCTTATCATTGTTACTTTGATTATTACGCAGTGGATAGTGCATAACTAGAAAGACGAGAAATGCGTGAAAATACTAAATAAATGCAAGGAAACAATACCTAGCCACAGAAAGGTTATCATCATAGACTCAGTGATGGAGAATAAGAAGGAAGACGATAAATTAATTGAGACGTAGTTGTGCCTTGATATGCAAATGACGGTGCTTTTCGCAGGAAAAAAAGAAATGAAAAAGAATGGGTCGATTTGACTTTCTCAGCCAGTTTTAGTAACTACGAGATAATTCCAACTCTGGGTTTAATTTCTATCAATGAGGTTTAACTGTAATGTTACCAGTAAAGCTATATATGCAAGAAAATGACCACACTACATATTTTTAACATAAAACTCTATGTTTTAAATTTTCATTTACTCTTTTGTTCAACTTTATCTTGATTTAATATCAAGTTTTAGAGAAAATGAAATTGATCAATTTGTAGTTACCATATACATAGAGAGAGTTTAATGGTCACACACTGACAGTGTAAAGTAATTTTACACTATCATCGAATCACAAACCACTATTTATTGTAAGTTTGTTGAGTTTTATAATAAATACTTTAAAAGTCATATTAATGATAATTTCTAATTGGATGATAGTGTAAAACTTTTTACACTGATAGTGCATGACTATTAAACTCATATATATATGAAGCAAATGTTCCTAACAAACTGAATGTTGTATCATAAGAGCCAACAAACAACAACTAACATAAAGTTACAATATAAATATTAATATAAACTAGCTTAAATATGCTTGAGGTTCTTATAAATATAGCTATTTTTTATTTTAGTTCTTGCAAAATATTTTAAAATTTTTTATCTTAACAATGTTCACTGTCATTTGATTTTGACCCTAGAGTGACTTGTCATTAGAAAAAGCATGTTTTACATCCCTCCAAATATAGTGTTTTTTTTTAGTCCATGTAAAATATGGCAGTTTTTATTTTTAGTCCTTGCAATATATAATGGATTTTGTTGTTAGTTAGAGTGACTTGATGACCACATCAATGAGTTTCAATTTGTCGTCCTATTGGAACCAAAACAAATAATGATGAACATTGCAAAAATAAAAATTCAAAAAACAAACATAAGGAGTAAAAACAAAAACTGCTATATTTTTAAGGATATAAAACATATTTTAGCATATAACTATTAATACTTCCCCTCAAGATAAGAACTAAATGTATATCAAAGATTCTTGTATAATTTGACAAAGAACTTGTCTATTAGTAAAAAAAAATATTAAGTAACAACCAAAAAAATTGGTTGCTAAAGTGAATAATTTAGAAACTAAGTTATTCAATCACAAACATTTTAGCTAGTTAGGGTGGACTTTGATGCCCCACAAAACTTATTTGAACTATTCCTGTAGTTTGTTCAAAACTTGGCAGGTTTGGTGCAAAATCTATTTAGGGGAATGATATGAAATGTTGTTATCTAGGCTATTTGGGTGCATAAAAATGGTATCATTTTTTTGGATGTGAATGCCTTATCTTACGGTCATAGATTGGATTAAAGTTACATCTTGGAAATGGTTTTTACCTAGGTCTAATTGTAAGGTTTATTTATTTTATGATTGGTGTTTTAATTTGAGAGAATGCATATCTAGCTCAGTTAAGATAAATATTTATGTCTTGTTATGACAGGAGTTTAGTTATATATAGGCTAGATTACCCCTTATACTTTGTTTAATATATTTGTCTTTCAAAAAAAAATCACAAACATTTTAAAATTGATCACTCACTGCTTAAAGAAAAAAAAACTTTAGAGACTGAAAATTTAGTTGTAAATTAAGTTAGGAAATTAGTCATTGAATCAATTAAATATTGATTTAAAACAATCGCTAAATCACTAGTTGCAAATATCTAACAATTAATTTAACAACCTATTCTTCAAAAGACTAATTTAGCAACTGATTTTTTTAAACTAATTTGGTGTCCACTTTTAGCGACTAATTTAAAGACTAATTTATTGACCACTTTTACTAACTAGTTTTAGAGACTGATATAGTGATCGATTAAGTGACGATTGTAGTAATTGACCATCCTCTTATTAAATGGTGACGAGTAATGAGTTGGAAGGCCTTTTTATAGTGAAATTTTTGACAGAGTGTTAGTCATAAATAAGAAAAAGATAATGTTACCAAAAAAATTAGAAGAAGAAAAGGGAAAAATAAAAGGGGTTCAATTTTCATGAATCACTTTTCACTATTAAAGCTCTACTTTCTCTCTCTCTCTCAATTTTCATTTATTTTGTTTAATATCATTTATCTGGTTTTTATTTAACTCTAGTAATTTATGTTTATTATTTTATTTTATAATATGTTCTCCTTGGTTGATAAGTAATTATTATGGTGTTGTATTGTATTGTACAATGCATTTGTCAGCCATATTATGCGATGCCTATACGTAGATATCTAACTTAGTGTTGTGTTGAACCTTTTACATGATTTTTTTTTATTTCAAAGTTTAAATAGTGTCGTCCACTTCAACCCAAAAGAAGTTGTTATATTAAGCAAAACAACATTCAAGGAATTTCTACTTCTTGTTTCAAAGCTATTAATATGTACATGATACATCAAAAGCTTTCATTTCTGTAGCAACTTTAAAAATCACCAGCAATTACTGGTCAAAATGCACAATTTAGGGAGTTAATGGAATATTGGAGACTTGAAGCCATTCAACTAAGATAGACATATATATTATTGTGTAATATACTAGTTGACACACTTTCAAATTTTAATAAAATGCATTTTTTATTAATGAATTTAGGAAATCATTCATGAGAATGCCCAAAATATAACTCAACAAAAATGGAGACATTAAGCAAGACCTATAAGCTTTGCTTATATAAGGGAAAGATTGGTATTGCATTTTTTTAATATTGTAAGTTAATATATATTTGATTGCTTATCATTATTTTATTGTTTTCATAAATTCATATTCTCTCTTATATAATATAGTATAAATTTAGTTGTGGATAGATTTCTTGGTTGAATATGCTTGTGCAGGTATCTTTTGATGAAAAGCATAAATTGTTGCCTTTATGTCAACTCACTACTTTAGTCAAGTTTTTGGTGTTAAGCTACTGACATTTTTTTTTTTTTACAATAGTTGTTGTTGCCCTTTTAATAAAATTGGTGCTGCAGTTATTTTTATTTTTTTAAAACGTAAGCATGTTACCTTGTGGTTTCCTTTACTGCATATGTAAGTTTTTTAATTGGTGGCTGCAACAATTATTAGGATTCTTGGATGAAAATATGATTTCAGTTGGGTTCTTTTGGTTAAGCTTATTTTAAATGCTTGATACAATGTAGAAAAGGTATCATATATGGTTGCATCCTTGTTGACAATTTAGGGAGTATACTAAGTTGTTGATCAAGCTTACTCTTTTATAGTTCTATGCTGATTTTTTTATTGGCTGGTTCTTGGTTTTGAAGTGTGACTTGAAATTGAGATTCTATCTTTGATTGCATATCATTAATCTATTATTTTGGGAAATTTAGATTCTATCTTCTATAATATAGTATAAATTTGGTTATGGGTAGATTTGTTGGCTGAATATGCTTGTGGTAGTATCTTATGATGATAAGCATACATTGCTACCTTGATGTCACATCACCGCTTAGTCAAGTGTCTAGTGTTAAGCTGCCAACATTTCAATTTTTTATCACAATAATTTGTTGCCTTTTGATAAATTGGTGTTGCATTTATTTATAAAAAAAAAGTATTTGGTGTTGTCTTGTGGTTTCCTTTGTTGCATCTACAAGTTTTTTATTTGGAAAGTGTAACAATAATTATTAAGATTCTTGGTTACAAATTTTGTCCCCTATTGTTAGCTTTATTTATTTATACTTTTAATTAAAAAACGTGCATTTTGTTTGTTTCTATTCATGTTAAGGAAAGTGGACTATATAGATTTTTAAGATCGAAAATTAACTATAGTAGATTTAATTTTCCTATAGTGTAAACTATCATGATTAAAATTTTATTCAGTTTTCATGTTAAGATTGAAAGTCATGTTTCTATCTATGGACCAAATTCTCAAGGCATGGACCAAATTTGAACTTCTTAAGAAATGATTGTTAAATTATCTATTTGAATTAATTTTTCTTAATTAGTCAATTTTCCAATTAGTTACTCTATTACATATATTGTATTGTTTTAACATTTGTAACACATCGATTCTTTTGAATGAAGTACTTTTGGGATATTGTAGGGATAATTATATATAGAAGTTACATACTCATTGATAATTTTTTTTTTATTTCACAAATGGATAATGATGGTGTAAATGAAGGTCAAAACTTGGAAGTAGAAGATGAAGACATAGATCTTGATGAACTATAAGTGACATGCATTTATGTTTTTTAGTACAATGTTCTTTTAGAAGCTAGCTAGTGATGAATGATTATTGGTATTAAATGTTTTGGGAAATACATTAAAGACCTAATTACTTGTTTTTATTCTCATGACTTTTAGTTCTTGATTTCAAACTAAGTTTAGTGAACTGATTAATGATATGATGTACTATCCTTTTTTTCCTTTACTTGGTAGATACAAAATTATATCTTTATATTAAATGATTAGTTGATTGCCATCAATAAAAACAATTTTTTATGATTAAAAAAAAATTCTATACTTAGTGAAATCATTGTATTTAAAAAATTTGTTCTCAAATTATATTATCGAAAAATTGTTCTCTATACTTTCAATTAAAATTGTTGGCTTATAAGGAAAAAAATGTTGTATATTCCTAAAGGTAAAACCATTGTTGCACTTAAAAAATCATTTTCTAAGCTCAATAATATCAACTATATAAATGCAGTATTTAATATCCATATGCAACAGTTTTTGATATTGCCTTTGATGGCTACGGTGTAAAACAGCTGTCATAAATCACTTACAAAATTGTTCTTTGTGTCATACCATGACTATGGTTTTTTTATGTTGCTTTTGACTGCTACGATGAAAAACTGTTGTTTTACATCACTTAAAAAACTATTCTCTATGTCATACCAACAACTATAGTTTTCTTGATAGTGTTGCCTTTAAGAAAAAAATCATTCCCAAAGGAATAGGCAATGCCTTAGATTACAACAGTTTGAAAATTGTTCTCAAATCAAAAAACAATGATTTTTTTGCAATACACAACACTTTTTGTGTTTAGCAGTAAACAAAAAATGTTGTAGTGTATGAGCCATGCGCACATGCTAGATTAGACATTAATACTTATAAAGACGAAAGGAACAAAAATAAAATTGTAATAAAATAAAAAGTACCAAAATTTACTTTTTCAAAGCATATACTTATTCTAGAAAGTAATTCTGGAACTATGTGGTAAAAACATAGTTCCAAAAATCACTTTTCGAAATAGGTATATGTTTTCAAAAAGTAATTTTCGAGTACCATTAGAAGAAGATACACCCAGTATTGACGATAACACAACCTCAGTATCTTCCAACACACGATATTACATATAGGATTGATAGAATAAACACAATATCACATTGATGGAAAAGGCATGGTATTAATATTTAGTTAGATGGAAACTCTTGTATTGAATGTAGGGAATCAAATTATAATAAAATTCTATTATTTTTTATAGAGAAGAAAAAGAGAGGGGAGAAAATAGATGTAAAAGATCTAAAGAATAATGAAGATGAAGAACAAAATTAGAGTTTAAAGAATAATCAAGATGAAGGGTGCAAAAATAAGGTTTAAAGAATAATGAAGATGAATAAAAAAATAGGGTTTTTATTATTTTTATACAAAGAATATTTTTGATAATGAAAAGTATAAAAAAAAAGGAAAGAAAGGTGTACTTAATAAATTGAGATGTATAAATAGCAAAAGCCGAGAAATAAATGTTGCTATTGGTTTGTTTGCAATTTTGTTGTTTACCCATTGTGAACACCCAATTTTATCCGGGTAAATGTAGTTATGTTAAAGAAATAAAAAAAAAAAAGAGGATTAGAAAGTGAAAAATAATAATTAGGTTAAATATGTTTTTCTTTTTATTCTTGTTAGGCCAAAAATGTTTTAAAGCCCATAACTAATTAAAAATGTGTAAATAAATAAGTTTTTGGATTAAAAGTTATAAGAAAGGAAGATCCGGAATAAAAACTGAACTTGTTGGGCTAAATAGGCCCATAGCTAATTAAAAGAAACAATAAAGAAAGACAAAATAATAATAATGAAAATATTAGGTCACGTTTTTGACCCTCCCACTCACATACGTTCATTACACTACAAGATGCATCACCCCAACATGCATAATCATACCATCTCTCCATGCACACACCATACAAATACAATAGCATCAGTCCCACAATTCATAACAGCACTTCAATCTCATAAGAGTCCATGTACATACAAGTATCATCATCATCATAGAAAATAAAATACAAAAATAAAAAATAACAAAAAGGAAAGAAAAATCAAGAAAGGGAAACGGTTACGGGGCTTAAACAATCCCATTTGTACCTTACACTGCCCTATAAATAGGAAGGAAAAAAAAGGGAGGGGGAGGTTGAATTAAGGCGAGGAATAGAAGGAGAAAGAGCTACTGTCTCATTGTTAGAGAGAAGAAATTTGGGTACTGACTCTCTACTGGGTTGAAAGCAGAGGTCCTTTTGTCGCTCTACTGTGAGGCTAGCTTCATTCCATCATTTGTCTCAATGTGATGTTTTGTTGTGGTGGTTTGCTGTCCTCATTGTCAGAATTCTGTATATGAATCCCTGCACTCTGCTTATGATCCGTAACATAGCTTGAGGAGGCAGAGTCAGGTTGGTGAGGATTGCTTCTTCATAGTTTCATATATATACTTAGATTAGTGATATTTCTCCTCACATTCCAACAGAATCAATCCCTGTAAATCATCATAAATCACAGTCAAAAACCCCACATAAGCTGTTTTTTTCGTCAATAATAACACACAGAACCATACCTTGCATATTATGCAGTTTGCAGTTTTTGAGCCTCACTGATACCACTGATAGCTGTCGATGTGTAGAAATTCATAAAATGATAAAACATATTCAACAACCTGCCAACACTCACCAAAAATATATAAACAAAGTTTAAAGAAAAATTAAACTAAAAAGGAGGAAGAAAAGAGAAACTGAAAATATCCCCTTCAATTTGATCCAACCCCAATACGCTAACCAACGCGGCGCGACTTGCCGGCCACCGTCACCTTCGCGATGCCAAGATGCAAACTCCTCTACAACCACTGCGTCGTCAGAACATGAACATCTGCAACTCCGACGCGGCATTGTGACACGAACCGCCGCTTATCACTGCACGGTCACGCACCTCCGCCTCGACAACATCGCTCCACCGCCGTTTCACTTCCCAGACGCTCCGCTTCACCCTGATTGACCGCAGATCCAAGTGGGAACACCTGCAGTTCCACCGCGAGACCTAAGGTTGGGGGAAGCTAGCTAGCGCCGTCCCTGGTTCTACAGAGAACCAAATGACCCTCTTTTTCCTTTTGGGGCTGGTAGCGTTGGGGACCTTCCCATTTCCGTAATGGGCTTAGCCCAAGTATATGCAGCAAAGCTTTTTGTAACATGATTTATTTATTTATTTATTTTGTTTCATTTCCGTGATGTTTATTTCTTGTGTAATAATCTAATGATAATTTTGAATATGTTTGTAGAAAATAAAATTGATTGAAGTAATTAATTAATTAAAAAAAATGATACAAAAGTATTTGTTATGACAACTAAAAAAATACATTCACGCAAATAACAAGGCTTCACGGTGGTTAAGCAAAAATCCTAAATGAAGTAAAAAAAAACAAAAGAAATAAATGGTTATGCAAAAGTTAAAAAAAAAAAAGCGTTATTAAACCTTTTTTTATTTAGCTCGTTACGAAATAATATTCAGCTTTAATCGGATTTGTTTTTTTTTTTTTTTTAGACTCAATTGTTAAAATAGGATTTATTTCAGTTTTAAAAAAATGAATAAAACTTCTTCCAATTCTAAATAAAATAAAAAGGAGAAATATGGATCTTGTGATTTTTTTCCATGTTGGGTCTAAGACTCACTTGAATATCACAAGGATCTTATCTGAAACTTAGGATCAATTGATAATTTGTTAATTAATTCTTGTTTTATCTCTTTTTAAAAGATAGTAGAAATAAAATGTAGATTTAATGATTTTTCATGTTGAATCTAGCACTCACTTGAATATCACAAAAAAAATTATCTAAAGTTTAAGATAGATTAATAAATTGTTAATTGATAATCCTTTTTAATAACAATATAATAAACCTTAAGCTTAATATTATTCATCATGTTGGGTCTAGGATTCACTTAAATATCATAAAATTGTATCTAAAAATAATATTTTATCAACAGATATCCCCTTTTATAAAAATAAGATCGTAGACTTAATAATTTATCATGTTGGATCTAGGATCCACTTGAAAACCACAAAGTCTCATCTAGAACCTTTTTAAGAGTATCTCGCATCTGTTAGGCCGCTTATCATTGTGGATGATATTCTATGAAAGCTTAAGATTTAATATCTTAATAATACTTAATAAAAATTAAAATTAAAATTAACATAAATAAAAATAAACCCACAAAACGATTTTCTACCTAAAGAACTATATGAGTTTGATTTCCTCATGGCACAGGAGGATACGTAGGAGTAGGGACTTGCTCATGTCGGTCTCAGAAACAATAAAAGTAAAATAATAATGATAATAATCTTTTTTAAAAAAAATCTAAAATAAAATTTAAATAAAAATGCATAAAAAATAGGATTAATAATTTTATAAACAAGAGGAGAAGTCAATTGATTTTTTTCACACGTTAGGTTAAAAGGTAACCGTTTTTTATAATGGACGTCGTAGGGTGCTAACAGCTTTCCTATGCGTAACTAACTCCCAAATCCTTTTTTTTGGTTCAAGACCATTTTTAGGTTTTTCCATATATTTTCCTTTAATAAACTATGATGGCAACTCTTCTGATTTCATTTCTTTCTTCGTCATCCCCATCGTGACCCTGGTTACGACACCCACAAAAGAATATTTGGGTTAGTGGGTTTGTTTAAATGTTGCTAGTAAGTGAGTTTATTCTTAGTGGGCTAAAAGAAGAAAACAAGTATAATAATAAAAATAAAATAATAACATAAAAATTAACTTCTAAAAATGATGAAGAATATAAAAAAATAGATGAGAAAAATTGTAAATCGTAAAAAAATGAAAATAAAGAATAATTAAAACCAAAATAGAATACAAATAAGAATAATAAAAAATAATAATTGAATTTATGAAATCTTTATCACTTTATACATATGTTTAGCATTTGTCATATCACTATCATGCTAATTGACATATTATCAATTTATTTAATCGCTACTCATCTATAATCAATCTCTTCTCATCTAACCTTTCTAAAGCCCTTAAAAAGCAAATTGAATGCAATTTATTTATTTTTTTACTTCAGGTCACTCTTCTATACGTTTTTCACATATGCATGCACTACATTTTTTTTTTTACTTTAGACAACATTTTTCTTATTATCAATTATTAAAAAAATCATTCTTAAACATACAATAGACAACAATTTTAATAGTATGGACATTTTAATTATTAATGCACTTGATATGGAGTGGGCTGAAATAATTGCGGGCCGAAATAATTGTTTACCCATAAAAGAAGATTTGGGTTACTGGGTTTATTTAGATGCTGCTAGTGAGTTTATTCTTACTGGGCTCAGCGAAGAAAACTAATAAAAATAAAATAATAATATAAAAATAATAAGTTTTTAAATATGATGAAGGATATAATAAAAATAGATTAAAAAAATCGTAAGTTGTCGAAAAAATAATGAAAATAAAGAGTAATGAAAACCAAATAGAATACAAATAAGAAGAATAAAAACATAATAGGCAAATTCTATGGTACCTACGTATTTCAAAGGGTACCGGTATTTTCCTTGAGTAAACCAATAAATAATAAACACATGTACTTGTAACATTCACCCTATAGGTAACATGAAATTGATAATATGACTTATTGTTTAGGATTTTGTTATTTTTTAATTACTAAATGACTTCTAGGATTACTTTTATTGTTTATTCCATTTACAGCTTGTATATTTTTCGTGTTTAATATTGAATTTTCAAAAAATTGAAATAAATCTTGATGGAATTTTTTGCAATTATGAAATTGAAAACACCATTAAAATTAAATTCTAACTCATTTATGATGTAATTTTAATGTACAAATGATTATTTTTGATTGGTTTAAGATTAAAAAAAAAAGTACAAATACTCTCTTAAATTTAAGGTGCCGGAGCAATCACCAAAATAATAATTATGAAATCTTTATCACTTTATTGATATGTTTGCCTTTGTCATATCATTGTCATGCTAATTGACATATTATTAATTTCTTTTTATCTCTACTCATCTATAATCAATCTCTTCTAATCTAACCTTTCTAAAGTCCTTAAAAAATCTATTTTCATATTCAAGATGAATATGTATTCTCATACATTAATATCATTAAAATAACTTAGATTATAGTGTGACTTCTAATAATTACGCACGATTTAATCAAAAGATAAAATAGTTTCTATTACTGTCCAGAAAGATACATTTAATATTTTTCTCTCCAAAACTGATACATGTGCATTTTTCTATCCAAAATTAACAGATCCAACTTCTTTCAGCGAGTGAATGATCCTAACCAATCAAGGCCCATATTTATGCTGACATTTTGTCATTGCTATAAAATAGTGTCCACATTTCTTACACGGTTGTTAACGTACGTTGTTGGGAGTAGCACCAGCACACACGCAAAGCAACTTTTACTAGTGGATGGGTTCAATGCTTGTTGAGCTAAACTTTCACTTGTGGATGGGTTCAATGTCTGTGCCAAATTCTGCACATTACACAAAGAGTCAACTTTTCCTTTACGTGGAAAATCTTCATTTTTTTATATATATTTTTTTCCATTTCAGTTCAACGTGCAAAATTAGGAGGAGAAGAAAATTGAAACAATTTTTAGCAAAACAACCAAAAAAATATTAACAACATACTCTCTAACGAATTCTTTTGAACACACTCGACTATTGATTAAAATTTATTAAAAATCACAAATTTTTGTAGATTTTACATTTTATTTAATGAGTCTCACGCTCGATTTTATAGTTTTTAATAAATTTTAGTAAATAATAAAGAATGTTTTAGAAAGAATATGCTATTAGTTATTGAAAGAAACTTAGATGCAGTTTTATACACTAGTGCAAAAAACACACACAAAGACAACTTTTTACATCAGTTCAATTAGAATCGATGTAAACAAAAAATTGGTGGCATTTTTGAAATATAAGCAAATGTTTTTACATCGGTTTATCTACTTAACCGATGTAAAAAACTACTTTCTACATCGGTTAAGTAGATAATAAATGTAAAAGAACATGCAAAATTTAAAAACCCTCATCCCCTGTAATATGGAACATAATTAGGGTTTCAAGCGTGGTGCAAACTCAAACTCTCTCATCCTCCCCACTCCCTCTCCGTGGTTCACACTATCACCCTCACCCAAGATGACCTTAAGAAGCTCGTTGCCAACAAGGTTATGGAGTCTGTAAAGAGCAGCATGGTCCTCGACCTACAAACTCACTCCACCGCTGCCTTTGTCTTTGCCAAGCTCAACGCCCTCCTTGCCTCCAACAAACTCATCGACATTGTCGGCGTCCCTTTCTCCGTCCTCAATGATAATCCCTACCTCAATCTCGCCATCAACAGCGTTGTGGACACCAACCCCAACCCTAATCCTTCGATTCACGTGTGCGTCACACTCTTCCCCAACCCTAATTGCCATGGACACCACCACCACCACTGTTGCTATGCTTAAGGTAAGTCATTTTTTCCCAACTCCATGATTATTTCTTTTTTTGTGTAAAAATTGTTTTGGTTTTGACCTAAATTCGTGGGTTTTGTAATTGGTTGGAATAGACTATGGTTTTTCTTTGTATTAGTTCCTGTTAGTCCTAAACCTAAAATGCTCATCAATTTCAATTTTTGTTAATATTTTTTCATTTGTATAATTTTTTTTGGGTTGATCTTGGTATGTAAAATAATTTATTGAATGATATCTATTTGAATTGTATGGTTGTTGAAGATTGTGATTAATTGTTATGCATTTGCATGATTAGCCACATAGAGCTTAGTTGGGCCTTACATGATGTTCTTGGTTATTGATTGGATTATAGGATAGTTTTACATGTGGTATATATTGTATTAATTGAATAAATGTAAAATATGGAAAAGTACTAGAAAACAGAGGAAACGCTGTCAGAATTTCTTTAAAATAAGAATGGTCATATAGAGCTTAGTTAGGCCTTCTGTGAAATTTTCATATTTGTTAATTTCAATTGCATTATTCTTGAGGATGCCAAATATGCATCCTGCAACCAATAGGAACCCCGTCACACATTTTAAATAAGAAAGCATTTTTTTTCTTTTTCGAAATGCAAAATTATTCCTTTTTCCTCTTTTGTGTTAGCATGATTAGTTAACACCCTATCCCTACCTGTTACATGTTCTACAAGCAACATAAGGTTAGTGATACACTCCAAACAAGAAAACACTTTTCTTGTTTTTCCCTTGTGCAAACGCAAAATTTTTCTTTTTCCCATCTCAAGTGATCGACGGAGAATGCAGAGTCGTGAATCCACTCTTTGCTCTCTCATAGTTAGGATTGGAAAAACAATAGTTAGAGGACCAGTATAATTGCATGTTTGCATTAAAGTTTGGAGAGTTTAAAAGTACTTTTGCTCTCAAAGCAACAATTTTTTTCCTTTTATATTTTTGCATTAGAATTCTGTTTTATGCACTAGAATTCGTAAAAGTACTTTTGCAACTATTATCCAAACATAGCCTAAGTCTTTTCATTTCTAAATTATTCATCACCAAAGTATCTAATTTCAGTAGAAGCAATAAATAGTTCAATAATTGATAACTTTCTCTTTTCAACATAATTTTTTCATGTTCTGTTTAAACCTTGTAAGTAAAACTAAGTGGTGAGTCATAGGATCTTCCACCCTCTTTTCCACCATTGTTGTCGCATCTTCAAGAGTTTGAGGAAGGCCAATTCATGATGGCTAAATGGAATACTGTGAAAATGTTGAAACATGACACAACAAGGAACTTATCACTTCTAACCTTGTATGATACATTTGTTACTTTGCGCTAAGTAATCTCTCTTTCAAGCTTCTCAATTTGACCTTCAAGATCATAGGATACTACACCTTCTTTCTAACACAACCATCATATATATCTCCTTCCTTATTTAGATTTGATTGCTTCCACAAACTTGATCGAGGTCGGCTTATGATGAGCTAAATGGCACATTGTGAAAGTAATCAAATCCAAGTAAGGAAGCCTTGCCACAATTTAATACTTTTGATGTAAAAAAACCAATTGAGAATCCTGAAAGAGTGTTTGCTCAATATACTTTGTTTTGTAAATTTCTCTTATTTATAGCTGTTTAATTTTCTACTCTTTTTATATTGTTTGCAAAATTTACTAATAATGTCTTTCTATATTATTTGACATTTGCGGAGCCAAGTTTTTGTGATGATATTAGTTTGAGGCAAATGGGTCAAATAGAATGTTAGCTTCTATTTGGATCAAATAGAATGTCCTCTCATTCTATTTATCCCCTAAGACTTGTTTCTACAATGCCCTACAATATAGGAAGACATTATTAGTAGATCTTGTAACTAATATAGGAAAGTTGAGTTTCAAAGAAGTTATAGTTATAAGATTTATTTTCACAACAGAGTCTAGTGGGCAATTGTAACACCCTCACTTTTACTTAATTAATTGTTTTATTTATTTATTCTATATATAATTATGAAAAATCAGGAAGAAATCTAAAAATTATGATCCCCACGGTTAAACTCAGAATATCAAAAACTATCTAATCGTGATTTTTAATAATTTTTCCGAGTCGAAGCCTGGAGTAATTAAAAAATGACGATTTTGTCCATATTTGTCAATATTAAGGGTTGACATTCAATTGATACTAAAATGTCAATTTAAGTTTACAATCATGTCATATGTATTAAAATATAATTTTGGAAATTTTCTGAAATTCCTGTACAAAATGACCAAAATACCCCTAGTTGTCAAATAACCAACTCAATATTGGTTTGACATCCAAAAATGGTGGAAATAATATTTTTAGTACATTTCTAGGTAAAATATGTAATTTTAGAATTTTCATAAAAATTTGAGCATTTATTGAATTAAAATGAATTTAATATGAATTTTCTAAGCTTAATATAATATATATATATATATATATATATATTTATAATTCGAAAAAATTAAAAAAAATAAAAATTATTTTTAGAAATTATTTTTGATGAAAAATATTACATTTTTTCAAATTTATATTTAAATTAATTATTTTGATATTAAAAGTTCTTTTTTTTCAAGTTTAAGCGATTTTATCGATACTGGCTAATTAATTAACAGTCAAAATTTATACTGAGATTCTTTGGGACAGCTGCTATCCCACGTTGAAACTCTAGAGGGGAGGTGTTTCACCACCTAATGAGATATGTGTCCCTAATTTTTAATTAAAAATAGAAAATTGACATAATAGCTTATGTCATTTAAGGACACCTAAGCTCAAAATTTTCCCTATAAATAGCCATCAAATTGAACTAATTTCTCATTCCTCTCCTCCTTTCACCACCGTAAGTCTCCATAGAGAAATTTTCTCCCTTTAGAAAAAAATTTATTTTACTTTGTTTTATGCTAAAATTCTACTAGTTTTCCAATAACTAGTAAAAATCATCTTCCTAGGAGCTCTGCACCAACAACTTCACCAACTCTTTGAGGTAATGGGGGGAGTGGGGTTGATTCTAAATTTCAATTACTTTGCATGTTGGTAGGAAAGGTTTTTCCCTAAACCTTTCAATGTTTAAGTTTATTAAGTTTTATAAATGTTATAATGTTTAGTATTAAATTTAAACTTTTACTAAGTTATTATGCTTCTTAATTTTAGATAATTAAAATACACTTACTAAGTAGTTATGCTGCTCAAATTTAGACAACCATAGTATAATTATTAAGTTGTTATACTGCTCAAATTCAAATAACTATAGTAGAATTATTAAGCTATTATACTGCCCAAATTTAGAAAAAAAAAATATTTTTAGCTATTATAATAGATAATTAAATTGTTATATTATCAAATTTTAGTAATACTCAATTAGTTTAGCAAAAATAGTAGAAGAAATAAACCATAAATGTCCTAATATGAAACTAAGCATAGAAATTATTTTATGAGCTATTTATGAATTTATTTTTAGAAAACTACCGTAGAAATTTCAATTGAAGTTCTTATCGTTCAGGTAAGGTCTAGACACACAAATAGACCATCTGTAAAAATTTCATAAATTTTAAAGCTTATTTAGTACTTCTAATTGTGTTTTATAAGTGTCTGTGGACACATTTTTCTTACAAGTACTAAATTTTGAAAATTTTCCAAAAATTCATGATAAAATTCTAATTATTTTTCTAAGCTTAAAAATTATTTTTATGAAATTTTTGACCATTTTATGATTTATTTCTTAATTATTAGTCTTTATTTTAATTTGTATATCTTTATTTTTATTGAATTATTGATTATGTGCTTTAATTTGAATTATGAATTATGCACATGATATGTATGGATCAAATCTCTGTAATATAAGGTAGAGATATTAGTAGAAATTATACTGATGCTCAAACTTTTGAGACCAGAGTGAACCTTTAGAAATTAATAGATTAGTGAGTAATGTAAAGCAAGGGACATGTAGTGGCATGACACCCTATTAGGGAAGCTACAGTTTGGTACGTTGAGGAATGAAAGGTAGGGACCCATTTGGGGAGGTCTCGGGGGTAGGCATTGAGTGGTGAAAGTCCTAATAGCCAGGGTAGCGCCCGTGAGCTAGGATATTCACCTGACCAAGCTCGATAACCCCGATAACTGCTTAGCATTCCAGGATTGATTTGAGAGTATACCTCTATAAATGGACGTCCTAATTGATATGTGTTCCTCATTAATGATGAGGACTGTACCATGTGATGATGTTGATGAGGTATATGTACTTCCAGTCACTTCCCAGGTTCTGTTGAGAACTATTACTCACTGATGGGAAGTATGGATCCATACCAAGTCAAGGGTAGTGCAGTATAACTTTGAATAAATCCTAGGTTCCCTTCATTAATTGTATTTAAATTCTTACCATACATGTGAAAGTGATTTAGAACAAATCACCTTACTCTATTATTTTTTTTATGCATGTTTAATCATGATTATTGAAGATGACAGCAATGCCTGATGACGCTGAAGAAGAGCTAGAGGATACTCCTCCAGTTTGTAGACCTAGTTTATAATATTTTCTTACGGGATATGGTAGATAAATACTGCTCTGTATAGGATCTTTTTGATGTATATATTGGGTAAGGTAGTATATGTCTCTTGATGTACTTTTGTTTTCTCTTTGATTATTATGTATTACTCAAACCATGATGTACAGTTGAATATATATATACATAAGCAGTTTTTATCATTTCACTTCTATTTATAAATTTTGTTTTACTAGTATAAAAATAAAATAAAAAATTTACTCATATTTTTATCAACTTAACGTAATAATTAAATTAATATGAATTATATTTAGAATTAAAGGAGTGTTACAACAATCACTTTTTCAAGATTTTCAATTCAGTCTTATACATCAAAAGTATTAAATCATGACAAGACTTCCTTACTTGGATTTGATTACTTTCACTATGTCATTTAACTCATCATGAGTTAACCTTCATCAAGTTGGTGGAAGCAATCAAATCCAAATAAGGAAGGAGACATATATGATGGTTGTATTAGGAAAAGAGTGTAGTATCCTATGATCTTGAAGGTTGGATTAAGAAGCTTGAAAGAGAGATGGTTAAGCACAAAGTAATAAATGTGTCAAATAAGGTTTGAAATGATAAATTTCTGTAGTGGTATTATGTTTCAACATTTTTACTGTGTACCATTTAGTCATCATGAGTTTGCCTTCATCAACCTCATAAAGACATTGCTATAGTGGAAAAGAGGGGGGAGGATCTTGTGACTCACCACTTGGATTTATCTCCAAGTTTAAAACAGAACAAGGGGAGAATTTTGTTGAAAAGGGAAAGTTGTCAATTATTGAGCTATTTAGTGCATCTACTTATTCAATATTTTGGTGATGAATTAATTTAGACATGAGAAGGCTTACATTGGTCTTCTGACTATTGTTTTCCCAATGCTAACATAAGGTTCTCGATTCATCATTCTCCATTGATCACTCCGCTTTATTGTTTTAACTAGCAGTTTGTCCTTTTAGGTGAACTTGCAAATATTCAATAATCCACATCCATCCTTCAATGTGACATTGATGACATTAGCACATATATATTTAGGTAGTTTACAATTTTATTTTAGGTAGTTTGGAATTGTATTTTAAAATTAGTTTTAGATGAAATTTATATATTTGTTTCTAATGTATTTAGGAGGTAGTTTATAGCTAGTTGTGTAAATTAAAAGGGCTAGATCCAAGAGGAGGTGAATTGGATCTATAAAAATTTTCAAGAACTTTAAACCCTTTTCAAAGATGAAATATGGGATTTCCGAAAAACTTGAATCAATTTGATTTGGTGATATGGATGTTGTAGAATTAAAACAATTAGCTTGTCTTTACTATGCAAACATGAACAAGATTATCATGAATTGATATGCAATTGATAAAGAGATCAAGATTTAATATATGTGAGGAAGGGTAGAGAAAGGATAGGAATGCACAAGATTTATACTAGTTCGATCACCACCATTGTGATCTACATCTAGTTTCTAATCAAACCGATTAGTATTTTCACTATGTAATTCAATTTGTTTATAAGCACACTATACAAACAAAAGAATCACACATAAACACAACCCAAAAACCATGTTTCTTGAAAACCCATTAAGAGAACTTGAATCAATTCTTGTAGAACCCTACCACAAGAAAAAACCTTGAGAAAACCCTCCTCAAGAACGAAAAATTACACAAGGTAAAAGTTAGATATCACCTTAGTTCATGATGAATGTAAACAATGAAGCATAAGACAAATCTACCCAAGTGATGACTTCTCTTTATCCACAAAGATGATCCATGTGTGAGCTCTTGATTTGATGAAAAACTTGCTATAATGATAATGAAAATGTGTTTTCTTTTTGAGAAACTCTCAAAAAGTTTAGGGATTGGAAATCATGGAAAAAAGAGCAATGAGGTTTGCAATTTAAAGATAGAAAACTGAAATAACTAGTTATCCTATTTCGTAATCTGTTATTTTATTCTTCACAATTCTTAAAATGAATTAAGAGCGAAATAACTAGTTATTTTCCTTCGTAACTAGTTCTTTGCGCAAGTCTTCTTTTTCAAGTTACTTAAAATAACTAATTACATAACTACATAATTAGTTATTTTCACATGGCTTTATTTCAACTTACTAAAATAACTGATTACATAATCAAGTAATTGGTTATTTCATAATCAAAATAACTTTCTAACATAAAAACTAACGAAATTAACTGATTAACTAACCAAATTAACAGATTAAACTGTTCCAACCACAAGATTGAATCATTTATCAAACCAAATCTATATTTTAAACATCTATTTCATCTTGGATTTAATTTTAAATTTATGAAAACATGTTATCAGATGTTAATCCATTAAGTTTTAGATTTAGAGCTCATCACCATCAAATCATCAAGGATAAAGATAAATCATACATGACACACAACCACACATATATATAAACACACAATACAACTTTGTACTCATCAAGAGGCTAAATCATTAAAACTCTACTAATGCTCCTTAGGAGCAAAAATAATTCTTCTTCTTGCTTCTTCAAGTTGTAGATGAAATTTATATATGTTTAGAATAGATTTAAGGACTTTACAATTGTTTGAATTATGTTTAGGAGGTACTTTATATAATTATGTTTTAATGTATATTTGATTATATTTCGAATTTAGTATCCTTAATATGATTGTGTCGTACTACCTATTTTTGGGTCTATTTTTATTTTACAGGTTGTGAAACTAATAAAACAGACAAAATATTAAAAAAAATTGACTTTCTACATCGATTATGCTTTAACCAATTTCTACATCGGTTAAAGCCTCAATCGATCTAGAAAGTCAGCTTTTACACATAGAAATCGACTTTCTACATCAGTTACAGGCTAAACCAATGTAGAAAGTCACACTTTTCTATATCGGTTCTTGTTGGAACTGAAGTAGAAAGTCTTTTTTACATCAATTCTTTTTCTAATATAAAAAAGACCACTTTCTATATCGGCAGGGATCTACATCCCCAAAATAACTGATGTTAAAAGGTGTTGTTCCAGTAGTGATAGGTGTTGTTTTCTAATAAGAATTGGAGTTTCACCTCCATAATCTATATAATAAAGGTTTTCGTTAGATGTTAATGTAGATTATCAAGGTGAAACTCCAATATTGGTTGGAGGATGACACTAAAAACACCTATAAAACTACATTTAAGTTACCCTTAATTATCCTCTAACAATAATGCAGCCAGCTGGAACTTTTAAGTTCGTGATTGTTGATCATTTAGGTGGCGCCTTTTCTGTGAATCCTATAGCACTCCATTCCAATATCATTTATCATTGAATCCTCCTTAAATTCTGGTAAGTTTGTAGATGCTGTAACCTTCTTTCTGTATTACTTTTTCTTGTCAAATCTACAGAAATTTTACGTTCAGATAAAAGGTATAATAGTTGAGTGCTTAGTGTATAGATGAACTGGTAAGGAATATTTTAATCTAATCAGTTATTTCAAGTCTGAATTCCTTAAAATATAGTTGTATTTAAAATTTAAAGAGAAAACTTTATTCTCATAATGATCTTTTCAGGTTCAATTCAGATTAATCAAATGTTTATTAGTATGGTTTCTGCATACCAATGGTCCTAATAAAATGGTATAATAATTGGTACACCAACATTTATACATCTACGTAAATAATACTTTGGCTTAGTTGTAATTTTTGTTTCAAAGTTTTACAATTTCACGAATTTTGTTCCTCCAAATTTTTTTTTCACGGATTCTACCTCCCACAAATTTTGCCCTAATATAAAAAAATCACCACAATTAAGACGTTTTGTGGCAGTTTATCCTTTAAACTGCCACAATTAAAACAATTTTGTGATGAATTTTCTTTTAATTATGGTATTTTTTCTACTTGAGAGCAAAATTCATGATATTTTGTAAATAAGAGGGCAAAATTCTGGGGGGGGGGGGGATTGGGATAAATTCGTTAAACTGTAAAAACTTTGGGACAAAATATGTAATTAAGCCAAATATTTTTATTTTGTTTATGATATTGTTTAAATTTGATATCGATTCATATCATATTATTCATCATCTATTTTTTTTTCTTTATTTTCCAATGGTTATCGAGTTATCATAATTAAAGTTTAGAAATCACTCTCAACCTTTTATTTTTCAAAATTATACTTTTTATAATTTTATGTTTAAAATTAATTTTAATTTATTATCTTAAAACAAAATTATTTTAAAATTATTTTTAGATATTATTATTAAATACAAACCAATTCTTTTAAAATTAGTTCTATCTCAAACATAACATATAGCAACTTGCAAATTATTATTACCTTCTTTTGTGGAAATTTGTACATCACATTATTTGAATTCCCCTTGCGCAGACATTAACATAGACCTGCGGAAAGTTATTAGCGAAATTTGCTGAAGTTTGAATCTTCAGATATAAAAAAAAATAAAAATTAATCTTCATATATATATATATATATATATATGAGTTTAATGGTCAGGAACCATCACCGTCGTTGCCACCACTACCACCACTGTCATCACCAACCCATCATCACCAGTGTCGCCCATTGCTGCGGGATGACAATGGTGGTGGTAAGGGTGGTGATGGTGACAACGACAATAATGGTTGTCTCACTTAAAACTATAATCATTCCCACTGCCATTGTCCCTACCTTCACCGCCATTGGTAGTGACGGCAACGATGTCGGTAGTGGTGGTAGGCAGTAATGTTAACGGTTGACGACGATAGTAGTGGTGGTAACAACGATAGTGGTGATTATGATTTTAAATGACTTTAGGGTTTAGGGATGTTTATAATTAGGTTTTAATTTTGGTAGTCTATTTTCTTTTAATCTTGATGCAACGGTTGTTATAGTTGTTGTTACATAAGCGAGTATTTTCACAAGAGTCACTTCATATATATATATATATATATATATATATATATATATAAGACAGCAAAGTCTTGGTCTAGAAGTTTTATTAATCCATAATTTGTTTTATTTCAAATTGCTAACGTGAGTCTACAGATTCTAGGAGGAAAAAAGAAATAACCCATCAAAATGGGAATCCTATACGATAGTAAGTGTTCATTTTAATATGGACAATACACTTAATATATATATATTCTCGCAAATTTACACTGTTTAATAATTTTATTTAATTAACTGGAAATTAAAATCACATGGACCATCCGTACGCTGATTCCTTGCATACGAAAAAATAGTTGTCGTAATATGTACATATCATAATCAAGACGGAAAAATGATAAGCATAAATGCAACTCAAACATGGTATAGCCATACATTCTATTGACTTTTGGCACCACATGATCTGCTGTGATCATGGAATTAAATTAAGTTCATGTCACTACAGCTATGTTTTGGTCAAATCAAGTATCTATTTATTGGAGTTGGAGTTTTTTTCATCTAATTTGAATAAGATATTGCAAGCACCGTTTCTATGTATTTATAAGGAATATTCCTCGATTTAACCTAACAGAAGTAGTTAAGGTTATTGTAAACTTATAAATGTTGCATGCATTATTTACCCGTACGGAATTCCCCCAATTTACCATAATGGTATAGTTAAGAATATTGAAAACTTAGCTCATTGATCAAAAACACTAATATGTAAAGAGAAAAACATAATCCTATCACTCATTTTGTTTTTTCTCACACGCTGTTTTATTTTATTCTATCTGTTCGTTAGAGTTTTTCATAATTTATTTTTTTATTCTCTTTAATTTTATGTACAAAATGAAATTATTTGTTGAAAGTTCTCATCAATTACTTTAGTTGGTACCTAGAAGAATTAAGAATGCATTATATATATAAAGACTAAATTAAGAATGCATTACACATATAGTGACCAAATTAAGAATGTGCTATACATATGGAGACCAAATTAAGAATGCGTAAACAATATCATGACGGTAGTGACAAAACCATTAACATTTTGCATGTATAGAAACCAATTTAATAAATTTTTACATATAGGAATTAAATTAAGAATCTGCAACACAGGGAATAAATTATACATTTAACCTAAATAATAGGAACAATATATAATGGGATTATAGCATGTTAATCCTTTAATTCTTTATAAATTCCTTGTCTAAGTTTTTTCATTGATTGCACTTGACAGCTTTTAGACGTTTTTCTTGCCTTTTGAAGTATTATATTATATTTGTTTGTATAATATAAACTAGTGATTTATTTTTCTTTTTTGTTCCGCCCTTCATTTTAATATTGTTTCTTTTAAATAAAAATTGTTGATATGATGAAAGACAAGAATTTTTTTGCTTTTACCATTATATTTAACGGTACAAAATATTAGCCCTAAATAAAAAAAAATTATCATTAAAAATAAGATGAAAAATGAAGGATCCATTTGGTTGGAAAAATATTTTCTATTTTCATTTTTATTGTCATTTTTTCTGAAAATAATTTTCATTTTTAAATAGTCCAAATTTGGAAAATATGTTTATTTTGATTTCCTATTTTCTGTTTTCACTTTTCAGTAAATAAAAATATTGAAAATATATTTGGTTTAACCAAAATTTTGATAAAATAATTAATAAAATATTTTATTTTATTTTCATATTTTTAAATTTAGAAAATATATTTATTTTGATATCTTATTTTTTGTTTTCTAAATACAAAAATATTAAAAATACATTTGATTTATTCTTTTGTAATAAAATAAAAGTTTATAAAATATTTTTACATAAAATTTAAAAATAGATTTTAAATGATAAAAATTAGGCTTAAATATGTTTTTAATCCTTATAAAATAAACAAATTTTGATTTTAGTCCTTATAAATTTTTTTATTTGATTTTCATCCCTAAAAAATATGAATCGTAGTTTTTAATTTCTATTGTCATGTGACACTTGTTAATTGCTTGTGTGTTTAATGTTAGTGTTTGCAATATCATGTCAACATGTGATACCTCTATAGATTTTTCTAGATACCTAAAATAAATACTATTTATTTACCTTAAAACGGATGTTAGGGACAAAAATAGTGATTTCAAATTTTGGAGGGATGAAAATCAAAGAAAATATTTTATAGGGACTAAAGCTAAAATTGTTCATTTTATAGGGACCAAAAATGATAATTTTAAATTTTAGGGAGATGAAAAAAAAAAAAAAAATGCAGAAACCAAAATCAAAACTCACTCATTTTATAGAGACTAAAAATATATTTAAGTCTAAAAATTATATTTTTATTAATAAACAATTTTTTAACAAAAAAGTGAACCACTGTTAGAGCGAAAGCAGCATGGAAGACGAACGATTAAGTGAAACCATTGTTAGGGTGCTTTTGTGTTTCGTGTCGATGATGATGTGTGACTTGTAGGATGTTTCGGTCCCACCACCTATTCCCACCCAAAAATAAACTGAAAAATGAAAAACATGGAAGAAGACCTGAGTCTATGAATTACGGGACGCTGAAATAGTTTCCTGATTGATTGTAGACAGATCTTGCATGGAGTGAAGCTGGGGAGAAGTAGGAGATTAGGTCTTGATTGCAGCATCTTAAAGAAGAACGCGTTGTGTGAAAAAGAAAAAGGGTCCAAAAAAATTTGGGTTAATTATATATATTCATTCCATCGCATTTTCTTCCTTTTTTATTTTCAAATACTTGTCACAGAAGACATTGGAAACACATTTTTTTTTTTTCATATTTGAACTTGTTTTAGGAAACATTTTCAGAAAAACCCGCTAGGGTCGGCCTAGTAATGGGGAGTTTGGTAGTATGTTAAAATTTTGTAGATTAACATTGTTTAATTATTGGATTAAATTTTAGATTATTAATATCAATTATGAAAATAAAATATATAATATTTTAATTGATGGATATTAGTTGTTCGTACTTATTGTGTGAGTGTGCCTATAATGAGTTGAGCCTTCACTTGGTGTCCAAATAAGAGGTCCTTGCTCTTAGCTGGTAGTTACAAAATTGTCGCCAAATTGTGTGAAAAACCCTAGTCACTAGGCAAAGAGGAGTATCTCACTCATTTAATGTTCGTGATTCAATAGAGATAATAAGCATGAATTCTACCTCCACCTCAGATACACATTATCTAACATTCTAACTCTCTTATAATTATTATTATGTGTTATTAACATGTCATAATTGTGCATCATTTGTACTTAAATTTCTATCATAGTATGCACAAAATTATAAGTTTTAACATTGTTTCCGCCATTGTATACCAAAAAAAAATTCATAGAAAATATTTTCTAAAACTAAACCAAACATATATTTTCAAATGAGTTTAATTTGCACTATCAATGTAAAATTGTCAATTAATTAAAAATCTTGGTAGAAATGACTTTTAAGATAGTAATTGTAAAAATCAACAAAATTACCATATACATCAATTTCTGATTGGATAATAATATAAAATAATTGATTAGTACATAAATTAAACTAATTTTTCTTTTTAGATCTATTTTCTTTTTCCACTAAAAATGGGTAAACAAACCCTTAGTATTTTGAGTAAATTACACTAACTTTTTCCGAAGTTTCTTAAGACTTCATATGATTCCCCTACTTTTTAATGTTTGCACTTTTTTATAAGAGTACATAATATAATATTTTTTAAACAATTAAGAAAGATTTGTGTAATGTATAGAGAGTGTCATTATAATATTTTTCAAACAATTAAGGCAAGTTAGTGTAAAAATAAAAAAGAGAGGGATATCAAAAAGAATCTAACAAAACTTCAAGAAAGGTTAATGTAATTTACTCTAATATTTTTTCTATCTCATCTTCGTCTTTTTTATTTCTTTGCACTCCATCACAGACAAAGAAAGGTTAAGAGCATTTTCATTTAAAGGAACTGTGACCCTTTCTTTTTATCAACCTTCATTGATGTTTGAAAGAGACTAAAACGTGGTGTGAATCATTAAGAAGCATCATTGAGAAATAGTAACTCAGTTGAATCCTTCTGTGCTTGTGTTTCTTTTTTAAACTTAGCAAGGAACACCTTGAATCATTTTTTATCTAAGTAAATTTTATCAATTAATCACTATTTTTTTTTTGTTTTTCATAACAAAAAAAAAAAACTTAGGCAGATCGATGTACAAGAAAGAACAGCACCTCGTCCAGTAAGACAAATTAAATATACGAAATATATATCTCTTATGTATGAGTTATCCGATTACAATAACTTGGTGATTAGTTGATGGATGAAGCTGTTTAATGCTTTTTTTCTCTTTCTAGGTATTGGTTGATTATCAACATGTTCTAAGTGTATGTTAGCTGTCACAAAGGAAACTAAAGATTGGTTTCAATTCGAGTGATGTAATTACTAGCAGAATGGTTGGTTCAAAAGTTTAAAGATTGAAGTGTTGTAATTGATCTACTATTAATTCAAGGTTAGTTGAAGAAAGTATTTCATGAAATCAATTAAAGAACCTCGAAACTTAGCGAATATTATCTTGAATATTTGTTTCAGATAGGGATTACATTTTCTTTCTGGTTATTGAAGGTTTTTTGTATGTAAAAGGCTTGCAATATGTCAAACTCTCATAGAGGCAGGCAGATATTGGACGTGTCAAAATCATAAACGATAGTTATTAGGGAGCAATTATTTGAATTTAATTAGAATGTAGATAAATTTTTTACATTGTCATTTAATAATAAATTGTATTTTTTTATGAATATGTTTGATTAATTTGTTTAATTTCTTTCTCATCTATCTTACTTTTCCCTTTTCGACTAAATTTTCATGCAATTTACTTAATTAAATTCTGATACTACCAATTTAAAGATCCACCATAAAGATTTTTGTTGAATCTTAAATTGATCTTAAATAAATTTGTTATCCAAAATTGTTAGTAAACAATACAGCTAGGCTAAAAGATAAAAATTTCAACTCACACAATTAACCTCACCAACTTCTGCATTGGATATCCACAAATAATATGCACATACTTTAATTTATTTTGTTTTTCAAATATAAAATATTTATCTATTTAAAATTTTAATTGATTAAGTCAATAATCATAGATAATTAGTCATTAGTCAATGTATTTTGGGCCTTTAATTTGGCAGCATACGACCGGCAGATTGCAGAAGTGAAGTCATCAAATTGATATTGACAGTTCTGACGGCTAGAAACGAGCCAAGTTAAGCATTCTGTACGGTGTACGGAGTTTTGGGATTCAACAATAACAGACATCGATATTTTGCTTGTACGACTGTAGTTTATTATTTTTCTTTCTTGTGTTATTAATTTAATGGCGAATCACTTCCCTCAGATACATGACTATCCACACATCATCTCTATAAAAAGATCACAACACTCATGTTGGTGTTACCTACTGAGCTAGCTACAGCCTCACCTACTTGAGCCTGGCACAGCTCTTTCTTTAGCCAATTCTCCTTAATTTTGTCGTCACTTAACCATAGTATCATATATATATAATGGATATATATGTGTACACATCATAACATGAGGTTTTCTCTTCTCTCGTCTCTAGATATATACAGAATATCTTTTGGCAAGGGAGAAAACATCTTTGGCAGAACTAAAGAAATTAACGAAGATCAAAGGCGATGGACATTGGAAAAGAAAGATCCCTTGAAGAAACGCCAACATGGGCTGTCTCAGTCTTCTGCTTCTTCATTCTTATAACATCTTTGATCATTGAGGGCGGCCTCCACAAATTGACTGAGGTACCAGTACATTTATGAAACCAGGGAAATTATGGACAAAACTTAAATGTAGTACTATAAGTATTGTTGATATTATTCTCTAATTAAAATTGAAGTTTTATTTTGATAATATGCGTTGACATTTAATGAAATTTTTTATTACGCAAATTACAGAAACAAAACTTTAATTTTGATTGGAAAATAGCACTAACAGTATTTATGATATTATACCCAACTTTTTTCCAGAAATTATAGCAACTAGGGATTTAAAACATGTGATTTGGTTCATATATTGAGCATATATATATATTTAAGATTGATTAAAATTTTCATCCTGACCTATAGTTTTGTTGTTACGTGTAAAATATATATGCTCCAGATTTTGAGGAAAAGGAAAGGAAAATCCCTAGGGAAGGCTTTGACTAAAACCAAAACAGGTTGGTGCGCGTCTGGAATTAGTGTTATATATCTTTTATTTGCAACTTGCATTTTACTTTCTTTAGTGATGACGAATTTCTTATTAGTTTGTGTGAAACAAACTTTGTTTTGATGAAAAGCTTGATTAATCTGCTATTTGTTTCGGGTTCATTCATAGAAATGATGAAATTCGGTTTCATGTCCTTACTTCTCACAATATCGGGAGTGCCCATGTCCAAAATCTGCATCAGCAAGGATGTAGCGAATTCTTTTCTCCCGTGTAAAGATGCTCTGAACTTAACTGGATTAACTTCAGCGTCAGCTACTCGTACTTCAACCTCTGAATTGGACATAGCACCAGCTGCTACCAACGAATCCGCAAATGAGGTCAACTATTGTGAAGCAAAGGTGAGATTGAATTATAATCCTTCATGCTGACACCTTCTTAAGGACGTAGATAAATAAAAGCCGAGACAAGTTTGAAGGAAATAACATTTGTTATAGTATAGAAATTATATTCATTGAATAAACATATACAATAGGAAGAGAAGATATTTGCTCTTTCTAAAATGAGTAATTTACTTAAGGAAAAAAAGTGAAACATCACAATCGTTGATAAAATAATTTATATAATAAATTTTAATAACTTCGTGAATTATATTTATAAATATGTACGTAATATTACTCATTAATTTATAATTAATTATTGAAATTTCATACTTTTCCAGGTAAGAGAAGGGTAAACAAGTCAAATCTGTTATTTCAATATTCTATGTAGTGTTTACTCCTAATTTCTCACTTTTAACAGGTTAAAGAAAAAATTCGTTTTTCTTTTTTCTTCTTTTTGCTGTACACAATCTGATGTAGAAGTTATATTGAACAACAAAAGTTCAGAGAGCCCTTTGATAGATGGGAAATGGGGAACCTACACCCCATTCTGGGTTGTACGAAGTAGAAGGATGAGAGAAATAAAATGAAAATGAGATGAAAAACGAAAATCAATGTATATTAATAATAGATGTATCGTTAATATTTGATTGTTATAAGTGCAGGGCATGGTTAGTTTAATTTCAAGTGATGGAATCCTGCAGCTAAATATATTCATCTCCTTTTTGGCCGTGTTTCACATCTTGTTCTGTACATTGACAATGTGCCTGGGCAAGGCAAAGGTATGTCCACCATTTTCAATCCTGTAGAAAGTAGGAGGAAACCGTCCATACATAACAGTTTTGATAACACGTAACCTGAGAACCATACGGAGGCTTTACTACAGTAGAAGTTTGAATATGAGGTATCACTTTCAACATTCATAATGCAAAGAATACTAATTGCTTAAGCAGATCTCACCACCTGTCCAGCATTACCTTCTGCTATAAGGCTGCTAAAAGTAAAAATTTGATTATTCCCTGTGTGAATCGAATCATTCAATTATTATGATCCCAAATTAAATGGTATCCAAACAACGGTGATTAAAAAATGGTTTGTATACACAACAAAGTTTATTCGTTCTAACCACCTATGTTTATCTTGTTTTTTTTAGTCGGTGTATTCTGACCGACCTTGGTAATGTGTCACAACATAAATTGAGAGTGCTCACAAATTAGAAAGTCAAAATTGATTTTTGCTTTTTTTAATATGGAGACAGAAAATCAAATATAAAGCCATTCAAGGACCAAATGGAGGTTTGACCTTGTGTGTTTAAATTAGAAATTAAAAAAAATAGTCATTTTCTATAAAGAGAGTTTTTGAAAAAAAAAAACCATTTCCCTATAATTAATCTCAACCAAACATTGGATCCCTTCACTCTGCATTATATATGATACATGTACCAATATTACGTTGGTTCAAGTGGAACTGAGCTCGGATCCTTTAAACAAGATCTCAAGTTTGAGTGCTGTGAATGTAAAAAAATGTGGTTGAAAGGAAAGACCTCATTAAAGGTGACTAGACAGATTTCCTAGTAAAGATTAGTCATCGATAAAATTAGTAGATATTTCACACTAATGACATGATAACCAAAAAAAAAAAAGTCATACAATGTGATTTTTTATTTTAATGTGCCAAAATTTAAAATGATTAATACACGACACTTAAGGGTTGTTTGGTTTTTAAAAAAATGTTTTTTATTTTTATTTTCTATTTTCATTTTTAATTAGAAAAACAGTACCGTGTTTTTATTTTTTTTATTATACTGTTTGTATTTTCAATGTTTCTAATACAAATTTTTGAAAATAAGAAAGAAAGGGAAAAAAAGGTAATCCTTTTATAATTAAAAGTGAAAATAAAAAAAAAAAAAAAACTTCTCAAAGTACGCGCCCCAAGGTTAAAAATGAATTTTCCATTTCAATGATAGATAAACAAGTCTTGGATACACATCAATTAATCTTCACTTAATATACTTCAAAAGATTTAATGTAAAAGTGTGAAATTTTTATTTTTTTTTCTAATTGAGGGATGGAAAAAAATGTAATTTAACAACTAAACAATGAAATGTAAAAATTACTCTTATCGAAATAAGTAGCATAATTAATCGGTTCAAACAGTTATCCTTTTTCACATAATGTTCCATCAACGTCGTATCATCATGTGTTTGTAAATTGTACTCACTGGTAAAGCAGAGGAGAAAGCTAAGAATAAAGCCCATTATGTTCATTTTTTCCTAGATGAAGCATGTGAATAACATATGGCATAAAAGCGAAGAGCTAAAATTGACGAAGTATTGAAATACATGTTAATTAAATGTTCAAACTAAGCTCACAAGATACATGCAAGGTCTAAGACAACCATTTATTAGGTTGATGCACGATTGACATTACAATTTTTTTGTGACAGATGAGAAGATGGAAAAGATGGGAAGACGAGACTCAGACACTTGAATATCAGATAGCTAATGGTAACCTAATTTCTTGATTCATTTGTCATTGTAGAGAGACTTTGTTGAGGTCTTGTAATAAAAATCAACCTTGACATTCACTGTTATTTACTTTTGTGAACTTTCCCTGTACAGATCCAAGAAGGTTCCAGTATACAGGTCAAACATTGATTTGCAAGCGTCATTTGAAATTCTGGAGCAATCATTCTCCCTTGCTTTGGATGGTAAGTGAATATGAATGAAAATTTTGAACTGTTAAAGGCAATTTACTAACCACTAGTAGTTTAATTTTGATACATTGCCACAATAAGATTTTTACACAGCGACTACTTAAAAATCATCCTAAATGAGTCATATAACTTTTAAAGTAATTGTTACAAGAATCAGTAATTTAATTATATAGTAATTCATGATTGGATGACAAGGCAAAAAAATCTTTACATAGTGTATTCCAATTAAATTCAAAACAAATCCTTGATTTTATCTTTATAAACATCAAACAACCTCAAGGCAAGTAGTAGACTTATAGTCTTATTCATGATGATTCATTTGAACTAAAACAAAGATGCATGATGATTCACTATTTAAAGTATTGGGGTTTGTCTGCAATTGTTTATTAGTAAGTCAGTTTAAATCAAGTTGAATAAATATTCTTACTTTCTTTGTTTCTCTTTCTATCTATTGTCTTTCTTTTCATCTGATTTTAAGATGTTAGAAGTTACCAGTGTTTCAATTCTGATGTCAAACATTGCTAGAAAACCATCCAATTATTTACCTATACTAATTAAAGTCATACTGTGTTCTATATAGGTTTGCTTTATCCGGCAGTTCTATGCCTCAGTCTCAAAAGATGATTACTTTACTCTACGAAATGGGTTCATTGCAGTAAGTGAATCATCCATACCAAATCCCTTACTAGGAATTCGTGGTACTCTTTGAGCATCAAGAATTTGGACCAAATTTACTCTTTATAGGTTTTGGCTTTACTGGTCCGAGCCGCATTATGATATAGTAAGTTGTCAACCATATACTTATTCCCTCGGAACACCAAACAAAACTTCTCTTTCCTGGAATTGTAGGCTAATATTTCTGTAGGCAGCAATTTCAACTTCAAGAAATTTCTTTCCCGCACTTATGATGAAGATTTTGAGAAGGTTATGGGAATCAGGTACTCCCTATGATCAGATCAGAAACAGGGTTCCTAGTCATGAGGACAACCAGTTTCAGCTACCTACTTCCAATATTTATAAAGCAGATTCTTATGGTTACAAAGATTAAATTACAAGGTCAAAAAATTATGAACCCAAGCTTTTGATGCTCTTGCAGGATTTGGATCTGGATTTTCTCCATACTTTTCATATTTTTCAGCGCTCATGGTATGACATGTTGTATTAAGTTGTCACCTGTCTCGTCCCTATATACAAATTAATGAATATACTTTCATGGCATAAGAGCATTTTTTGCAACAAAATCATTAGTGTTTAATTTTCGTTTCATTTTTGCTTGCAGAGTTCTATAATTACTACTGGCTTCCATTTATTCCACTTGTGGTACAGTTGATACTTGATACTATTTCACATAACTTTATTCATCCCATTAAATTGACTGTAGAAATGTGATTTTTCTTCTGTTTTTTTTTTTTTCCTTTTTTGTGATTTTGTTTCATGTCTGCTTTCATGTTCTGTATTGAAGGTTGCTTTACTTGCTGGGACAAAACTGCAAGTGGTAATAACAAAGATGTGTGTAGATAGTTGCAAGGAAAACCCAGTTATCAGAGGAAGTCTACTTGTAACACCTAGTGATGCCCATTTCTGGTTTCATCGACCTGAATGGCTTCTCCATTTACTCAAGTTCATCCCTATCCAGGTACATATTGTCACAAACATACCGTATATAAAAATATTGATACCATTCATCATCATCTACCATCTTCTAACAGCTTCAAGTAACAATCCTTATGAGAAGTAAAAAGTAAAGTAGAACTCTTTTTACAAGTAAAATCTAATGTAGAAATTTTTATATCTGAGACATGAGACACTTAAACCACACTACACCTTTCCTGATTGATGCATTCTACTGAAATATAGAATAACACAGATTTTAAGAGTATACTGTTATAAATTTTAAAGAAAATGAACATGCTTATGCATAACACATCCTAATAACATCTGTTATGATTTATGGCAGAACTCCTTTCAACTTGCATTCTTCACCTGGACTTGGGTAAGTAATAGGTACTCCAAAGATTTTTAATTTTTATGCCGACTCTACTCACAAAAAACAGTATGAATTTGGTCCAAGGTCTTGCTTCAATCGAGAAAAAGAGGACATTGCCATAAGGATTGCCATGGGTGTAGCTGTGCAGCTCCTTTGTGGTTATGTGACACTGCCCCTTTATGCACTTGTTACTCGGGTAAATACACATTAAATCCTTTAGATGCTCATTTCATTTATTTGATAACTTCAATTTTGCCTTTTCATGTGTCAATGGCAAGGAATTTGTCAAATTAACTGAAAGGCCTAAAAAATTTAATTTGCCCTTAATTTGACAATGATTATGTCAAATTGCCTTGTAATTGATGCTAATTATTAAAAGAGTTTAATTTTAATTCAGCATAAGTATTTTTACACCATTGACTATATATACATCACTTTAGATATGACTTTTAAATTAATTATTATAAAAATTAATAATTTGTAATTATATGACAATTTATGATTAGATAACAATGTAAATATTTCAATTAAATTCTTCTTAAAAACAGATAGTTCATTTAAATCAATGTTATAAGTTATAAAAACTTACATTATATTGGCATTATGTTACAGATGGGTTCTAGCATGAGGAGAGAAATTTTCACTGAGAGTGTTTCTAAGGGTCTCAAAAATTGGCGCAAAAAGGCTAAACAATCTCTGTCCAAAAACAACTCAACTTTAAGCAGACACTCAGAGTCTTTGCGTTCCAAAGTAGGTGACAATTCAGTAAGAGCATCAGTGGATAGTGTGCACACCCCAGGCAATGTTGTGGTCACAAGCCATCCTTCTGTCCCCACCTCTGAAAGAATTGAGGAGGAAAAGAGAATTGCACTTCCCCATAAGCAAGAGATATCAAGTCATTCCACTTCAGAAATCACAGCTATTGAGGAAGAGAACCCCAAGATCATCACCAGAGGAACCTATGACGGTGAGATCTCATTTGGGAGTAGCTGGAAGAATGTGGGCAGTAGCAGGGGCATTGGAGAAATTGGTTCAATAACTGAAGAAGATGATGCTGAAAAATTGCCTGAGTTGATTCCATAGGGACTTTAAAATATTTATCTTAATGAAACTGGCTTTATAAACCATTTCTAAAAACTCTAGTCCCTTGCTTATATCTTATTAAAGTCTCAACTGCAATCCACTACCAGCTAGATAATGTGAATCAAATCACCTATCATCTTTACCTGTACCCTTTCCTCTGTCCCCGAATTAAAAATTAACATCAGAAAGAAAATTTTTCCCTCGTGTCATGAGTAGTGACTTTCTCTTTCTTAATTGTTTAATTCTTCTTGCTTAAATGGCGCTTTTCAATTAGAGGGATGGACAAAGAGACAGGTATAAGGAACGAGTGGTTTGAATCATAGATAATTATATCATATAACAAGGTATTCCGTACGCAACCCAATTAGCGACAACTACTAATACTTTTCAAATTGGCCGAACTTAAGTTGAAATTTTAGTACCAAATTTATCAGTTTGTTTGAATATGCAAAGTAGGAAAAATTAAGTTGAATATACAATTGTTATGGGATATAAAGCATCGTAAGCTCAACTATAAGTTATCATTGAGGGATTTACACTAAAGATCCTCCTCACAGATCACATTGTTTTCTTGATTACCAAATCATCATCATTCATCATTCATCAATCATCAATATAACAAAATTTTAGTCATATCTAACTAAAAATAAATAAAAATTAGGCATAGCAAGATTCGAGAGCCAAGTATATGAAAAGCAAAACCGTGTAGTTATTATATGAGACGAGTTACAGGTAGAGATCAATGAATAACTAAATGATTAAAATTTTCAATTTACTTCTTTGACTTCAATATGTTCCAGCTGTGGCAGTTGAATGTCATCGTACAAGAGTTAATGAGCAGAAAAAAATCTTTTATAATTTAAGGTTATGTTTGGCCAATTTATTTTTGACTTAAAAATTATTTTAAAGTTAAAGTTCAAAATAAAATTTTTAAAAATAAAGTAAAAGTTGTTTGATAATTTTAATTTTTTTAGATTTAAAGCTCCTTTTAAGACTAAAGGTTGTTTAATAAAAAATTTATAATTTTAAATTTACTTAAACTAATTGTCTCACTTAATAAAATAAATATATATTGATAAAATAAAAAAATATTATGTAAAGTTAATTTTTAGTTACAATTATATAAAATTAATTTAATCAACATAAATTTATTTAATAATAATAAAAATACATAAAATTAATAAAATATATAAATTAAAATTTTTTAATTTTAAAATGTCAAAACTATTTTAATTAATAAAATTTAATTTTAAATCTGATTTATAAATATTTTATTATATAAAATACTAATTACAAAAGTAATGTTTAAAAAATTTTATATTATTGCTCAATAATATTTTTGAAGATAAAAAATAATTTATTTAAATAGAATTCAATAATTTCAATATATGTTAAATAGTAGTTAACAAATAATTTAATAAATACATTGTTATAATTAAAAATGAAAAACTTAAATACAAATTAAAAATAAAAAAAATTGAAATCTAAATTAAATTTAAAGAATAAACATTATAAGTATGCATAAATATAAATATTTTATTTAACTACATTAGTTACTCATTTTAGTAACGTTTCTTCATTTCATGTAATAAATATATTTAAAATTTTTAATTTTAAAAGTGTAGAAAATAATTTAATTAACAAAAATTAATTTTAAAGATAATTTACAAGTATTTTATTATATATAATATTAATTAAATAAATTTAAGTATTAATTATAAAAATTAAGAATATTTTAAAAGTTTTATACTATCGTTAAATAATATTTTTAAAAGATAAAAATTAATTTATGTAAACAAAATTTAATAATGTCAATATATATTAAAAGTATTTAATAAATAATCCAAAAAGTATGTAATAAATATATAGTTGTAATTAAGAATTCAAAACTTAACTATAAATTATTTTTTTTTAAAAAAAAGTGCCATCTAAATTAAATTTAAAGAATAAAAATTAAAATATTTTAAAATATAAAAATTATTTAATTGTATTATTTACTTATTTCATTAATGCTCTTTTCTTTTATGTAAAAAAATATTTAAAAAGTTAAATAAATAAATAATATTTTTTAATTTTCTGAAATAAATAATCTAAACATAAATTAAAACCTCACATTAAATAAATATAATTCAAAATAAACTAATATATATATATATATATATATATATATATATAAGTATTATTCAACGGGAAAGCCGGTGAAGCACTCAAATTAAAAAATAATAAAAAATTAAAAAGATTGTATTTTTGGTCGCGTTGAAATTTGAAAAAGAGACTACAAAAATAAGCTTTGAAGAAAGGCCTACGAAAATAAATTTCGTATACTTTTTTTAAAACTTTGTTCTATGAAAATAAGTAACTTATTTTTTTTAAGAGTTGTTCATTGAATGTGTTTAACCCAACTTTTCCTTTTAAGAAAAAAATAAACTAAAAAAAAGTTGGCCAAACACATTATTACGTCAATCTATTTTGGAGAAGAATGCCACCTGCTTTGAATTGAGAATGTTTTCTAAACATCAATGTGAAACAACAAAACATGCTACTGCTCAACCATAAGTTTTTATTGAATTTTTGCTTTTTGAAAATTAAAGCTATAATAACGAAGTCATTATTTGGGCACGCTGCATTAATTGTTCATGTACCTAATTGAATCGTGTGCTGGCGGTTGTACATCATCGCGCTAATAAATCTAACGAGCGGAGAAATTTCTTTTGTAGAAAAAAACTAAATTTAAATATATGGCAAAAAAGAAACTCCAATCCTGAAGAGAATTTATTTTAAGCAGGGAGGCAACTACATATAATCTTACCGGGTTCGGTAACTGCCCATATATCTTAATCTGACAAAGTACATATATGCCTGTCAGTATTTAATTTCTAGAAGAACCTTGGGCTATTTTTGAGGATAGGCAGTACATATAAAAGTCAGTCTAGCTAAAACTAACTTATTTTAGGATCCGGATATCATGTAGTCAATTTTTCACACATTCACGTAGTTAGTAGTTAGCAATGCTACTGTAGAAAACACTTTTTAAATCAGTTAAAAAAGGATTTTTAAATCAGTTTTTACAATCGATTTAAATACAGGTAATATAGAAAGTATTATCATTTTAAATCATAAGTTGAACTAATTTAAAACATACTTTTTAATTCGGTTCAGTGAGGAACCGATTTTTTGAACCGAGTTAAAAATGTAATTTTAAATTAACATAAAAATTAATAACCATGTCCATACACTAGCTCCAGGGGCAGAATCACATTATTATCTCAAAAAAAATCACAATAGATACAATCCAAAAAAAATCATAATGAACCAAATCAAAAATCACTAACCCACGAATGTGCTTCAAGCTACTCATAGAGTACACGAAGTTAGCTTCCCCTTTCACGAGTGTGCGAGCTCCAACAATGGCGATGACAGCCTTCTTGCGCAAGTTACGAGCTTGGAGAGAGTTTGAGAGCTACAAATAAGGCAAGGGATATGGACAAGGAAGGACGAGCTTCGAACAACCAATAATGAACCAAATCAAAAATCACTAACCCACGAGTGTGCTTGGAGTTGCTCACAGAGTACACAAAGTTAGCTTCTGCTTTCACGAGTGTGCGAGCTCTAACAATGGCAATGGCAGCCTTCTTGTGCCAGTTGTGAGCTTGGAGAGAGTTTGAGAGCTATAAACAAGGCAAGGGATATCGATGAGGAAGGACAAGCTTCGAACAGTGGAGGTTCTTTGCGCGATGAGCTTCAAATAGGGTAAAAAATAATGGAGGTGCTTCGAAAATTGGGTAGAAAATAGTAGAGGTGCTTCAAAAATGGCCAAGGGATATGGGTGAGGAAGGATGATTTCAAATAAAAAGTGACCCGTATTGTCTATTTTAAATTCAAAATATTGTTTTTAAATCGGTTGAACTTGAACTGAGTTAAAAAAGTTTGATCAAATTTCAAAAATACCACCGCGTTCTTATTCTAAACCAGTTCATTTTGAATCGAGTTAAATTCATGCTTTAAAAAGTGTTTTTTGCAATATTATAACTCAGAATTATTTGATGAAGATCAAACAAGTCATTTTTTTCTTGGTAAATCAAACTTAAAATACACATTTAAAATCTTAAACTATCCTATCTTCATCCCACAATTACAATAAACATGATAATCGTCCACCTCATTTTAGGATGGATTGGGGTGGAGGGGAGAGAGAGATAGAACGAAGAAAGAAAAGGTAGATAGAGAAAGTCATAGAAGTGATATGTGATGGGATGGGAAATGTAAAGAGAAATAGGAAGAAAAATGAGGTGTAAGTGAGTTGTAAGAGAGTGAGATGTACAATAATAAGAACTCTCGTCACAAATCTATTGACTATATAAATGCGTGCAAAATAATCTGATTCCCTTATTTTCATGCATGACTAAGTCAAAGGAGGTACGATATCACAGTTTGATAGTATAAAATGGATCCAGTTGTCGTTTGGTCAACATATCATGCATTCATTCATGGTATGCACTATGTAGAGAAATCCAAGAAGGACTAGCAATCTGTGAATTACTTTAATTTACATATGTTGTATGTTAATGATCCTCTGCACTCTCTTCAGTTTGTTGTGCGTTAACAACCGTGTGAAAAGGACTGCATGTTATGATCCTCCATTAATAAGTAGCAATTAGCAAACTGACGTTGATCTCAAAGATGATTTCATTGACCTGCTACAAGCTCGGGTGCGAGAGCTACAACGCCATCAAAGGACACCACTTTCAAATCTCAACCAAGTTGTTCAAGGTTTGAAATGATGGGTGAGACAACTAGAAAGGACATTGTTCCAATCCCATCATGCTCACACCCTACAAGATGAGTGGCGATGGATGACATATGAAGTTTAATGCGACAAGGTTTTTTTTTTAAGTTACAAACATTTAGCTTAAATAAATATCTTAAATGTTTATCTATGGTTAAGTCATTTAAACAACTTATAAAAGAGATAGAAAAGAGAGAGGAAAAAAAAACAGTGCGATTATTGTACATACACAAAAAAAGAAAAACATATGATTTTTATACTAGTTCGTCTTAACTTAAGACCACGTAAGATTGTTACAAGTATTCTACTATTCTTTAAGCAAGTCTTTTCAAGATCAACAACAAGTATTTTTTTTACCTACTTCTTCAAGCAACTTTCGAAGTATTGTTTCACACAAGCTTCTCTAGACTCAAACCCAAGTATTTTTTGAATCAAAACCTCTTCAAGCTTCAACCTGTTTCATAAAGAAAATTATTAAAGGTAAATCACAAGACTACTACTTCATCATAGTGAGATGGATATGCAGATTAAGTACAAGTCTTTCTTTTTCACTCAGATTCACTAAGAAATTATGAGCAATACAATGAAGAGTATAAGAGAGAAAAGAATTCGTGTTCAAGTTTGAAATCTCATGGGTTCAATCACCTTTTCATCTTTAGAATTTTGAGCTATTTATAGGACTGAGAAAAATGTTCGTTGAGGGCCATTAGGGGCTTTTTTGATTTTGTGAAAATATTTGAAGCATTAAATGCAGCATTTTATGTTTTTCACCAACTAATCACTTTGATAAGATAAAGTATTCTGCTTATCTTTCTTTTTTTTATATTGGCGTCGTAAGTTAGAGGATAATATTGCTTTATTAGGTATAATACACTGTTAAGCTTTTTGCTTTTCAGATGCATGCCTTTTAATGGAGTAGGTTGATAAGTGTCATTTATGCATACCTTTCTAGTGTGCATTTATGCATTTATCTTGTCTTTTACTTAACATAAAATTTTGTTTAAAATCAATTTTATTCACTTGTAATTAGGATAAATAGCTAGGATTTAGATATTTAAGGACATTTGACTTTCGTTCTATTGATTTTTAGTAGGAAATGAAGAAGAAGGCTTAGGGCAAGCTTTGGATGCAGAGTTGCTTAGCGAGAATGAAGAAAATATTGTTGCTAAGGTTCGCTAAGTAAGCAGTATACTTACTCAACAAGAATCAGTCTAGAGAAGATGCAAGTCCACCGCTTAGTGAGTACTTTGATCGCTCAACAAAAAGTAGTCTAGAGACCACAATATAAAGGCTCGCTTAACAAGAGTGAGTGCCACCTCACTTAAAAAAGGTGTGACAAAACACATAAATGGACCCAACTTAAAAAAAAGTGGTACTTCTACTCTGAAAACACGTCCTAGGGCTTGGGAACTCTGTTGGGAAGCTCTCCTTCGGCCTCTAATCCACTTTTGTCATTTCTCCACCATTTTGGTTGCTATACTATTCAATGAGTAGCTAAATTTACCCTAGTTGGGATTTGATGTGACTAAACCTACTTTTAGGTATACATTTTGAGTTGTTTATTGAAGTTTATGTTTCATTATTGTGTGTTTCTACTTTTATAGTTAATGCTTGTTATGGTTTGATCTCCCATGGTTTGATTTTATGGTTATGAATGTTCTTGGAAAACACTTTCTTTGCTTGAACTGAAATAAGCACCTAATAAATCTTATGTCTAGGAATGGAACATGATTTATTAGTCATCTCTTAACCTCTTTTCTTAATGCAAGTTACTTGAGTAAGCTAAACAAGGGATTGATTTAAATAAGGAACTTAGATTCATTCTGCTATGGAACTAGGTTTTGAATGATTTTATGGGTTGATGGTAATAAATGGAGTGTAAATTCAATGGGTAACCTTTATGTTACATGAGAGGATGGTTTAGTGTAATTAAACCCCAACACTTGTTATTATTGTTGTTTAAAACACTTTTCGCCTTCTAAGTGTTCACTAAAATCCCTAAAAGAAATTATCGCTTGTTCTTGTTATTTCACGTTGATTTATTTAAATTTCTATTAATTATTGTTTTGAATAGCATAATTTGTGAAAAACTTAGTATTACTCAAGTCCTCGTGGGAACAATACTCATACTTATCATTGTCTACTTGTGCAACTTAGTACACTTGCCAATTAACTAATATAGGTGAGTTTGACTTTGTAAAGCTTCTTTAATATGCTTCTAATACATTCTTTCTATCCTACAAGTATAATAAGACGATGCAAACAAGTATAGCATAAGACAATGCATTTGATAAAATGTGTCATTTATTTATTTGTCTGTTAAGACGATTTGTTCATCTATAAACTTTAAGCTTTTGATTAGTCTTTCAATTTAAAAACTTAGGCATTTGTTTGTTATCTTCAAAACTCTTCAATAAAAACTTAAATCCTTATTTTCAAAACATGTGAAGAGTATAAAAGGATTCTTTAATGTAACAATTTCTCCCTTTTTGGTGATGATAAACAATTATAAGATTTTATTAGAAAGATTAGAGCAAATATAAATTTTTCATCTTAGAAAACACAATTGATTCTTAGTGAGTCATAGGACAATAGATTTATTCTTAAGAATATCAAAGTGTAAGGCTAATTAAAGCGTGATCAAATCATCTTCTTATATGACAAACACACGTATAATCTTTCAAAGCATATTAACGCATACACGTCATTCAACTTATATCATAGCATATGTGGATAAAACATTCAAGCATATCGTTAGGATTATGGCAAGTATACTAGTCGTACAAGTAATAAAGGAAAAAGTAAGAGTTATCATCTCCACATGAATTGTTTAATAACAACGCAACCAAATAATTACTTGCAAATTTAAGAATTAAAAAAAGAATTAGAGATTTTTGGATTTTATTTGAATTAATAAAAATAAATAATAAAGAACGCAATTTAAAGATGTTTAGAAAATTTTAAGACAAAGGACGAATTTATAACCCTCAAATATTTTGATAATAACAAACAGTTAAAATATATACGTTGTCAATCATTTGCAAGCAATTGTCTAGTGTTTTTAAATGAATACCGTCTTTATCTTTTGATCAAATAAATTTCGTAACTAACAAATCTTTCAAACGATGACAACGTTCTAAAATGATCTGCACATCAATCAAAACGTAAGCTACCTCGAAATATATAAAGCCTACATACCTACTCTTAAGGAGAGTCGGCTCTTTTAAGTGAAAAAGAAGGAATATGTGTGTGGATGTCAAAACGGGAAAGCAGACATGACAACTGCTACAAGATTAAGTACAAGAATAAAAAAGATATGCAAACTGTTTTATCTTATCATATGACAAGTTGGTGAAAGGCATTAAATGCTGCATTTAATGCTCCAACAACTCTCTTCATCAGACGAACGACGTCTCCTGTAAAGCACTCAACGGATACTTTTGGATAAGCCTATAAATAGAAGAAGAGACCTCTTTCGTGTAGTTGTTGTTTGCTGAAAAATCATAACATCTTTTAGATACGAAAAAGATCTTCTCTTGTATACTTTGATTGTAAAAATCTTTTGTGTACTTACTTGTATATTTGTCTGATAAAACATTAAACCCAGTAAGGTAACTCACGAGTAAACCGTTTTCCAAAGAAATTGGTGGAAGCTTGAAAAGGCTTTGATTCAAGGAATACTTGGGTTATTGCTTGGAGAGGCAAGTAAAAGACTACTTAGGTTAAGTCTGAAGAGGCTTGTGGAAAGAATACTTGTAACTTGAAAAAGTTAATAGAACTTGGTTGTTACCAAGAACTAGACGTAATCTCTGGGGTGTGACGAACCAATATAAATCCTGTGTGCATTCCAGTTTATCTTTCAGCTTTTGTCTGTCTTATAAAACAGTTTTGAAAAACTCTTTGATCATATCTTTCAGACGATACGTCTTTAACAAAGGTTTTGCGAAAATTTGCTATAACATAATTCAACCCCCCCCCCTTCTTGTGTTATCTTTATGTCTTACAATTTGGTATCAGAGCTCAGCCTCTAAGGGTTGAGCACCTTAACAAGTGTTAGAGGAAAAGATCCGCATGGCAAACCTTGAAGGACAGTTCATTTCTAAAGGAGCTTCATTGTCATGGCCTCCAACCTTCAATGGAGAGGATTTATGCATACTGGAAGGACAGAATGGAAATATACATCAAGTCCACTCACTATAGCATTTGGAGAATCATAACATATGGAGATCATGTTGTAACTAAGTCAAAGAACAAATACAATCAAGATGACTACAACATGTTACAACAAAACGCAAAAGCTAAGTATATTATAACTTATGCCTTATCAAAAACTGAATATAATAAATTTTGCAGCTGCAGAACTGCTAAGGAAATGTAGGATGCTATACGCATAACACATGAAGGCATAAAAGATGTTCGTCTCAAGAGAGTAGCAACTCTTCAAAGACACTATGATATGTTCACCATGAAAGAGACAGAGACCATTGATGAAATGTTTGGAAGATTTCAAACAATTATAAATAGACTTCAAAGTCTTGATGTTGAGTTCTCTAAAGCTCAGAACAATCTCAAGATTCTAAATGGTCTTCCAAAAGTATGGGAGCCCAAGGCTACAGCCATAGCTGAAGCAAGGGACATGAAGACTTTAACTCTGGATGAGTTACTGGGTGCTCTAAGAGTCCATGAAGTTTATCTCTTCAAAAGAGACAAAGTCAAGAATAATAACCTAGTTGCTCTAAAGATTAGAGAATCAAGTTGAAGAGCAGACGAAAAGTCTGAGACGAAAGTCAAAAACAAAGCACTGAAGGTTTAGTCTGAAGAATCTGAAAGCTCAAACGAAAACTCTAGCTGCTTAACAGACAATGAGATCTCCCTCATCACTAGAAAATTCAAAAAGATGCTTAAGAAGAAAGAAAGATTTAAGCAATCCTTTAGAAAGAAGAACATTAGAAACAGAAAGCCTCCTCATGAAAAGAACAATGAGATCATCTGCTTTGAGTGCAAAAACCTGGACATATTAAGACTGAATGCCTCAAACTAAAGAAAGAATGGAGTTCAAAGAAAAGATACAGAAGAAAAACCTCCTAGCCACCTAAGAAGATCTGGACAACAGCACTAGCAGTTCAGACAATGAAAAGGCTAATATTTGTCTCATGGCAGACACTGAAAAAGTAACATCTAAGGTATACTCTATTCCCAAAAACTCTTTAATATCGTTTAATAGTTCTGAATCTGAATCTGATGACAAAGATATGTCATATAACACTTTTCTTGCTAATTCTCATATGATTGCTCTTGAGTATAAAAAATATAAAGAAAAATATCAAAAAGCTATTTCAGAAAACAAAATACTCAAGAAAGATCTGACGAGAATGCATAAAAGCCTAGCCTCAAATCCTGAGAAGGCAATGCTTCTTTCTAAAGTTGACAGACTAAAGAAAGAGGTCATTAGTCTGAAACATGATCTGAACAAATTTGTAGACGGATCTTCAAAACTTCAAATGATTTTAAAACATAGAAGATCTCCGTCTGACAGATCTGGGATTGGATTTGTAGAAGACAAAAATGCTAAACCATTGTCTTCTAAATCTTATTCAACCTTCTGTAACTTTTGTGGCAAATCTAGACATTCATTCCAAAGATGTCAACACAAAAGGAAACAAAGGTCAAGTAAGATCATTGGGACTAACACAAAAAGAACCCAAGAGTATTTGGGTACCAAAATCTCAAATAATTCTTGTTGCAGATATCCTTAATAGGAAAAAAGAGGGATTCATTCTGGTACTTAGACAGTAGATGCTCACGTCACATGATGAGAGAAAGGTCTATGTTCCTAGACCTCCAACCACTTGAAGGAACGGTCTCTTTTGGTGAAAATGGAAAAGGAAAAATCATTGGTATAGGTAAAGTTGGTAAGCTTCCTCTTCCATCTATAGATAATGTCTTATGTGTTGAGGAATTAAAATACAATCTACTTAACATAAGTCAATTTTGTAACAGTGGGTTTATTGTATCCTTCAACAAGGAATCATGCATAATCAAAAGAAATGATGAATCTATTCTTTTCACTGCCAAAAGACATAATAATTTGTATAAGATTGAGTTTGAAGATCTGAACAAACAAAATGTTACTTGCTCAATGACCAAAGAAGATGAAAAATGGATTTGGCATAAAAAGCTCAGGCATATCAATTTGAAACATATTTCAAAACTATATAAAAAGGGCTTAATAAAAGGATTGCCTGAGATTTTGGAAAACTCATCTTCTTTGTGAAGCATGCCAGAAAGGGAAACAAATCAAAACCTCTTTTAAATCAAAAGATGTAGTTTTCTACTTCCAGACCATTAGAATTACTGCATACGAATTTGTTTGGACCTACAAAAACTTAGTCTTGGTAGGAAAAAGTATGGCTTTGTCATTATTGATGACTATTATAGATATACATGGGTTTATTTCCTAGCTCACAAACACGAGTCTTTTAATGTGTTTGAAATATTTTATAAGAGAGTTCAAAATGAAAAAGGTTTTTGTATTACTACAATTAGAAATGACCATGGAACTGAATTTGAAAATGCTGAGTTCAAATCCTTCTGTGAAAAGAATGGAATTTTCCATAACTTCTCCTCATCAAGAACACCTCAACAAAATGGGATAGTTGAAAGGAAAAATAGAACTCTACAAGAGATGGCAAGAACCATGCTCTGTGAAAATTCAGTCCCTAAGTACTTTTAGGCAGAAACTGTAAATACAACGTGTTATGTTCAAAACAGAATATTGATCAGACCAATAATTAAAAAGACTCCTTATAAACTGTGGAGAGGTAGAAGACCAAACATTTCATACTTTCATCCTTTTAGATGTGAATGTTATGTTCTCAACACTAGAGATCAACTAGGAAAATTTGACTCTAAGGTTCATAAAGGCATTTTTCTTGGATATTTCGACACATCAAAAGCATTTAGAGTATTCAACTCTAGAACTTCTGTTGTAAAAGAATCTATTCATGTTAAATTTAATGATACACTAACCCCTGATAGGAGACTATCAGACTTGGAAGAAGATTTTGCAGATTTACAGATAGGACCGTCTGATCAAACAAGAACAAACCAAGTAAAAGAATCAGAAGAGACTTCTCAACAACGAATCGATAATCAGACGAAGGGATCTCACAAGGACTGGAAGTTCGTTACCTATCATCCTCAAGATTAGATTATTGGAGAACGAATTAAAGGAGTTAAGACAAGGTCATCACTAAAGAATCAAGCGTCTTGTGCCCTAGTCTCAGAAATTGAACCCAAGATGATAGGAGAAGAACTAATAGGCCATGACTGGGTGATAGCAATGCAAGAAGAATTACATCAATTCACAAGAAATAATGTTTGGATTCTTGTCCCTAAACCAGAGCACAAAAGCATAATTGGAACAAGATAGGTATTCTGCAACAAGCTCAATGAAAATGGAAAGGTAATCAGAAATAAAGCAAGGTTAGTGGCTCAGGGCTACAATCAACAAGAAGGTATTGACTTCACTGAAACTTTTGCACTTGTTGCTAGATTAGAAGCCATTAAAATTATGCTTGCTTTTGTCGCTCATAAAAAACATTAAGCTTTTTCAAATGGATGTGAAAAGTGCCTTTTTAAATGGTTTTATTGAGGAAGAAGTCTATGTTAGACAACCTCCTAGTTTTGAGGATCCAAACCTCACAAACCATGTTTTTAAACTTAAAAAGACTCTATATGGTCTTAAACAAGAACCTCGTGCTTGGTATGATAGACTGAGAAGTTTTCTTATTGAAAATGGGTTTATGAGAGGCAAAGTCGACATAACTCTCTTTAGAAAGGAATCCAACAGAGATTTCCTTATAGTTCAAATTTATGTAGACGATATAATTTTTGGAGCTACTAATGAAACTCTATGTACGGATTTCTTAGATTTGATGCAGAGTGAATTTGAGATGAGCATGATGGAAGAATTAAAATTCTTCCTTGGCCTACAAGTTAAACAAGAAGAGAAGGGTATATACATTCATCAACAAAAATACATAAAAGAATTGCTTAAAAAGTATAAGATGAATAAGTCAAAACTATGAGCACACCAATGCATCCGTTTGTCGTAATGACAAAGGACGAATCAGGTAAACCTATAGACCAAACTGTCTATAGAGGTATGATTGGCTCACTTCTTTATTTAACTGCTAGTAAACCAGACATCATGCATAGCGTCTGCTTATGCGCCAAATTTCAATTTGACCCTTGAGAGTCTCATTTAAAAGCTGTTAAAAGGATTTTTAGATATCTTGTTGGTACACCTAACCTAAGTTTATTCTATGAGAAAAACCAAGATTTCAGGTTAGTAGAATATTGTGATGCAGACTATGCTGGTGATAAACTTAAAAGAAAAGGCACAAGTGGTGGATGTCACTTCATCAGACCATGTCTCATATCTTGGACTAGCAAGAAGCAGAATTCAATTGCATTATCAACTGTTGAAGCAGAGTATGTATCTACTGCTAGCTGTTGCTCATAACTCCTATGGGTAAAGTATCAACTTGAAGATTACTCTAGCTTTGAACATAACATTCTTGTGTTCTGTGACAACACTAATGTAATCAATCTATCTAAAAACCCCATTCAGCATTCTAAAGCTAAGCATATAGAAATAAGACATAATTTTATTCTTGATTATGTTCAAAAAGGTGTTTTCGATATTAAGTTCATTGATACAGACTATCAATGGACTGATATCTTTACAAAAGCTTTACCAGAAGAATGTTTTAATTTCATTCTAGAAAATTTGCACATGAAAGTTTTGCAATAATAAAACATCTTACATGCATCGTCTTGAACAATCACATAAGTTTCGTCTTACATTTAATTCTATTTCGTCTTACTGACACAATCGTCTTTGAATATGAAAAGTTTTTAAATCTATTAATCTGATATTTTCCCTAATGATTACACTTGATAACCACCCAAGAAACATGCGCTGTCTCCCCTGCCACTTCAAGTCGTCATAAATGCACGTCTCTTCAGTACTTTCAACCTCCCCTTTTATTCAAAATAGCCGCTCTTTCTTTCACTTACACACTCTCTGAAAAACTATTTGAACCCTCTAAAAAATTTCTCTCCCTCATTCTTATTCTCAAACCTCTTTCTCTCAAACCTGCACTCATGGCCACCCAGAAACAGCTTGTACCCATGGAGAGATTCCCCGAAATTGACTTCGTTGCTAAAAAGTGGATTGACCTACAGAAGCTGCAAAACGAAGGATTTCCTTTGCAAACCTACATCCAGAATATTAGATGAGAAGCGCTCATACAAAAACAAACTAGCATGGTACCACGCACCATATGCGTACTTCTAGGCTTCTGCATCTGAAGTAAACAGAACCATCACTGGAACCGTCGATAACCTAGGTCATTATCATCTCTACCGACACCATTGCAGCAACATCTGGCTGCAAAGAGGAATGTGACCTCTTTTCTGAAGACTAGGAGAAGGTTATCACCCTAGAAATTGTTAACAATGCGTTGTATGGAAAGCCCAGCCTCAGACCGAGAACAAGGATGTTCTGAATAGGTTTCTGTACTCTTCAAACATGAAACCTGAATGCAGACTAATTCATAATATCTTGTTGCACATTATCCTGCCAAGGAAAGGCTTAAAGGATAATGTAACCTCCAAGGACAAATTCTGCATATACAAGATGCTAACTGGTCAGAAGGTGAACCTACCTGCGCTTATCTTGGATAACTGAAGATCCTATCTCTCCAAGTCAAAGGAAAGTGCCTAGAGCAAGCAGAAGCATCCTATTTCCTATGCCATGCTCTTCACCGAAATCATTCGTCTGGCGGGAATAAAAAAAGCTGGGCTAGAGAAGCTAAACCAAAGTTCTAAGATCGATGTATTCATCATCAAGAAGATAAGGATTGCATATCTCTTCTCTAGATACGTAGCCAGACATCCAGAGTTGGCATTGATCAAGGAAGAACCACCAGAAGAAGTTGCTAGAATTGCATTCAGAGTGGGATCGTCTACTGACTCCTCTATTAGTATTGCGTCTACTCAACCTCCACCACAAACAAAACCCCAACCATCCTAAACACAACCCAAATAAACTAAACCACAGAAACCTAAGTTACCCATCAAAAGACCTTCACAACCAAACCCTCAACCACAACAGACCAAACCCCAAACACCATTGTCTTCCCCTCATAAAAAAACAAAAACCCTTAACTATTCGTCTGAGATGCAAACCAACTCCCAAACCTAACTAAGACGATGACCTGCCCATCAACACCATTCTTACAACCACAAGCACAACCATCCATGCCCACTTCATCAGAACAACCACCTCCACCACCTACCTCTACTGAACCCACTCCATCTGCCCAATCTTCTAAAAAGCCCTCAAAATCCAAAAAGATTTAAGTACCGAAGACTAGAGCTCAAGAGGAAAAGTAGCTTAAGGGAGCCAGAGCTAAATCAAAACGGGTTGAGAAGAATAAGAAAGAAGAAGAATAGAAACTGGCAGAGGCAGAGCAAGAATAGATTGAGGAAGCAATGTTTCAATCTGTGATTGAGCACTCGCTGCAAACAGCCCCTGCAGAGCCTGAAGCACAAGAGCTTGTTGACTCAAGAGGTCATCGTTGCTACCTCAAGAGGTAGATTACCTAAATCTTTTTTCTAGGAAGTTCCACAATCTGTTTCTTTGTCTCAAGTCTTCAACCGTTTTTTTGTAGACTTAACAGCCGCACCCAGCATTAATCAGCCTACAAGGGTTGTTTCACTCTCTGGACCAAAAGTAGAAGGAACTTCGTTTGGAGGAGCTGCACCAATGACAAACGAAACATCACCAGACGCTTATCGCTCAGAAACACCTCTGTCTAAATGACTCAACAGACGAGGACTTACATACTTTGAGCAGCCTGAGTCTCGCCCTATAGGAAAAATAAAGGAATACCAGACTCCAGACCCCTTCGACCTAGAAACACTCAAAGCTGTCCTCAACTATGAACTGGGCAAAGTTAATAAATGGCAAATATGGGTGAAGATTGTTAATGAAGAATGGCCATTTCTAGTGTGCCATGGGTATGTTAAGAAGCTGCCCTTGATTCAAGAAGAAGCTACCCCAACACTATCTTATGACCCTAACATCACTCCTTACATCTGGAAAAAATGGTACAGTAGCCTATCAAACGCTCCAATCTTCATATATCCACCCTCAACAAGAACAAGTTTCCTGCTGGATGTGAAGTTTGGAGACAACGCGGGATTCCTTGCCACACCTCTCATTTCATGCTAAAGTGTAACTACTCAGAGTATCTGATCATGTGCAGAATGTACCATTACAAGCCCAAGATTATATATCCGTTTTGTCATGGGATGATCAAGACTTACCCTCTCACCATTCGTCCAGAAGATAGCCTAGATTTTGAAGAATGGCAGATTAGTGATGACGACTGGGAGTTGGGGAAAGTGATGAACAACTTCCTGCGGGAGAAGATGCAGGTTTCTCTACAGCACGCTATCTGTGAACAAAGGTGTCCAGACCTTGAGCTAGGCTCGCCTAGACTCATGGCTACTCCAATGTTGCTTCTCATGAAGCTATGGACCACCTTTCGTATCTGTTGCCAGAAGACCTACAAGTGCCAAAATTTGTCTATGGGGAAAGGCAAAGAGCCTAAGTTTCGACGCGATCCCAACGACACATAATGATCAGATGGAGAGCACTTTCATTTGACCAGCTGGCTAAACTGAAAGGCAAAACACTTTTTTTTTAGTTACAAACATTTAGCTTAATAAATATCTTAAACTTTTATCTATGTTTAAATCACTTAAACAACTTATAAAGGAGATAGAAGAAAGAGAGAGAAACACAATTTTTATGTTGGTTCGTCTTAACGCAATACTACGTCTAGTCCTTAGTATATCGCTAAGATTTTCACCAACAGGTAAAACTATTACAAGTATTCTTTAAGCAAGTATCTTCAAGCTTAATAACAAGTATTTTTTTATGTGCTTGTCCAAGAAAGTTCCCAAGTATTGTTTCACACAAGCTTTTCCAGGTTCAAACTCAAGTATTCTTTAAATCAAAGCCTCTTCAAGCGTCAACTAATTTTACAAAGAAAATGTAAGGGTAAATCATAAGACTAGTACTTTGTCTTAGTAAGATGGATATATAGATTAAGTACAAGTCTTTCTTTTTCACTCAGATTTACTCAAAAATTATGAGTAATACAATGAAGAGCTTAAAAGAGAAGAGAATTCATGTTCAAGTTTGAAATCTCATGCATTCAATTACCTCTTCATGTTCAAAGGTCTGAGCTATTTATAAGACTAAGAATAGTGACCGTTGAGGACCATTGGGGGCTTTTTTGAGCTTGTGAAAATTGGAATGTTTGGAACACTAAATGCGACATTTAATGTTTTTCATCGATTGGTCACTTTGATAAGTTAAAGCAATAGGTTTATCTTTCCTTTTCTCATATTGGCACCATAGGTCAAAGGATAACATCTGCTTTATCAAGTATAGTACATTGTTGTTCATTCTCTTGCAAATTTTTGGGTTAGGCAATCTCAACCTTTGTTTATTTTGGATGAGCCTTCTCTTACTCTTAGCACCCTCATTCTTAAGGATAGTTTAGGGTGATCTTTGTTATTATTTTCCAACGAATCAAATTTTTTTTTATGATTTTTAAGAACTAAAATAAAATTTTATATTTGTAAAGATTAAAATATATCCATAATCCATCTAAAAAAATTAGATTCAAATTAAGTCTTTTCTTAAAACAACTTTTTGAAATTAGTTCTAAATTTCAATTGATGATGTCAAATGTCTAATGACTTTTGAAGATTGAAGTTTTCTTGGATTTAATTGAAAAGAAAAATTAAAAATATTTTAAAGATTAAATTTTCAAATTATTTTTTCTAAGTATTTTTTAAATTCAAATTTCAAAGTTTTCTTTGTTTCTTTTGCATTTGCTTTCCTTTGATGGTGATAACATATGCTTGAATCTTAATGCAAAATACTGGTGATATCATATGCTGAATCTTGATATTGCTGTCTATGCTATTTACGGTTTCAAGCAACCAACCACAACGACTTGCCCATCGGAGGCACTAGCTCTGTTTGGATATAAGAGAAAATAAAAGAAAAAATATAAAAAATAAATTTTCTTTTTTGAGGAAGGAAAAAAGGAAAATTATTTTTTTATCTACATTTTCTTTTTATTATTTGAATGTAGAGAAAAATAAGAGAAAGGTAAAAAAATTATCTTCTTCTAGTAAAAGTTTCTTTCTCTTTCCTATTTTCTCTTTTTTCTAAAGACAAAAAATTCTTTGTGAACTTTACATTTTTTTTTTCATTTTCTTTCATAAACAAAATTATAAAAAAATATTTTTTTATTATATCTCTTCATCATGCACTGTTTTCGACTTATTTTCTCCTAATCCAAAAATTGACTAAAGATGAAAGCCCACAGTTTCCCACACTTATTTAATACCAAATCTATTACATGAGAAGATTGTCATATTCTAATTTTACTAAGGAGCTTAAAAGTATTGATGGAGAAATATTAAATACATTTTATTAAATATTCTTGATTAATTATTTAAAAATAAATATTAAATATTTTATTTTTAATATGACAAACAATTTTTAATGGCTTGTTATTTTTATTATTTAAACAGTAATCAACTTTTGTGTCTTTTATCTTTTATGCTTTGTTTGGATAAGTAATGAAATAGAAAAAAAAAATAGAGGAATGAAATAAGATTGATAGAAATAGAGGAGAAATAGAATGAAAAATATATGTTGTTTAGATGAATAGAAATAAGAAAAAAATAAGTGGAGAAATTTATCTTCACTTGTTTGGATGATGGAAAAGAGAGTAAAAAGAGATAAATTAATTATATACAAAAATATTTTTATAATAATTAAAAATATATAATTTTTTAATATAATTTTTTTTCTTAACATAAAATTATTTATTATTTTTAAAAAAATTATATTATAAAAAATTTTTAAAAATAAAACCAAAAAATAAAAAATAAAAGAGATAATTTTCCTCCTATTTCATTCATAAAGTGGGGAAAAATGTTTTTTTTGGGTCCTATGAAAATAATTTTTGTCCTTATTTCTTCTTTCAAACACATAGTAAAAATCTAATTTTATTTTCATATTTTATTCCTTTCTGTTTTCTTCCACCTTATTTCAACCAAAACAAAATAAGATTATCGAAAATATACTTGAAGTAGTGGTAGTTGAATGCATTGATTAGTTGAGTAAACATAGGGAGGAAAATTTTAATTTAGTCCTCGTTGGGTATGCATTATCATATTAATTATTTAATTTTTTTTATAAAACACATGTATCTTTTACAGAAGACAATTCTACTCAAGTCAGGTCAGACCACTATGAGCAGCAAAACTATTCTTCGAGTATTTAACGTAGTTGCATATCCAGAACTCGAACTCAAGAGCATTGGTTAAGTTGAAACAACCCCACGTCATTATGCGCTCAGTGGTATTTAAAAATTTTAAATATTAAATTAGTTTCTTGGGCCTTTAAATGTCATCATACTAATAATTTAATTAGTCTATTGTTAAGTTAGTTCTTCAAAATTTAATTTATCATTAAGCTAATTTTTAAAAATTTAAAAATATTGTCATATAAGTCTTTATAAAATAACATAAAGAAATTTTAAAGCACTAATTTGATGATAAATTAAATTTTTAAAGATTTAATTTAATAGTTTAATTTTGATATACTGTTAATTTAAAAATATTTATTATTATTAATTAATTAAAAATGATTTTAAATATGACCTTTGTAGTATAAAAATTAACAATTTCATTGTATATAATAATCTATCCTCAGATGATAATATATTTTTTTACTCTTAATACATTCTAATTAAATTTTTAATTTTTACCAAAATCTTTAAACGATATATTAAAGATAAAAGAATCTGTGAGCACACTTTAAAAGACTAAAACCAAGAATTTTCTGTAACAAAAACAACTATTCTTTTTATAAAAAAATAAATTCTTTGTGATAATCTTTTAATGAGTTTTTTACATAATTATATTACGTAAGCGGATAATAAATATAAACACTTAAATATTGACGAATGTTGAAAGGTACCCGTGACGTGATGTTTCTGTGTTTATCTTATTGTTTACAAATATATCTTTCAAGAAACACACGTCAGAAAATTTAGTGCTGAGATTAGAAATATCTGCACCACCGAATGTTGATAGTTCAAGTGATTAGGTATTTGAGTTTTTTAATCAAAATTTAGGGTTGATTTTTAGTTGGACATAAAATCATAACTAATGGTACTACTTTATCTTCAAAAGGGTTCAGTCAATAAAATGAAAGATTAGTTGAGTGTAAAAAATAAGCCTCCAATACTTTTGGTCTAACCAAAATAAATAAATAAAATATCTGCAGGGTCCGCGAAACAGGTAATTATTGTAATTGTGTGAATGGGTGAGTTGGCATTAAACACGTGTCACGTGGCGCTGGGTTATCCTTCAAGAACGAAGCTTCCGCACCCACAGTTCTTGGGCCAGCTGTGTCCCGTGTAGGCCCCACCTTACATAAGGTTCAGCAATGCTGATGTCATCGCCCATGACCGTTCATTGGTTACGTGGCACTGCAGTGGATGCCATGAAAAATATATACTAAATTACACTGGGATTTTTTTGAAGTTTTATCAAAAAAAATTTTGATACATTTCTTTTTTTATTTTTATACTAATTTTTTTAATTTTTTAAAAAATATGAAAAAATAGATTATATACTGACAGTATAAAGTAGTTCTATACTGTTATCCAATTACAATCTACTATATATGATAAGTTTGTTTACTTTGATAATAACTATTCTAAAAATTATATTCAAACTGATTTTTGATTGGTTGATTATATTAAAATTTAATTAGAATATACCAAAAAGGTAAATTTTCATTATTATTTGTTTAATTACGTATTATTATATATAATAAATAATAAATTTACTAATTTTTATAATAATTATTTATACATTATATTTAAGATAATTTTATTATTATTTATCAATAGTATAAAAATTTTAACAATGGTACTATACAGAAATTACACTCTTATTTTTATTATATTTATATTTTAAAATTTAATTAGAATATACTAATGTTGTAAAAAAATATATTATCATGTAATCATAATATATGGTAAGATTATTAAATTTTATAATAATTATTTAAAAAATTATATTTAAGGTAATTTTAATTAATTAAATGTATAAATTTTTTTATACTAATGAATAAAAATTAAAGTTTATATTTTATATTTTTAATATACTTTATATTTAAATAAAATTTACAAAAATTTTGTTAAAAAATTTAATTCACCGTTATTTAATAAAATTTATATAAATTTTTAGAAGTTAAAAAATTTAAAATATCAAAAATATAATAATAATTTTAAATATTAAAATTTCGTATTATTATTTCCTATTTCTTTTTCTTTTTCTTTTTAATTTTTAAGAAAATATTACTTTTACTTTAAAATTTCAAGATGTTACTAATTATTATTTTTTAATTATATTTTTTATTTGAAAGCGAAAAATAATAGTATATGAAAGATCAAAGTAATAGAAAAAACAAAAGATATATTAAAAATTATAAATAATTTAATAAAAATAAAGTGATTTATTATTTTCTGAATTTATATATTATAATATTAAATAACAGATAAAAATGCAGAGAATACTTTTTATATTTTATCATAAAATAAGGTTAAGTTATATAGGTACAATAATTTCTCGCACGACTTTTCTCGAAAAAAAAATAAATCTCGCACGACAATGCGGGCAACAACAGGTGACGTCATTCGTGGATAGAGCTTAATAGTTAATTAATCCTTGGCACATGGTGGGCCCTGCACCCTTATGTCATGCCACGAGGCCTATGACGCTTACGTCTTCCCTTTCCTGTGTTAGAGCATCTCCAATGTGGGAGCTTAACTCCGGTTCTTAAATTTAAGATGTGTTGTTTATCAAATATTATCATTGGAGCAAATTATATGGCAGTGCTTACAAATAGTGAGTTGCTTATTTAAGCAATATTGTTTAACTGTGTTTGGAGAATAAAAAATAATTTTTAAGCACATATTCGGCGGAATCAACAGAAAAACACGGGAAAGAAACAGCAACCAAAGCATTGCATTCATGAAATGTAAACTCCAGAAACAAAAATTAAAAATTAAAAAAATACGTTAAAATTCATCTTTACAATTAGATTGATACTCCCCCACCAGCATCAACAACAATAAAATCTGGAAAAAAAAATAATAAATACAAAGAACACCACGAAGGTTCGGTAGAGGGAGAGTGTCGATCTGCGGAGGGGGAGCGCCGGGGAGAGTGGATCTGCTTCGGGGACAATGGATCTACTCAGGGGAGGGTCGATCTGCGAACGACGCCGTCGATCTCGCCGTGGGAGCGTGGGCTCACCATCGGAGTGTGGGGTCGCCTTCAAGCGCGGGGTCGCCGTCGAGCGCGGGGTCGCCGTCGATTCCAAGCTCAGCAGAAGGTGTTGGGTTTGCGAGATGGGGCTGGGTTTGGGAGAAAGTGAGGCCGAGGGGGCGCGGTGAGGGTCTAGGTTTGGGAAAAAATAAGAAGGGGCGGGGTTTGGGAATAAAGGGGAGATGCTCTAACGTTGGGGCGAGGTTTGGGAATAAAGGTTTACAAATAAAAAATAATTTGTACAAATTTAATTAGTAGCAAATCTATCCGTTGGAGATGCTCTAACATTACAAAACGGTAACTTTGTTACCGTTGAGTTGTCATTGTGAGTTATTTTAGGTGTAAAAATTTTCTATAAATAGTGAAACAAATGTGTTTCAACTCACAATGGATCTCAAGCCAAATTATCTACTATTGTTACTTTCTCTCAGTTAACTTTACTCACTGTTATTTTCTACAAATCTGTATTTTTTTTCTTTTTTTGTTGTCCTCAAATGGATAACAATCAATTTAATTTTTCTTTATAGAATTTTATGCAAAATCACCAACCTTCTATGGGTGAAAATTCTCAAAATCCTCAATCTTTTTCTATGTTTCCAACCTCTACCACCATATCCCACCATGTTTCCTCCATCTTGGCCTATGTTTCCAACCGTTCATCCAACCAACCAAACCCCTACAAGTGGAGTCAACGGTTGTCTCTATATCGAAGTCTCAAATTCCACCATTTTCCACTCAAGTCGGCATAGAAGGCATTGAACACGATGAAGGAGGAGACAATTCTAAGTAAAAAAAAATCTAGAGTCAGATTCTCAACCAAAGAGGATACACTTCTTATCCAATCATGGCTCAACGTGTCAAAGGATGCAATCATGGGAGTTGACCAAAATGGAGATAGTTTATGGTTAAGGATAAGAGATAATTATAACAACTATCGTGGCCATTTGAAGAAGCGAGAAACTGCTCAACTAAAAGCTTAGTGGCATTGTTTGAATAAGTTTGTTCAAAAGTTCGTAGGGTGTTACAAACAAGCTGTAGGTCGAAAGAAGAGTGGGACCTCGGAGAATGATGTCATTGCTGATGCATATTGTATTTATTGTCAAGATGAAGGTTCTAAGTTCAAATATGAGCATGCATGGCGACTGTTAAAGGACGAACCAAAATGGACATTTAAATCAAGGGGAAACCAATCAATAAGACCAAAGAGGGCATTTGAATCATCTTCTAATGCAGAGACGCTAAGAAATTTTGAGTATGATCTAGCTTCACCGTCGGTCCGCCCAATGGGACAAAAGGCAGCAAAAATGAAGAGGGCATCAAAAGCAATTGACATTTCTGAACTCAACAAAAACTTTGCAGTGGTGAAAGAGTCAATTAAGGATAAAATGACACTTATGGAAAAATGGTACGCATTAAGGACGAAGAGAACAAGATAAGGGATGAAGAAAACAAGATAAAGAAAGAGGAGCTGCAATTGAAGAGGCAGACTATGGAGTTGGAGATTCTCTTTAGGGATACAACCGGGATGACAGCGAGACAACTTTGAGATCATGAAAAATTATGTGATAAAATTAGAGAATCACAAGGAATTAATTAGGATTTTATAATGTATTTCTTAGGGAATTATGTATTTCCTAATCAATTCAGTTTATTTTAATTAAATAGGACATGTGTTTATTTAATCTTTATGTAATTTAATTATGTGTTAATTTAATTAAAAACTAGCCATTGAAAACTAGTTGTTAAAAACTAGCCGTTAAATTAGCCGTTAAAATTAGCCATTAAAACTAGCCATTGTGTTCTACCCTATATATACTCTTAACATACTGAATCCACATTGTGAAATCTTCTCTCCTTCAAATATATTATCAATCTTCTACTAAAGTGAATCCATCTAATGGATCCAAATAATTCGGACAACTTCAGCAAACTATGGTGGCAAATCATAGAAGATGATTTAATGGACAACACTGAAGAAGAATACATGATGTCAATACTTGAATGTCAAAGCCAACAAGTAGCCAACAACTCCACTAGGCGTAGGAGTACAAGAATGGCGGTAGATCGGAATTGTGAACAAGGTCATAATTGACTATTCAATGAATAATTCTTTGAAAATCCGGTATACATAGATACTTAATTTCGACGAAGGTTTCAGATGCGAAGACTTGTTTTCCTTCGAATTGTAAAAGCCCTTAGAAATCATGATGCGTATTTCTAGATGAGGGTTGATGCCATTGGTAGAAGGGGCCTTTCACCGTTACAAAAATGCATTACCACCATTCGTGTATTAGCATACGGATCACCAGCAGACAGTGTAGATGAATATGTTCGAATTGGTGAAAGTACTGCAGTGGAATGCTTAGAGAGATTTGTCAATGGTGTGAATGAGGTATTTGGAGCTGAATACTTAAGAAAGCCTAACAACAATGACGTTCAACGCTTACAACAAATTGGGGAGGCACGTGGCTTTCCTGGTATGTTGGGTTCCATTGATTGCATGCACTGGGAATGAAAAAATTGTCCAGTTGCATGGAAAGGCCAATTTTATCGAGGTGATCATGTCAAGCCCACAATCATGCTTGAAGCAATGGCATCATAAGACTTATGGATTTAGCATGCATTTTTTGGCATAGCGAGTTCAAACAACGACATCAATGTATTAAATCAGTCCCTTATGTTTAATGATGTTTTGGAAGGACAAGCTCCTACAGTCCAATATATAGTAAATAGAACCTCATATAATATGGGGTATTATTTAGCAAGTGGTATTTATCCTGAGTGGGCTACATTTGTCAAGACCATTCCCATGCCGCAAGGAGAAAAGAGAAAATTATTTGCCCAACACCAAGAATTGGCAAGAAAGGATGTGGAACGTGCATTTGGAGTGTTTCAATCTCGATTTGCGATTGTCTGTGGTCCAGCACGTGTTTGGCATATGGATAAAATTAAGAAAATAATATATGCATGCATTATATTACATAACATGATTGTTGAAGATGAACGACATACTTTTGTTACTAATTTTGAATATGATCACGCCGACAATGATTTCTCTACAAATGAAGTATCCAATGGTCCTCATCCTGATTTTGCAACCTACTTGCAAAGGAGAGCTAAAGTTAATGAAAAACAGCGTCACCGACAACTTCAAGCAGATTTAGTAGAGCATATTTGGGAGCGTTTCAGACACGAAGATAACGAAAACTAATTTTTTAATTATTATAATATTATGTACTTGTCATTTATGTGTTTTTTATCTTATTGTCATAAATAAAATAAATTAGTATTATTCTATTTTTCTTTAATCTTTTACATATTTATTATTTTAAAATTATAATACAAATAATATTTTAATCTAAAATAAAAATATATAAATATAAGTATTAATATGTGAGGTTAATTGTAGGACCTACTTAAATAAGTTAAGAACCCACTTTAAGCAACTTTAGCATTGGAGCAAATTTGTAAGTAGAGTTCTTAAACTTAGGTAACATTATGGGGTCCACAAATTTGATATAAGCAACTTTGTATAAGCAACTATGGTTGGAGATGCTCTTAATGTGTGTCTCGCTGCGCACTTGTTCGCACATTTCCTTTTTTTATTGTTATCCCCTAAGAATTTCAATTCATGTTTTCTTGTCCCTTTCCTTTTTAAAACAAAATAGTAGTTGTCACAGTAACATTCATTCTCTTAAAAAAAAAAAAACATTTATTTATGAATAAGTACACTAGGCTAAGCTCATAATTTGAATTATAGCAGCTTTTTCTTTATTTATAACTATATAAAAAGAAAATACTACTTGTTTGGGTTTTCATATTTTTTAGACTTATTTAACCTTTAACTATTTAGTAAAACTATCCTATCACTATAATTATATATTATATAACTGATTTTATTTTTATTTTTATTTTTATTTAAGCTTTATTTTCTTTCTTTCTTTTTTTTAACTTCTCATGACTGATATTTTGCACCAGTAAAGGGTAAAATGAGTGTTATTTCCATTGTACGGATTATTTTATAATATTGTAAACTATTCTTCATTCTCTCTTTCTTGATTTAGGTACAAATGGCTTAAAATATTGTGTTGTTTGCATTTATTTTCTGTTAAATGTAAAGTATATTTTCATGTATTTTTAGTGTAAAACATTTTATACGGTAAACTAATTAAAAATCACAATAAATATGATTTTTAAAATAATTTTTGTAAAAGTTAATAAATTTATCACACATAAACGTGTAATTAAATGATAGTATAAAAATTCCTTACATGATTAATGGATAGATTATTTACTTATCATATATATCCTAGTGCTTAAGATCTATCCATACGTAAATAACATTCCTTAATTAACATACCACAGCATTATGAAGGAAGCGGAACATTGAGCACAAAATGGACAGTTTTTTTTTTTTTTAATACATGTAAGTGGATTTTGATTTTATATAATTGTTGTGTAATTTTTTTTTATACTTATTGGTAAATTTTTATCATATGCCACAGCTTAGTTATCAATTATAATATGTTTAACCATAAATGAAGAAATTATTAAGTAATTCAAGACCACCAAGTATTTATAGTTCTAGTTAATATGTTTATAACACATATTCAACTTTTACAATTTAAAAAAAAAATTAATAATACTTAATTACATGTTATATGTAAATTAATAAGGATTATGATGGTTGAGGATTATGTAATAATTTCTCTCTTAAATGGGATATAACTTTTTCCCCTATAAGCCTTCTTATAAAAAAATGGGAGAAAAAAAAATGTTGCTGCACGCTTGGTCCAACACTAGCAACAGTGTCCACGAAGTGGGATGTAACAGGGCTAAGTGGGATGGCCGTCGTACACGAGAACGTAGAAAAAAAAGGACGAAGTGAGACAACCCAAAACGTAAGACGACCAAATAACACCGCGTAATCTTGAAACTTAGGAAAAATAAAATAAAATAAGCCTTATTTGCAGTTGACGTTACGAGTTAATGACCCTTTCAAATCATCAACCACTCACCCCCACTCTCCTCCTCCCCATTTATATTCACTCCCCCATAAGGCCATAACCACACTCCAACAACCCCAAACCACACACCTCTTCATCTCTCTCTCTCTCTCTCTCTCTCTGTTGCAACCATTCATTCACTCAAACACCATGCAACAAGCAATTCCTTATAGGACATGGCGACCTCTCATCACCCCCACCGCCACCCCCACCACTCACTTCACAATTAGCCCACACTCATTAACCACCCACATCCATAACACTGTCAATACTCATAATAGCAATAGTAATAATAATAATAATAATAGCCCCTCCTTTGATTCCCACAAAATGGTACTCAAGATGGTCTTAGAGAACGCGGTTATAGTCTTTGCTAGGCGCGGGTGCTGCATGAGCCATGTGGTGAAGCGATTGCTTTTGGGTACTCGGGGTCAACCCTGCGGTGCACGAGGTGGAGGAGAAGGATGAAGTGCGTGTGGTTAGGGAATTGGAAGCAATTGTGGGTGCCAATGTCAATGATGGGACGAAGATGCAGTTTCCGGCGGTTTTTATTGGTGGCAAATTGTTCGGGGGGTTGGATCGTGTCATGGGTACTCATATCTCCGGGGAATTGGTTCCAATACTCAAAGAAGCAGGGGCTCTGTGGCTCTGACTCCTTGTTATGTTTTTTTTCTCTAGATTTTTCGGTTTTTGTTCTTGCTTTTGTTATTGTATTATATTATTTATTTATATGTTTCCGGATATGTTAATTTCCTCCGAAGAGAAAAAAAAAATTGAATGTAATAAAAAAAATTGTTTTCGATGTCTTTCGAAATGGATATAGAAGTATGATGACATGGGGAAGCAAAGATATCTGGTGTTGCAGACCTTCTTACAGTTGAGGAGACTCCCACTTTTTTTTTTGGGCTAATGGTTAAAGTTATGATTGGAGTAATAGAAAGAGATAAAATAGAAGAAAATAAAACGAATGTGATGAGATAATGGATTTTATACTTGTACATTTTTAAGTGGGAAGATTTTTATACTTTCAATTAATTAAAAATTATTTTAGATATAATTTATATATTTTTAGTTAAATAAAAATTATTTCAAATATGACTCAAAATAATTATTGTAAAAATTATTAAATTTATTACACGTGTTTATTTGTTATTTGAGTGTAAAAAAAATGTACTGTTTAGTTTTTTAAATTAAAATAAATGTCATAAAATATGATAAATTTTATTTATTTCATTTTGTTTAACATTTTTCAGTTTGGAGTTATAGTATAGAATTATTGTAATGAAATTATAATTCTTATTATTTTCTTAAGAAAATTTCCATATTTAATGAAAATAATTGTTAAAAAAAGTTTAATTAACTTCGATCCTTATATAGATATATTTGTGGTTACTTGAATTAGCCGTGACTTAAATAATTTTTAAATACCCAAAGCTTAAGGCTTAATAATCAAATAAATATTATTTTGTAATAATATATAATTATTTTTTTAATTCTAGGAAACCACCCTAAAGATTCTCAGCGGGTAGATTACAAATAAATTAACCTTTTGTTTGGTGTGAGAGAAACATATTTGGTTGAAAAAAATAAGAGAGGAGAGAAATAAAAAATTGTGAGACCTACTAATTATTTTTATTTTATTTTTTATTTATTTCTATTCACCTATTTAATTTTTTTATTTTTTATATATTTTTTTAAACCAAACATATTTATTTTCATTCTATTTTTTATTTATTTCTATTCTTTTTTTATATTTTTATCTATTTTATTTTTTACTTATTTCTTTTCTTTGTATGAACTCTAAGGGTATTTTTGATTGCAAAAAAAGAAAAAAAACACAAATAACGAAATATTTTCTTTTATTTAATTAAAGAAAAGATGAAAAAAAAATTTTAAAAACAAAAATTAAAAAAAATTCTTCTATTTTTCTTTCAATTCAAATTTTAAAATTTTCTTTTCTCCTATATTTTCTTTCTATCCTACCCAGCAAGCCATAAATATCACGGTCTCAGTCGCGGCATTTTTCATTCTGTCACACTGTCTTTCTATTTCTGCTGTACTGGTACTAGGAAGGTTCAACTTTTGACTTGAGGCATATCTGAGGGTGTGCAGCGTAAGCAAATAAAATATGATAACTGACTAACCATGTACAGAAAATATCGACATGTTCACCTTCGAGGACCCTTCGGTTTGATTTGGTATTTTGTGGGTCTCACCCAACGTGATTGCTGGTATTAGAATTATTTTGGTGCGTTGTGTCCTGTAAGTTTTTTAACTTCACCCAGCACCGACAACGGAAAAAGAAACCATAATATATGCATCTCCGGCAGTGATCATAATACTAGCAACAACTTCTGTATTTTTTTTTTTGCCCCCTTTTTTGACGTGAACGGTTTTTGTATTTAATACTATGTATGATTGTGCAAATGGGTATATTAAAGTCGAAGTGGAGATAACACAATGTAATTGCTGTTCATATATAATTACGAGTACATGATAAAGTCGACGATTTAAGATTTTACACGTTTTTATGTAATCCAATTCTTTTTTTTTTTAGGAGTATATATGTAATTCAATTTTAAACCTTATAAATATAAGTATACAATGTTATGTATATTTACCCGTGCGTAAAACATCTATAATAAAGTTAAAGTTGAAATTTTCAACTAAAAAAAGAAGTTAAAGTTTAAATTCTCAAAAAAAAAAAAAAAAGAGAGTTAAAGTTGTAGAAAAGGAACATTATAGGTAGTGTTTAGTCTGGTTTATTTTTGGCTTTTTTTCTCCTCAAAAAGAGAAGTTGGATCAAACACTCTTTATATAAAAGCTCTTACGAAAATAAATTACATTTTTTTTATAGAAAAAATCATAAGAATGAGGAGCTTTTAAAAAAGTTAATTGAAGGAGTTTTTAAACTTATACAAAGCCCTTTAATTTTGGACCTCACTTCGAATCTTATCAACCAATATTTTATGTTATTTTTTATAGTACTTTGTTGCACACTTATATTTTGCTATATATCTATATTTTTTATTAATTTTTGGGAGATTTTTTTTATTATGTGATCTCCTATATCTTTTTGAATATAGACACAAAGCTTTTTTTTTATTATTATTACTTTGCTTGTTTTTAAATGCTTGATTGTAACGAAATTTTTATTTTTTATTTATTTAAAAATATTATTAAACAAAAATATAGAATAAGTTAAATATTTTATTATTTGTAATCAATATTTAAATTTTTTTATTAATGTTATATATATAATTTGCAAAGTCATTACTAAAATAAATATTGATTTTAATAAATTATTATTAAAATAAAATATATATAATTTGCAAATCATTACTAAAATAAATTATTATTAAAACATTTTTTGACAATTTTAAAAATTAAAAGTTTTAAGTATATGATTTTAATATTTTATTTACTTTTATTATCACTAAAAAATTTTATGTAAATTAAATTCATTTTACTAATGTTTTTTATTTCTATAAATATATTTTTTATTGGAAGAAATAATTGTTTTTAATCAAAATTAAAGTTTTTAAATTTGTTTTACCAAACAATTTTTTATTTTAAAATGTGTTTTTAAGCCAAAAAATATTATAACTGACAAGCAGTTTCTACTTTTATTTTTAAACTCTTATTTTAAGTTTTAACTTAAGAATAATTTTTAAATAAATAAAAAATGCAAGGCCAAATATACCTATAACACATCAATATAATGGTATAATTCTTCTTATAAAATAAAGATGAATTGAAATAAAGTAATAAAAAGCAAAAGGGTGCAAATGAGAAAAAGAAATGATAATAGTAAATAATTAACACAATAACATACATGATTTTCTAGATGATGATGAAAGTTACAAATCATCTGTCTAAAGGTACTAATAACGTATTTTTCTCGGGTTTGTTAAATATATTTTAGTAAGAAATTAAGATTTTATTTATATAATACATAACTAACATATACAAATTAAATATTAATAAAGCTGAAAGAAGTTGAACAATTACTCAGGATACCTATGTGTTGTATAGGATAGAGTATTTTTCTAATATATTAAAATTATATAAGATTAATTAAAACATTAAATGTATAATTAAAAAAACTTTGTTGAATAAATTTCATATATTTGTAAATATTTTTTATATACAATAGTTATTGTAGAGTTAGAAGAATTTTCTTCTTTATCTAGAATTCGAATTTTCAATCTTTTCTTACTTTTCATCACTTTCGACAGTACAACATGTAATTTACTATGAATAAATATTGGTTTAGTTAAATACAACTCAACATGAGACAAAAATTGTACTTTAACTTTATTAACAGTCATTTCAAAACATAATGCTGGTGAAAATTGTGTTCTTTGAAACTTGAAAGCAATCCATAAGGGATTTAATCTCTAATATTTTTTTGGTAATATTATTTGAATATATATATATATATAGGGTCAAGATCTGTTGACACCAGGTGTCAAAGTTAGTCAAATTACACTTTCAATAACTTTTTGTAGAATACAAATTTAAACAATTCAACTGTTAAATTATGTGATATTATCTTCATGATCATGTATATCAAATTTCACATCATTTGGACTTTTCTAGATACGTTATCTAACAATGAATATTCACATATATTTTAATTTTTTGTTGTACGTTAAAATAAAGTGATTCAATAAACTACTAAATAATTTTGGAATTGTGTGAAATTTTGTATATTTAATCTAATTAATAAAAACATCAAATTCAATAGTTGAATTGAGTAAATTTATATTATACAAAAAGTTATCGAATGTGTAATTTGACTAATTTTGACACCTAGTGTCAACAAATCCTTATATATATATATATATGAGGATGGATCAAGTTATCTTAAGAATAACTCTTTGGTTAAGCTACTATCTTTAATAACTCTTAAGTTGTACAAATTAAATTTTATTAATCTAACCATTAAATATTTTGATATGAAGTCACTGATCATTAAGGGTGGAAGCAGGTCAAACAACTTGTGAGGGCCTGACATATTTATTAAAAAGGTTAGGCTTCAATTAAATAGGTCAACACATTGAATTTGACAGCAAGATCGAATTTTTGGATTTTAAAATTAATGGGACCAAATGTCTCTAAAAAATTAGGGGGACCAAAATTGCAAATTGAGAAAAACAAGGGGACTAAAAGTGTAATTTAGCCTAATTTTTAAATCCCTAAAACAAGTAGAAACAACTCCATCACCCTGTCTAATTGAGTGAATTTCCTATAATAAGTTTGAAATTTCAAAATGATCACCCCTGGAGAATCTTTCCTTAAGATCGATCCACAACTCCCTTGCATTTTCTATGTAAATTGTACTTTAAGCTATTTGTGGAGAAAAAGTTATAGTAATCCAAGACATAACCATTGTATTACACATTTCCCAAGCACTATATAACTAATTTTTGTGTGATGGTGTTGATCCATCTACAAACTTGTGCTTATTCTTTGAAAGAAGAGCTTTCTTCATCAATTGAACCACCATATAATAGGATTTTCTTCCAAATGCAAATAACAGGGGCTTGAAGGATTCAAGGATTCAAAATTTGTCATTTTTAGATCAAGATTGAAGGACGCAAATGTAGTATAAAGCGCAACTTAGGTCATTCTTCCAAGGACACAAATGGAATGTTTCTAATCTAATTAGGAGTAATAGGCAGGGGGAGTGTTTATCAATTCAATTAAAAATTGAAAATAATTATGAAAGAGAAATCAATATACTAAATATAAATCCAAGTGATCCAATTCGTTTGGTAGAACCTTTTATTATTCAAACTGAAATTATATACTTTGTATACACTTCTATTAATTCAAAATTAACTATGTAATTATTTAGAATTCAATCAACAAAAATTGAATCGCAACCGTAATCCAAAATTTGTGTTGATTTAAGATCAATTCAATTAACCTAGATCATCAATCAATTAACCTAACATCAATTATTTTTAGATTAATCAATCCTACTTTTAATCCCTTCAATTATGAAAAATAAAATCTAATCCAATCAAAATTAGGTCAAGCACAATCATGACTTACAAAGAGAAACATAATTAAAGAGAAAAGAAAAGAGAGAATACATACAAAACATTAATAAAAACATAAGAAGTCAAAATCTAAATTGTACTCCTTGAATCTCTTGGATTCATAACTTTCTTAGCCTTCCTTGGACATTGCATTAAAGAAACTTCAAAGGAAAGGAATAAAATGCAAAAAACAAGGATAAAAGAAGAGAAATAACTCTTTGAATCCAAAACAGACAAAACTAAACAAATGATTAAGTGTTCAAATTTGTCCTCTAAATTGGCTTATTTATAACTGTCGATTCTTATGGAATTACTAATCTACCCTTGGCCTAACAAATGGACCACAAAATAAGATTTCCAAGGAGTGCTTACATGTCCTTTAATCAAAAATAAATTTCTTCAAACTTTTGTCTCTTTTATTCTAGACGAACTATATTATATTAAGCCTATTAGGTATGCTCACTAGTCTTTAGAGCTTTCAAATTTGTAGGATGAAATCATTCTAAATAAATGAAGCATTGTACACTATTTGACGAAGTTTAAGAGTCAAAGGATGATGTGTTGTAGGATGCATCACCATTTACCAAAAGTCAAACGATGCATTTAATATATTGTTACTACATACTAGGAGAAATTATTAACATAATGAGGTTTGTCTTATTCACTTATTATTTATGTTATCATTAAAATTGAGAATTGGATTGCCTACTTAGACTTAACAAACTTAGTGAGAATGTATTTCAAAAGTTTAGTATCAATTTATAGATTGTTACACTTCTCATAGGTATTGTACAAATGGTTTCATGTGAAGAATTATCATATTGAAGACTTATGGTTTCAATTTTTAAGTTCTTTGATTTCTTTGCTTAGTTTGGCTATGTCATTTTTAAAGCTAGTGATATCCTTTCTTTATGAAGCTATTATTTTAGCTAATACTATAGATTCCTTATGCAACTCCTCAAATGCATTATACAATTCATCATATGTATTCGAAAGATGAAAGTCATTATCATTTACCTCATTTGAGTCTTCTTTATAAGATGTCATGAGACATAGGTTTGCCTCTTCATTTTCACTATCAGATTCACTTGAAGAGCTTAAAATCATTGTCATCTCATGCTATGTATGTTCTTATTGTCTTCTTATCTTTCTTAGGCTTCTTTTCAAACGTTTTCATTCTTCTTTTGTGAGTTGGGGTAGCGGAAGTGTCTTTTTTCTTTTGAATATATCCATTCCTCAAAAGCTTATTAGAGTTATTTCTTTTGTTTTTGAGAAATTTGTTAATCCTTATTACAAGTAATTAAGAGAGGTCCTAATCATTTATGCCCCCACTTTTGGAATTAGAGTTTTCATCACCATTTTCATTCCTTGAAGAAGATGCCACAAGTGCAATTTTTTTCTTCTTCTTGTCTACTTCTTCATTCTCATGAAGTTTATTCAACTCTAATGAATGCTTTTGCAATTTTTCAAAAAGCTAGGGTGGCTAAAGTCATGGTTGCTAAATCTCTTGAATTCTCAATTGATATAACTTTGGACTGTCAATTCCTATTAAAATATTTCAAAACTTTGTTAATCATATCTTGATTAAAAAGTACCATACCCAATGCAACAGGATAATTAACCATGAGTGTTGGAACCAAAAACATATAAAGTGTCTAGTCGGTAAAATGTTTTGATGATAACAAAGACTATTAAAATTTGTGATAGTTTAACAATTCTTGTTTTGTAGCACTTAAATGTTTTGGGACCATAAGCGTCCATATAAAATATGACATAATCGCTCTATGTTAACTTAAATTTATTTGCTTTGTTTTCGCGAGCATCCATATATATGCTAAACAAGTTGTCCAATGTTTTTTAGATAAGCATCCATAATAATTGAAGTGTCCTTACATGATCTTTGAAAAGCATCCAAAAACATGTTTTTAGCACAAATGCACTTTATAAAGGACCTTATACATTATATTGCTTATATATTTAGATGAAGTTATCCTACGAAGATGAAACCTTATCATGTTTTCTCAAAAATTGACTAAGTATTTCCAACGAATATACATATGCTTTGTCTTTTCGAATGTTGTTAAGCAGGTTTCAAATCAGACCAAAAACTTTGATATTTGGTACAAGCTAAAGTGGAAAAGCAAGTCAATTTATCAGAAGAAATACCAAAGTAGTTCAACGAAGAGATAAAAGTTAGAAGCGCCTTACACGTGTTAGGAAAGAGAAACTTTTTTATATATAAATTGCCACTACTACAAGCGGCATCAAAATCTTTCTTCTTAACTTTACGTGATAAACTATCTCGTGCATTAAAAGCATTCAAAACAGGAAAAAGCTCTATCTCCCCAACATATATGTTTCGCAAGCTTCTATAAGAAGACATAAAAATAAAGAACGAAGCTATGTAACTTGTGCAAAAACCCTGTCACTCTTTGGACAATCTCTTTTAACTTAAACTTTCATACTCTTTGTAAACACAAAGTTATCTTACATGTGCGCTTAAGCTTGTAAAGCTCACCTTTGTGAGTTATCTTTTTAAAGTTCAATCTTTGTAAAAGCCTGGAGAGCCTTAGTGTTAAAGAATACTTGGGTTGAAATAATGTTTGGTGAAGATTATTTCATCTTAAAGCCTAAAAAGGCTTAAAGAATACTTGTTGTATAAGCAATTTGCTTAGTGGAACACTTTCAGGTTGAAGGGACTGGATGTAACTCTTAGTTAAGGGTAAACCAATATAAAATCTTTATGTATGCTATCTTCTTTCCCCATCCTTTGTTTTTCACATCATTTTTATTCGACAATTTTTTTATAATATTTACAAAAATCCATTTTGCAATTTTTTTTTCGAAAATACCTAACACATAATTCAACCCCCTCCTTGTGTGTTCTTTTGTTTATTTTAGTTGGTATTAGAGCTCGACATTTAGGGGTTAAGCATTTAAAAGTGCAGGGGTAGAAACGATCCTACAAGTACTACGGAAAATGAAGGACAATCTGTCAACAGGCCTTCGCTCTTCAAAGGGAAGAACTACGACTACTGGAAGCAAAGAATGATTGCATTCTTTGATGTATGTCATATTGACATATGGGACATAGTAGAAAAAGGAGACTACCTTCTTATTGGTGATAATGGAGAGGAGCTCCCTTGATCAAGATGGACAAAAGATCACAAAACCAAGTATCTTCTAAATTCTAAGGCTAAAAACTCGATCATATGTGCCTTGTCAGAGGTAGAATATGAAAAAGTTCATAGTCTTAGTCTGCTAAACAGATGTGGGACACTTTGGATTTAGCTTATAAAGGAAGCTTATAAGTTAAAGATACTAAGATGAGAAGACTTGTGCACCAATGCGAGTTATTTAAGATGGAACCTAATGAAACCATCAAACAATGTTTGGATCATTTCAAACCATCATAAACAACCTGAGGTTTCTAGGTAGAACTTATGATAACCAAGATCATATTGACAAAATTCTCTGAAGTTTGCCTAGATAATGGAGACTGTAGGTAAGAGCTCTACCCATTACCAAAGACTTGGAAGAACTTCTAAGAACTCTGAGAATCCATGAGTTGGAGTTAATAGATGATGAGAGCTTAAAGAAAGGCAAGTCCCTTGCCTTAAAAGTCCCAAAGGTGAAGAAAAAGGCACCTAGAGCAACATCATCCAAAGCCTTCGCTACTAAAGAATCCTCAAAAAAGTAATATAAAGAGGAAGGTTCTGATGAAGATGAGATCTCTTTTATCTCAAGAAAAATCCACTCTATATGGAAGAAGAAAGATGGTTCCAGATGGAGAAACTACCAAAAGAATATCTTAAAGGACACCAAAGACAAAAGTCCAATGATATGTTATGAGTAAGAAACTAGACACTTTAAGTCTAAATGTCCATATTTAGATAAGGAGAAGAAGAAGCCCAACTTCAAAAAGAAGAAGAAATGTCTCATAGTAACATGGTAAGATCTTGATTTATCTTTTTCTAAAGAAGAAAGAGAGGAAGAAGCAAACATATGTCTAATGGCTGACATATTCTCCGAATCAGATCAAGAGGACGATAAGGTAAATCTTGAAAACCTATCTAAACTTCAAGAAGCATACCATGAGCTGCTTTCAAACTCATCAGTTCTCTCTATTGGGTATAAGAATTTGAAAAAGAAGTTTTCAAAATTATCTAAAGAGTTTGATATTTTAAAGAAAGAAAAAGAAGTACTTAGCATAAAAAACGAAAAGCTTAAAGTTGAAAAAGTCAAATATTTCTCTAAAGAAAAGCCTCTAGATGAAGTCATGGAACTTTAAAAGGAGATAGTTGACCTAAGAGAAAGTCTGGCTAAGTTTATCAGTGGAATTGAAAACCTTGAAAACATTTTGAAAAATAAAAGAAATCCACATGACAAATCTAGCATTGGCTATAAGGGCAAGAAAATAGTTAATGATAATTTTTCTTGTTTTTCTTATTGCCAATATTGTGGAAAATATGGACATATTTTGTCCAAGTGTATTCATAAACCTCAACAAAAAATGTCCAAAGCTTTCAAAGCTAACAAGAAAAGACCTAAGTCTATTTGGGTAACTAAAAATATGATTGTTCTTGTTGCAAATTTGCTTGACAGCAGGAAAGACACCCCAGTCATGGTACCTAGACAACGATTGCTCACAACACATGACAGGAGAAATGTCTATGTTCCAAGATCTCAACTAAGGACTGGTGTGTGGGTCATTTTTGAAGGCAATCAAAAAGGCAAGATAAAAGGGATAGCTAAAATTGGTGAAAATTCCTTCCCTTCTATTGATAATGTCTTGTTTGTTAAAGGACTCAAGCACAATCTACTGAGCATAAGTCAATTATGTGACAGTAGGTATGATGTTTCTTTCAATAAAGGTAAGTGTATAGTCAAGAACACTAACAATTCTGTGTTGTTTTCTACTAAGAGGCAAAACAACCTTTATAAAATAAACCTCAATGATCTTTCAAATCAAAAGGTAACATGCCTAGTGTCCGTGAAAAAGGATCAATGGGTATGGCACAAGAAGGTTAGTCATGCAAGTTTGAGGTTAATCTCAAAACTAAGTAAGTATAGCCTCGTGAGAGGACCACCAAGTCTTATGTTCAAATCTGACCTCTCATATGATGCTTGTCAGAATGGAAAACAAGTTAAAAACTCTTTTGATTCTAAAAATATTGTTTCCATTTCTAGACCTCTTGAGCCTTTGCATCTTGATTTGTTTGGTCTAATTAGAACTACCTCTGTTAATGGAAAACACTATGGATCAGTCATTGTGGAAGACTATATTAGATAGATATGGATTATTTTCCTTGCCCACAAGGATGAATGAGTCTTTTAAGGTGTTTTTTTTTATATTCTGTAAAAGAGTTCAAAATGAAAAAAGAGTGTGCATAACTTTGATTAGAAGTCACCATGGAGGAGAATTTGAAGATGAAAGTTTTCAAAGGTTATGTGAGGAAAATGATATTCTTCACAATTTCTTTGCTCCTAGAACACCCCAACAAAATGGGATTGTTGAGAGAAAGAATAGGTCATTACAAGAAATGGCTAGAACAATGTTGAATGATAATTAAACTCCTAAACACTTCTAAGCTAAAACTATGAACACTGCCTACTATTTACAAAATAGAATATATATTAGATCTATTCTTAAAAAGGCCCCTTATAAATTATGGAAAGGCAGAAAACCCAATATATCATACTTCCACTTGTTTGGATGTGAGTGTTTCAATCTCAATACTAAGGAAACCTTGGAAAGTTTAATCCTAAGTGTGATGATAAAATCTTGTTAGGAAATTTTGAAATGTCTAAGGCATATAGGGTTTACATCTTTAGAACCTTAATCGTGGAAGAATCCATCCATGTTAGATTCAATGACAATAAACCTAATAAGAAACTATTAGAGCTGGATGAATCTTTTCTATAGATTTAAACTTGGAGACAACAACGAAAAAATGTCCGAAGAAGCTATGTACAATCCCTCAAAGGACGATCAACGAGAACCAACTAGACACAACTGGTAGATGAAGACATATCATCCAAAAGAACAAATCATTAGGAATCCTCATGACAAAGTAAGAACAAGATCAACTTTCAAGGATCGGGTGCATGCAACTTTGCTCTCAGAGATGAAACTAAAGATTATAAATGAAGCTTTGAGAGATGAAAGCTAGATCAAGGCCATGCAAGAAGAACCAAATCAGTTCCAAAGAAATGATGTTTAGAAACGATCAAGGCCATGCAAGAAGAACCAAATCAATTCCAAAGAAATGATGTTTGGAAACTAGTTCCTTCGCCTTAAGACAAGTTTGTCATTGAAACTCGATAGGTCTATAGAAACAAGCTAGATGAATTAGGTAAAGTTGTGAGAAATAAAGCAAGGTTAGTAGCTCTAGGTTACTCATAACAAGAAGGTATAGACTTTACTTAAACTTTTGCTCATGTAGGTAGACAAAAAGTCATTCACATCTTACTTTCATTTGTAGTTCACTATGATGTGAGACCTCATCAAATGAATGTAAAAAATGCTTTTTTGAATGCTATAATAAATGAAAAAGTCTATGTGAAACAACCTCTTGGGTTTAAGAGTGACACAATTCCTCAATATGTTTTTAAACTAAAAAGGGCTTTATATGGTTTGAAGTATGCATCTCGTGCTAGGTATAAAAGATTAAGCTTATTTTTTATGGAAAATGTTTTTTCAAAAGGAAAAGTGGACACCACTCTCTTTTAAAAAGACATAGACTCATATTTTATTATTGAACAAATTTATGTGGACGATATTATTTTTGGCACTACTAATGACTCTTTATGCAAGGATTTCTCTGAGATGATGCAGAAATAATTTAAGATGAGAATGATAGGAGAACTAAAATTCTTCTTAGGACTTCAAATCAAACAAACCTCAAATGGCATATATATACACCAAATGAAGTATGCAAAAGAATTACTCAAAAAGTTCAAATTGGACATTGCAAGATCATGAGCACTCCTATGCATCCTAAGTCAGTTCTTGGAATGGATGACCCTGATAAAAAGGTAGACCAAATAGTCTACAGAAGTATGATTGGATCTCTTTTATAACTAACAACATCTAGACTTGATATCATGTTTATTGTACGTTTATGTGCACGCTTTCAATCTGATCCTAGAGAAACGCATTTAACTACCATTAAAAGGATTTTTAGATATTTGAAAAGGGACCCAGATCCTTTCCAGTTGAAAAACACTGAAGAGTGTCCAATTTTAATTTCTCACCATTGATCTTTATACTTTTTTTTTATCATTTATATATTTATTATATAAAATATTAAAATCAATGGATGGTTAAGATCTCATCTAGTTTTTTCAAAACTAGAGAAAATCTATTTCCATTGAAAGGTACCACTAATTTGGTTTGTGTTTTAAGAAATTTGATGAGTACAAGTCAGTTGGATACTGTGATGTTGACTATGTTAGAGATGAAGGAGAAAAAAAGAGTACCAATGGAGGATGTCACTTCATTTGAGCCAACTTAATCTCTTGGACAAGCAAAAGACAAAGAACCCTTACCCTATCTATAGCAAAAGCTAATATTCGCAACATCATGTTATTCATAACTTCTATAGATCAAGCATCAGTTAGAAGACTACAACATCTGTGAGAGTAAAATTCCTATTCTCTATGATAATAATGCTGCCATCAATCTTTCTAAGAACCCTATATTGCATTCTAGAGCTAAACACATAGAGATTAAACATCACTTTATAAGAGATTGTGTTCAGAAAGGGATAATTGATATTCAGTTTATTAATACTGAAAATCAACTAACAGATATCTTCACAAAATCCATTCTTGAAGATAAATTCATTCATATCTGAGAAAAACTTGGAATGAAACTTATAAAGGAATGATTGGTTAAAATTTTACTGTATAGTGTCTAATTATGGTTTAGTGTCCATTGCAATTCATATAGAGTCCATGATTATTACTGTAGCATGCGTCCATTTCATTTGTAGTGAAGAAAATTGTTTTTAACGCAAAATGAAAACATTTCAATCATTTGATTTAAAAGTCCTTTTAAATGACCTATTGAGTCACATCACATTTAATGTTGCATATTTTGCAAGTTTTGCATAACACATTTTGTTAGCGGAATCAGAAAGTCGTTTCTCATTCTCTTTCCAAAACCTTTCACTTATTAAAAACCATTCATATTCCCTTCTTTTTTAAAGCCTTTGACAAACCTGAGCAAACACTTTGAAACATTTGAACACTCAAATACTCAACTTTCTCTCTTGCACAAGAAACCCTAGCTTTCACGAACCCTAAATCTTCTCCACCACACAAATGGCCAACCAAGACAACATTTTAGCTATTTTTCGAGTTGAAAGCCCAAGACTAGGATCACTAATAGTTCTGATCAAGCACAAATTCAACATCACCATGCTGGAAAATATGGGTATGCTGGTAAAAGAAAACCTAGAGCTCTACAAGATCATCAACTTCTTTAATAGAGATGAAGTTGTTTATTTAGGATTGATCAAAGAATTCTAGAGAAACGCTGAATTTATCAAGGCGAGCATTACTGGCACAGTTTTGGGGATAGAGGTAGTTGTAAACTTGACATTTATGGCAACTACTTCATGGTGTCTACACAAAAGGAAATGTGCTCAAAGGGACTGGGAGGAAGTTTATGGTCCTAATATTGTAAAAGATACTCTGTTGAAAGAAGGGCAAAAGGAAATATTGAACTAATGAAGCTTCCTGAAGTTGGTAGGGTTTACCAACAGATGTTGAACAAGTCCATCCTTCACAAAGGTGGTTTTAAGGAAAGCATTTTCCCTTCTCACAAGTTTGTCCTCTTCCACATGCTCATCGAGAAAAGTTCAATCTACCTACTTTGTTTTTGTCTTTCATGATCAAGTAGAGAATGGACAAAGAGCCTATGTCACTTATTCGGCTTTGTTGACCAAAATCTTTTGAGATTACAAAGTTTTCGACAAGCTTTATTAGGTTACGATTGACCACAACAACCCTATCTGTCTCAAGTACATTTCCTCTAAGTCCAATTTGGTAGAAATAATATGGTTTATATGTATCTAAATTTCATTCTGAAAGCCCTAGTTGCAAATAAAGAACCGGATGTGATTATAGAAAACGAATATGGAGATGAAGTTACACTTGTTGGACGACCTGTTGTACCTTCCACAAGGGTAGCGTCCAAGTCTACATCGTCCATTGCCAAGGTGACAAGATCAAAGATTGGTGCTTTTGTTCCAACCATTGTTGAGAAAGAAAAGGTTCTAACTAAGAGGAGGTCAATTTTGCCTCTTAAGTCTGATAAAGAAGATAAAGTACCCATGAAGAGACAAAAGACTGTTATTGACATTTCTAAGGTTCAAGAATTTGTTCCCTTTCCTCCTCCTTTAACAAAGAAAAGAGGAACTCATGTTAAGACCGTCCACTCTAGGAAAAAGCAACAAAAACTAAATCCTACTGTTGAAATTGTTTTGGAACTTGTTGTTGAACCCTCTTCCCTTATCCAACCTCAAACAATTGAACCCTTTATCCTTGAACCAAACACTTCCATACCATCCACCTCCCAACCTCAATCATACATCCTTCCACTGAGACAGTTCAAACAACCAAATGTTAGCACCACCACTTACCATTCTAGCCCAAACAAGTTCACCTAGATCAAACTCTTTAAGAGACTACTTTGAGGAGCCTATAGTGTCAGGAGTCATTTTGGATGATAATTCTGTATTTGCTAAACATTCAGAATCATAGGTTAAAGTCCAAAGAAACTAGCCTCTTTTGTTTACCAAAGGACATTTTGATGATGGCTACATTATCATTCATCCAAAACTTCTTTTACCTGAATATGAGTTTTACCCAACCACTCTACTTGCCAATTTGCACTTGGAGTACTACCAACCTTTTTCCAACTATCCTACACCACCAAGTGAGTAAGTAAATGAACACAATCCTTTTTGTGTTCCTTTACCATTGAAGAGCTTCCCACTAAGGAAGAGCTACCCTAATTTGGTTAAAGATCTACCCTTAAGAAGGTACATTCCTGGCTTAGCACAACACAGGATTCCTAGATAGGATCCTAATGAGGTTACTCAAGTTTGTAAAGTTCATGCTGCTGATTTGAAATTCCGTCTATATCAACCTAAAGAACTCAACTTTATCTCTGCACATTGTGATAAAGCACTATGTCATGTGCTGAATAGTGAGTTCACCATGCAACCAAAGTTCTTTGTTCCACCATCCATGATGATTTTGGCGCCCATAGAGATTTCAGTGCAACCTGATTGCATTACCTAAGACTTCTAGTTTTGGACTTGAACAAAAAGAAAGGCATTGCCAAGAAACTCCACGAAGTTATGCCCACACTAACATGCCCAAAATTCAGAGAACGCACGGACTTCAACCTTGCCTTTTTCACTAGTGCAAGCAATGTTCGTACACTTGATCAAAACACTATGCGTAACTTCTAGGAATGACATCTTTAGACATGTGAACCAGAAATGTCCGGAAGTGGCATAAAACCTTAAGAGAAACTTGACATTCACATTATCCTCGACATTTACTGCCAGTGTTTAGTGCAAGTTATTCGCTTTGATGACTCTTATATTGCACTAGTAAGACCTTTATCTTACAAAGATTGGACTTTGTCGGGAAAGGAAACTAGACTGCTCTATCTTGCCTTGCTCATTGTTATGTCTTTGTCTATGGAACAATGTCCATTTCCTATGCAGAAAGTGTTATAGATCTCTAAAGTTCCTCATCCATGGACTATACAAATTCCAAAGCTTTTATGTCTGTCTACACCACTTCCTATTGAAGTTGCTTAAGAAGCCCCACTAGCACAAGGAGAAGTCCTTTAACCTCCACCACAATAGCAAGCTGAGCCCCTCATTGATCCCTTAGTCAAAGCTTACTTGGATCAAGAAATGAACAAAAGGTTTAGATAAATCGAAGAGATGATAATGACTTTCATAGGCAATCAGATACTACCTCCACCTCCACCGCCACAACCTTGAAAATTGTTTTTCTGTTTTCATTTTGACAATATGTGATTCTGATAATGATGTGTTTTTATTTCTTACCTTTTTGTTTGATGATAAAAGGGGAGTAGTTTTGGTTTTAAAACTTTGCATAACTCATACGTGCATACTTATCATATTACTCTGATCTTATTGCTCTTATATCTATGTTTTGCCTTGATATTGATCTGAGTATGCTCTTATCTTTTTGCTTTGATAACCCTTTTGTTGAAGATTCTCTATCTCAAGGGGAGCATTAAGCGTTATGTTTTTTATATGATAATTGCTCTGATCTGTTTTGAATATCTGCTCTGATTTGATTAAAATGTTTATAATATTTGTCATCATCAAAAAGGGAAAGATTGTTGGAATCAAAGATGTATGAAGCAGCTAATCCCTAAAATGTTTTGATGATAACAAAAGTTATTAAAATTTGTGATAGTCTAAAAATTCTTGTTTTGTAAGACTTAAGTATTTTGGGACTATAAGCGTCCATATAAAACACTATATTATTGTTCTATGTTAACTTAGTTTTATTTGCTTTATAATTGCGAGCTTCTATATATATGCTAAACAAGTCGTCTAATGTTTTTTAGATAAGCGTCCATCATAATTGAAATATCCTTATATGATCTTTTAAAAGCGTCCAAAAATTTGCTTTACCATAAATGTGCTTTATAAAGGACCTCATACATTATATAGCTTATATATCTAGATGAAGTTATCCTACAAAGAAGAAACCTTAACATGCTTCCCCGAAAATCGATTAAGTGTTTTCAACGAATATACATATGCTTTGCCTTTTCGAATATTGTGAAGCAGGTTTCAAATTAGACAAAAAGCTCTGATACTTGATACAAGCTAAAGTGGAAAAGTAAGTCAACTTATTAGAAAAAGTACCAAAGTAGTTCAACAAAGAGATAAAAGTTAAAAGTAGGGGTGTTTACATCCAAACTGATCTAAAAAAAAAACCGAAAACTGGTCCAAAAAATCAAAAACTGGAGCAAACCGAAATTTTTTGGATTTCATTGAATGGTTTTGGTGGCCAACCGAATGGTTCAGTTTTCGATTGGTGGCTCTAAAACCGAACCAAACCGAAATAATAATACTAAATATGTGTGTTAAGCAAATGTTGAATTATTATCATATATGTGTCATGCTTAGAGGGAAGTAGCATTTCTTTTCCCTAAAATTTGCAATGCCAAAACCACATACACTTCTAAATCCGCATATATAGGTAGATCTAAACATATATATTTGAACACTTACTAGCATCCATATAAATTTTGTAATACCAAAATCACGTACACTTACTAGCTAGTTGTTTAGTTGAACACTTGATGTATTTGGTAGTTGATGCACTTGATGAATTAATGTATTTACTAGTTTCCTTATTTTTCTCTTTACATATCTTATTTTTCTCATGTATGGATTTAGAAAATAGGAAATTAAAGAATCGATAAAGTGGTCGATAAAAACCGAATCAACTGATCCAATCCAAATCGCATTTTTTGGATTGGATTGGATCGGATTTTTGTTTTGTAAGCCATCCAAACCAAACCGAATCACATTGTCTTTTCATGTTTGGATCGGATGACTTTTTAGCTCAAAATCGATCCACGAACACCCCTAGTTAGAAGCACTTTACGTGTGTTAGGAAAGAAAAACTTCTTTTTGGTATAAACGCCACTGTTACAAGCGACATCAAAATCTTTCTCCTTAACTTTACGTGATACGCTATCTCATGCATTAAATGCACTCAAAACGCGAAGAAGCTCTATCTTACAACATATATTTTTCCCAAGCTTCTATAAAAAGACATAAGAGTAAAGAACGAAGTAATAAAGCTACGTAACTTGTGCAAAAACTCTGTCATTCTTTAGACGATCTCTTTGAATTTAAACTTTCATATTCTTTGTACAGACAAAGTTATCTTGCATTTGTGCTTAAACTTGTAAAGCTTACCTCTATGAGTTATCTTTTTAAAGTACATTCTTTGTGAAAGCCTAAAGAGGTTTAGTGTTAGGTTGAAATAATCTTAGGTAAAGATTATTTCGTCGTAAAGATTGAAGAGGCTTAAGGAATACTTGTTGTATAAGTAGTTTGCTTAGTGGAACACCTTCAAGTTGAAAGGACTAGACATTGCTCTTAGTTAAGAGTGAACCAGTAAAAAATATCTACGTGTGTTGTCTTTTTTTCCTATCCTTTGTTCTTCACGTCATTTTTACTAGACGATCTTTTATAGTGTTTACAAAAACCTGTTTTGCAAGAAAGTTTTCAAAAATACACAACACAGAATTCAACTCTCTTTTTGTGTGTCCTTTTATTTATTTCAACGAATAAATCATTTTTGCATATCTTGTATGGTTTCACCTTATTTCATTCTAAATCGTTCATATTCATGAGTAAGGATATTCATTCTATCTTTTTTTTTTTTTACCTCACTTATGCCTTGATGTGTAACTTGTAAGGTGTCCCACATCTTTGTGCAATGGTGCAATTAGATATTCTAAAGAATTTATCATAAGATAATGCAACATTAATGATTTTTTTTTCTTTCAAATCGTATTGCATTTTCCTTTTATCATCTTCAATTCATAGGTTTTTAGGTTTGTCATTTTCCTCATTATTAATAATATGTTTTAGGCAAAAAAAACCATTAATCATTGCATCTCATATGTTTAAATATATTATTTTAACAAAAATTGTCATCCTAGATTTCTAATTAATATGGGTATCATTCACCCATAAAAAGATGTCTAGTGATGGAATTATTTTTATTGATCGAAAACTGAAATTGATACCATTTTTCTTTAAAGTCATTAAATTTGAATTCAAGATCCAAGTTCGGATACCACTTATTGGACAAGTGGCATCAACGCAAGAGGATGGGCTGAATTGAGTTCAAATTTTGTTCACCCAAATTTGGAACTTTTTAACCCAATTGGATAACTAAAATGTTAATTTAACAAGTCTTAATGTTAAATTAGTGATATATAACAAGTATAATGAGTATGTCACAATATATGATCAAAACACAAGCAATTCACATTAAATTTGTAGAGAAAATATGAAGTACATGTTCTGTTTTGATGTGTGTGTGTTTTGACCATTAGATCTTATTATAAATGATTAAGATTACAATAAACAAGTCGTGTGAGTTTTTTAAAATGTCACATGACATTATATATATATCGGACTAATCTTCGTTGAATAACCTAACAAGCCACCTTTAGTAGAGTCTTCCTTTCTAACCACGTTTTATTTTTTTATCTACAAGGCTCGAACTCAAGACCTTACTTAAAAGAATTAAGTCAAATATTTTAATATTAGGCTTGACTTATAAAAAATTATTTAAACTTGACTTATTTTGTTCAACAAGTAAAATTTGAAACTTAAGCATATTTTGTTTATAAATATGAAAGTAGTGTTGTAAAAATTGGCTCAGACTGGTTGGACCAAAAACCGGCAAAGTAATTGGTCCGAGCTGATCATTAAATTGGATAAGTGTACGACACTGATCAACTCGGCATGACTCGGTAAGTTTTTGCTAGAACCAGTGACTCGGGTTCCCACCAAACCGGACGGGTTGCGCATTTTAATTTTTTTTTTAAACAGAAAACAACATGTTTCAGTTTGAAAGGCAGCTGCTCTTCCTCTGCCCTAAATGAAAGTTATGAAACGAACCAGCGTTACAAAAGAGGGGCACCGATAATCGAAATTTCGAAAAGCCTCTTCACTGCGCCTTCACCTTGATTGGGGCTGGTATGTTTGCAAGTTCGCTACTTGTCGCTGGCAAAGCCACACAATGTCACGAAGAGTCAGTTTAACTCTGTTCGTAATATTTGATTTAATGGAATCCAGCATTTATCTTGTTATTTTGCAATTTATTTTAAAATATGTTATTTTGTTTTCAAAGTTGCACCGTTGTGTTCGTAATTACCACCGGAAGTAATGGACGGCATATTCAATTAAATAGATTCCAGCATTTGACTATGAACTGCATATTACCATATTGGATTTTTTTTATTCAATTGGTTATTCAAATAGGATATGGACAAAACTTAGATGTAGTTTTTTGGGTATTGTTTTCCGATCAAAATTAGAATTTTACTTCAGTAATTTGTATGTATTAAATATCAATGTAGATTATCAAAGTGAAACTCTAATTTTAATTGAAAAATAATATTAAAAACACCCACTTGTACCTAAATTTTTTTCCATAGGATATTCGCCAATAGTTTGCAGCATGTTCAATTAAATAGATTATTTGACTATTTTGTAATTTTGTCAATAGCTTATGTTATATTAAATATATTATTGTTGCATGTGTAAATTATAGAAGCTATAATTTCCCTTAACACTAGATTTATGTACTTTTTTAATGTTATTTATGAGACATTGGTTGTTTGTTTGTGTCTTGAACTTATTTATGGACTTAGGTTGTTATAAACATTAATTTATTTGGAATGTTAGGTACTTTAGCATGACAATGATTTTACGTTTGGAGTATGAATTTTAATTTGGGGGTATGTATTATTTAAATTATATTAGCAATATTATATTAGACAACATATACCGAGTCAGCCGGTTCGACCGGTAACTCACTGGTTCAACTAGTGACTCATTAACCTAGTGTCTGACTAAGTTGATGACCAGTCCGATTTTTATAACAGTGTATGCAAGGCTAAATTATTAATTTAGTCCCTCTATTTATATAATTTGTTCAATTGGGTTCCTTTATTGTTAAAATGTTTTAATTTGGTCCGTTAAGTGCAAAATCGAGTCAACATTGCCCTTTTTGGTCCAATTGATGGTAATGACGTTAGCAAATCAAATTCTGGCAGCTTAAAACCACCATTAAAAAACTACCACTATAATTTTACACATAGTGATGGTTTATAACCGCAACTATTTGAATTTTATTTTAATAAATTTAAAAAAAACAATAAAAATTATAATTTTAACATAATAACATTTTCTACTGTTAGTACAATAATTTTATTAAATTTTCAAAAATTATAATTTAATAATTTATTTATAAAATTTTAAAAAATAATAATTTTTTATTAAATTTAATTTATTAATTTTTTTTTAAAATATAACAATTTAATAAATTTTACCTATATAACATTTATAATGACTTTATATTAATTATAAATTTTATAAAATTATTAGATTATATGAACATTCTTATTTAAAATAATTATTTATGTTTATAATTTTACATATAACGAATATAAAATAAAAATATAACATTATATAACAATAAAAAATTTAAAATACTAATATTATAAATATAAATATAATATTATAAAATATTTTACTATATTTAATATTGAATGTAAAATAATAAATAAAATTGACTATTAATGATATAATATATGGTTTATATTATAATTTTTAAAATTTAATAAAATATTATGATTTAACTTATAAAATTTAAGATTTATTTATATTTATAAATATTAATGTTATAGATTATATTTCATTAAAATAAAGTACAATATTTATAATAATTATTTTTATCATATTTCTTGTATTTTAATATTAATATTCTAAATTTTATATTATTTGATATATAATAATATAATTTAAATTTTTAAAATATAATATAATGACATTATAAATATTATATAAGTAGAAATTATTAAATTATGACATTTGAATAATTTTATAAATTAAAATTTCATAAAATAACCTTTTAAATTAGAATATTTTACTATAGTTTGTTAAAAATTATAAAAATAAAATTATTAAAGTTTAAAATTTTATTAAATAAAAAACTATTAAATTACAATTTTTTATTTTAATTTTATAGAAATTAAAAAAATAAAATTATTATAGTGGTGGTTAAGAAACTCATCTATGTTAAAATTATAATTTGTTATTAAATCATAATTTTTTATTATATTTTTAATATTTAATAAAATAAAATTTAAGTAGTAGGTTTATAAACTGCCACTATGTGTAAATCAGTTAGTGGCATTTTTTTAATGACAGTTTGAAACCGACTCAAATTGGTTTGCTAACGGCGTTTTCTTAAGTTAGATAGAAATGAGAACATTGACTCAATTTTAAAAATTAAGGGACCAAATTGAACCTTTTAATAATAGTGGGACTAAATTAAACAAATTAAATAAATAAAGGGACCAAATTAATAATTTAGCCAATATGAATGTTGAGTTTTTTTTTATTCACTTGTTTATGGGTAATTATGCTTTTTATCAAATTTTTCATTGAATTACTTTTACATTTATTAATATTTAGCAGACATTTTTATAACTGAAGATAAAGTAATAATAAATTAATATATTTCATATTCATAAAAATAAATTATATAAGAAAGAAAAATAAAAATGGAAATGATGGAATTTTTTTTAAAGAAGGCCGATGATCACTCAATTATTTTCTCTTGTTTAATTGGATGCAAAAGTTAGAAGAAAGAAAAATCTAATTATGATTTATAAAATTTATATTTTTAAAAACTAATGAAACATAACAATTTATTTAGTATCATTAACACTTAACTTACAATATTTTTTTAAATTAAATAAATAATTTATAATTAAGTATTATTTTTTAGGTTAAATTGTACTTTTGGTTACCTATTTTTCTCAATCTGCAATTTTAGTCTTATTTTTTCTAAAGACATTTGGTCGTCCTTATTTTAAAGATCCTAAAATTTGGTCCTGTCGTTAAATCCAATGCGTTGATCGTTTGCATTGGGTCAACGTAATTTGATGTCAAATACTATTTTTCACATTAGTTTAATGTGCGACCTCACTAGATCAACGTTAGATGCAAACAGTCAACGCATTGGATTTGATGGTAGGACTAAATTTTTGGATTTTTTAAAATTAGGGATACCAAATATCTCTAAAAAAAAAAAAAAGGGAATAAAAGTTGTGGATTGAGAAAAATAGAAGGATCAAAAGTACAATTTAACCTTTTTTTTTTATCATGTTTTATATAAATGTTAATTTAAAAACATTATAAATGTTTGCACATAACTCCTTTTTACCCCCACAGTACCACACCACTTCTGCCTCCCCGTTCATCATGTGTGTTTGGATGTGCACTTGCAAACTTGATCTAGAGGTGATTTTGATCTCCTAAAATGCACTTTGGTTAAATGAGTTTAAAACCAAGTTATTTTGATAAAAGAAATGTTACCTAGATATATCGATCAAAATCACTTTTAGACACATAACTACCAAAAAAAAATGCAAAAACTATTAAGGCGGTATTATAATATTAAATTGTAGAGTTATTTTTGTCAATATAAATGTTAGATTTTTTTCCACTATAAAAGCAATAAATGTTGTTTTCTCACAAAATCATGGTTTGCATGGAATATAAAATTAATTTTACATAAAGTTGTCAGGCATGATCGTACAAAAACCATATCACGATTGTATATATATATATATAGAAAGTGGTAAAATGAAGAGGTACCCTTAATATTATCGTACAGGACACTAATAGTATGCTGTGGCTTTCAACAAAGATCCACCCAAAGAATTGCTGCACATTTGTATCCTTTACATAAGCGTATGATACTGTAAACATTTTTACAAACAAGCACAAAATATGAAAGCAGCTTAATAGTATATTGTGTCATTAGAAAAGATAAGAACAAACTATGGGTAGATTATGAATTTTCAATAAACATCATTCTCTTCCGTTTTCTTTACAACAGAGGAAAGAAAAATTTTGTAGAATCCACCAGCACTTTTTCTCTCATGGAAACAAGAGAAAACAACAAATTTTCTTCCTTTTCTCTCCATCTATTTTCATTTTTTTCATATTAAGTTTACATTAGTTACATAAAACTAAGCAGTCTATAAAGTGTAATTTCTATTTGACATATGGTTAACTAAGCACTATTGAAAGTATAATTTCTATTTGACAAATGCTAACCATTGCTTTTAAAGCACGGATACAAAACAGAGAAATAAGAATTTTTTACTAAAAACTGAACTTTTTTATTATATTCAAATATAAAAATCATTGAACACTTATTTTTAAAATAATAAAAAATTTAATAAGATATATTTAATATTCTTTAACCAAAGTCTTTTAAGATAGTCATTAACACTAATTATAGAATAAAAATAGAATAATTTCAGAAGAATTTTATCATATCTTATTTTCGAATACTTTTATTTTCTTGATTGCTGATAGATTAATAAATTTATAAACATAAGTCAACAGTAAAAACTGAGTTTCAATTAATCTTAAAACGAAATTATGACAACACTAGGTTCGGTAAAATTCTGCATCATTACCCTTTGCATGACAATTTTATTTTTTTTAATGAAAATGACCATGACCCAACAACTTAAAAATGAGTAAGTTGAAGTGGTTTATACGCATAATTCTATGCACAATGGCTATAATGTTTTAATGAAACCTCTACCAAACGGGGGCAATACATCGCGTTAGACCTCCTTGTAAAAAAAAAGGTCATTTTTCATTCACCAGACTCTGGTGGAAAAAGACAAGGCCACTCTTAGCATAAGCTGTAATGAACATTATGCTACACATTAGCAAGAATTACAAGATTTATCAAATCAAAGTGTATCAAACCATGAATCAAAATCATCTGCCACTTTGGACGTGCTTCCAGAATGTGATGAAGATTGCATGCTGTGATGGACAGGCTTCTCTTCCTGTGGCCGCAATAAAACATTTGGTTTCATCATAGTTGATGTTTCCTCCAGCAAGTCGTCAAGTGCATCATCTAGACTAGCAGTAATTGATGCAATTTTGGATGGAGCTGGATCTTTCTTAGAAATCTGAGGATACATAGAAGAGACTCCCAATGAGACCGGAATTGGGGTGTTGGACTCAAAGCCCGGAGAATCTAGAATCTTGGTCTCACTAAGTGAATCTAGAAGAATATCCAGTTCTTTTTCAGCAGCAGCAGCCTCAAATGTTGAGTACTGTTTCCCTCTTGTATCTTGAGTAGAATGTAAACTAGCTTCTGAACTTAGAAGAAATGCTTTATTTTTACCAGAACTGCTAATTTGCTGAAATTCAGCACTGACAGAGTTCCTAGGAATGTGGAAGTCGTTGGACAAGGGGAATGTAGAAGCAGCATGGCTACTGCTGCTGGCGACAGATGATGTAAACTGATCTGCAGCAAGATCATCTAAATTTAATTCTTTAGACATCTTATTGGCTAGTTCACTGTCCTCTTTAGTTTCAAGTTCCTTGTGTTCTTCATTGCTGCTCACTGCCGACTCTTCTGCACACTGCACAATAAACTGCATTAGTGCAGCAAATATAAATTTGCAGACTATATATATAAGTGAAATTCATCTTGTAACTTATTATGGGATTTCACAGGGCATATAATTGGAAATATAATATGATTCTATCACTCTAACTTAAAATTCCACGTGTCAAAAATAGCATGATACTTATGCTAATGCTGCATCCATGTCATAACCATTTGTATCATAGTGAACAAGGAAATTGCTGAAGATCAGAAACTTTCATCATTTTCCAAAAAAAATTTATTGATTGATTTCATCAGTATTTTCCATAGCACTGTATGATCATAGCCCATGCATGTAAGAATCCAATGTTACGATTGATAAAAGGCACATATGGCTATGTTTCTGTATATAGATGATATGGAAATGTTGTGCATTATGGCTCTGGCCTTATCAACAGGTGGTTCAATTTACAGTTTACCAGTTTGTCTTTCCATGATGCAAAGAAACAAGAAGTGTTTTACAACAAGAGAAATTCTTAACTGCTAGCTTTGTATCATGGAATGTATACCACATTAACTATTTTTGCCATCACTATTTCCCACTTTAACTACCTTGTTAATGTTATAGCTTAAGTAGCACATATATAATGCTACAGAGCAAGAGCTCTTGGAGTCCCTATGAATTTCTTTACAAGTAGGTGCTGTTTGTAGTATCAGAAAAAATATAAGGGATTCAAATTATCCAATTCCCACATGTGGAGAAACAGTGTTGCACATTAAAAGTAGACAAGAGTGACCTTTTTCAAACCATAAGTTAGTTACGAATTATAACATCATGCATGGTTTTTTAATGCAACTTCAATCAGATAGTAGAAATAAAATCCTTTGTTTAAAACATAGAAAAATTCTTGAAAAATGCAAGTTAGGTAAAATGTAAAACTAAGTAAAATTGTAAAAATAACTATGCTGCACTGTGGGCCCAGCCTCTGCCCAAACCTTGGAGGGGAAAAAAGGAATGTGAAATTAAGTAAATAAAACAAATATAAAGATACATATTTTGAAACATAACTTAGCGGTAATGCTATATTGCTATGATATTTACAGTTATAAAAAAGACAGCCAGCCACATAATTTTCAAGAACAATTAAGAGAGTATACATACCAACTCAGGGGGTAATAGGTCAGACTCAATGAATAATCTCTTTGATAAGTCAACTTTGGCAAAATTTTCAGCTAGAGCTTGCAAATTCAAGGACAAAAATGATGCCTGCATGAAAACCCAATTCAAGGTAAGTTAGGCAATACTAAGTGGAGTTGGAAGATAACGTGCAGCAAAATAATCGAGATATTAAAATGTTGCAAAGGGAAATCATGATAAGAATGCTGGAGATAATCACATAGATTAACAACAATTCTACAACTATTTTACATAGCAGAATTACAATTCCCGATAACAATCTTTTGCAGAAAAATAATTGTTTGAAAAAAAAAAGAAAAGAAAAATCAACAAAAAAAGTGTCTAATACTCAAATGCAGACTGTATACTAAATCGAACTTTCAACCATCCTACAGTTTCGTTGCAAGCATGAAGAAACTCTCATTTCAAATTTTTCAGAGTCACACATGCATAGCCTATATAACCCAAATGGACCAATTCACAATGTAGCAGCTATATAAATGGAAGAACTACTGATGACAGTTAGTACCCTAGGGAATACATGCCAACAAATTGGAACAGCTTAAGTCCAATATATCGCATCCCATATTTTTTTTATAATAACTTCAGAGATTTTAATTCATCAACGTAGTTATCACAATTTTAAACAAATATTATGTTATAAACCAGCACAAAAATACTATAATAGCTTCTATGTGCCTTTCTCTTCTTTTTATATGAGCACTAAATCAAGCATTTCAGACATTACTACTACTTACTACTAAACAACTTATTAGGTTACAAGCAATAGAAAGGCGGTTGAAGCTGGCCTCATTGATTCTCGATGTTAATTTACTAAAGATGGTCAAGAAGCTCACACTAGCATGCCTAAAATCCTATGATGAGAACTATCTCTTTTAGATTCACAAAGAATTACTCAACATGTGCACCAATCTTATAATCATATTAACATTAGTTAAGGGAGTGAATAAGTTACCTCCTGATTTTCACTTGTCTTATCCTCTACAACAAAATTATCATCTCCAACCCACGAGACAATGCCCTCTCCCCTGACCACAAGCATAGAGCTCAATCCCACACCAAACTCCCCTGAAACATAATTTCACGCACACAAAAAAAATCTGAACAACATTTGTATTAAAACAAAAGTATCAATGACTGATCACCTAATTACAAATGCTCATTACAAGCTAGTGCTCCTACTGAAATATATCAGGAACAATTAGGAATCGTCAAACATTCGTTACAAGGACAAAACTAAGGTGTAGGAAAGTTAGAATTTCATCTATGATTAATATAGACCTTTATGGTGCTAATTACCAAGATAAAACTCCAATTGTGACTAGAAAACAACATCAACGAATCTCGGCATGTTTGAGAGTTGGACTTTAGGGGGAAAAAAAGGACATTTTTTTTATTTTAAATTTAGAAAATTATATAAATATATGAGAGAATAGGCTATACACTGACAGTGTAAAGTAGTTTTATACTGTCATCCAATCACAAACTACTATTTATTGTAAGTCTGTTGACTTTTATAATAAATATTTTAAAATTCATATTAACAATAATTTCTGATTGGTTGACAATATAAAACTTTTTACACTGACAATGTATGATCATTAAACTCTAATTATATAATACAATAAAGGTAGAGTAAGTAGTGAATACATTGATAGTGGAATTCATCCAATTACAGACGGCCATATATTATAAGTTCGTATATTTTTACAAACAACTACCTTATATCAACAATGATTTCTGATTAGTTAATTTTTTTTTTTACAATTGACCATGCATAGAAATTGAACCCATAAAATTAAACAAAACATTAAAAATTAAGTTTTAGTAATTTATAGTAAATAATGTATGTATTGATTTTTACACCATCATCCAATCCAAAACCAACATGTAGGGCAAGTTTGTTACAATACCTACTTTAAAAGTCATATCAATAATAATTTCTGATTAGTTGTGTAACGTAAATAAAAATTAAACTCATGAATTTATTATTTTATTTTTATTTTTAATAACTATTAGGTTAAAAAAATTACTTATTAAAAATAAAAAATTTCTCCTCTTTTCTTTCACTTCAAAACCACATTCCAAGACATACTTAACTTGGCACCTAAATTTTGTCCAAGTTACAAATGGTGCAAAACACGTACCGGGAAGAAGATCATCGAAAGCAGGGAATTCCTCCATACTCGTCTCCGCATGTGACTGAGCCTCCGCAAGCAGGTGGCGATAATCGGCACCTTTACTCTTGGGCAAGGCAACATCGAGGGTTTTGCTCGCAATTTCGGACCCACCAGAATCCAATTCCTCTTCCTCCTCCTCATAGCGGTCCCAATTCGTGGGAAGTGCAGAAGAGCCCCGAGACCGAGACCGGTGGCTTTTCTTCTTCTCCTCGTCCACTTGCTGCTTCCCCAATGGGCCCTTCGCAGCGTCGATTGGGCCCAAAGATGATGATGATGATGGGGTATTGGGCTTGTGGCTGTGGTGAGCCTTCTTGCTGTGGTGCTGCGTGTGACTTCTCTTTGATTTCGCCAGAGCCTTCACGTCCATGAGGGGAGCGCTTCTGGGATTTTCAATAAAGTGTTGCTTTTTGGTGAAGGATGGAAGGAAGGCTTATCGGAATTAAAATCGGGTGATTAGAAAAATTTGGGGTTAGATAAACCGATGATTTGGTTAGGGTTTACACAAGGGTTGAATCTAATCTACGAGTGCAGCTGGAGACTGGAGAGTGTGGGAAAGAGAAGCCAAAGTCACTCTGAACGGCGTCGTTTCAGATCTTAAGCAGCATCGTTTTTCGGCGTCTCGCAATGAACTCCTCTGTTGTGCATTGTCCTTAAACGCGCGTTTCGGTAGTTCTTGGGAGAGAAGAAAGTATTTGGCCCTATTTCCATTTTTAAATTTTGGTCCAAAAGAGGCTTATTCATTATGGATGTAACGCACAGTTACAGTTGGGCCATGTTATTCTCATCTTTTCTTTTCTACCTCCAACTTTTTCAAAGACATAAAAAAAATACTTTTACGCCCCCCGCCCCCCACCGGCCTCCACTTGTTATCTCTTCCTCACCCCATCTCCCTTCCTCATTCACACCACACGCCGTTGAGAAATGTCACTGTTGAAGACTGCCAAAGGACCCCTCCACCATATTCTTGTTCTCATCATGGTGAGTTTCTATTTTTTTTCTTTATTTTTAGATTCAACAAAATCATGATTCTGTTATATATAGATATACAATGAAATCACAATTTGATTGTGTATTAGGGTATTTTTTAATTTTTTAAAATTTTAAGATGTAATTATTTTATTAGTATTTATTGTGTTTAAAATTATTATTTGTTGTTTGTTAAATTTTCTAGTGTGTTAAATTTATTATTTATTAAGTGTGTATTAAATTTATTAGGTGTTAAATTATGGTTATTATTATTATTATCATTTGTTATTTTATCATGGTTAAATTAATTAGTAGATCCCTCAACTAATTTGAGAATTTTAATTAAGTCCCCAAAGAAAAGAAATGTAGTTTAACCTTTAATCTTAGTTATAATTAATTTTTGTAAACTTTTAATATTTAATTATCAACTATTATATTGTTATTAATTATTATTTAATTGTTAAATTATCGTGTACTAAGGACTGGATGACTAGGAGGTGCACATGGTGGACGGGGATGGCAGTAGAGTGTTAGTGCCACATGGGGCTCCATCGACGTGCATGGATGGCTACTTGGAGTGGTTTCATCACGTTTTCCATCCATACCTCATTCTGCCGGAGGAGGGAGATCCTTGGCGAGGCCTTCCACAAGTTCTTTTGCCAAAGCCCGGGGATGGCCAACTTGGAGGTAGCTAGATGGATTCTTCGTCTAACGACTCTCATACATGTGAGGTAATTATCCTTATATTTCTCATGGGTTTATTCAATGACAATGAAATCTTCATTAATAATTGTTTGCATTTTATTTTGCAGGCGATGTTTGAGAGGATTGCTCAAAACTTGGAGTGTGTACTACACTTGAGAGTTGTAATTAAGGGCACCAACTTTCATGCCTTTTTGTGGGAGACATTGATCATTGCACCAGCAGGCATGATAGTTAGGTGCACCTATCAAAGGAAGAGTCAAAGGAGGACGACCACCACGACTATTATTTTTTATTTATGTTTTGTACTATTTGATATTTAGTATTTTATTTTGTATGTAAGGATCCTATTGTATATATTTTTTGAATTTTATATACATTTTGAATTTTATATATGTTAGACTTATTGAATGGTTGTTATTACTATTACGCTGTTACAATTAAAGCATGTGATATAAACAAAGACAAACAAATGCAACATGAATAATACTATTCGATTAAATAAAAGCACTTTTACAAAAAATTGCTTAATTACCTGATAAATATTTACCCACGGATTTTAATTTGTTGGTAAGTTGAATTTACCTATGGATAAATTCGTCGGTAATATAAACAGTCGTAGGTAACACCAAAAGCAAATTACTGACAAGTAATTGATCAAAAAATTCATCAAAAAATTTGGCGCCTTTAAGTGGGAGCTTTTCCAATGGTTAATTACCCACGGATCTGGCCTTAGGTAGATTTGTCGGTAAGTTAGAGATTCCGTAGGTAACATTAAATGCTTAAAAAATAATTTTTTTTTTTATACTCCGTTGGTAATGAATCTGTGGGTAACACACAAATATTTGTCTTTAATCCTTAATTAGCTAAACCCCTCATTCTATGCACAAAAAAAAAAAAAAATACAGAAACCCGCTTATTCTATATTTGTATTTCTTTCCAGCACCGTGCCTTAACACCACAGCCCTAGCATCCTAAACCACATCTTTTGTCTTCCTTTCCCCTCCTTCCCTTCTCTTTTCCCCTTTTCACATTTTTGCATTTGTAGCTTCCTTGTGGGTTTAGGGTTCTGTCATTGTAGCTTGAAAAGATCCACTTTCGCTCTTTAGCTCATGCTCCCTCTTTTGCTGTCTGACCCAAACCCTCACGCTCCCGCTTTCGCTATCTGACCCAAATCAATTAACCCTCTGTCTGTCACGACTCGAGGACGCACACCCTGTGGTATACACTTTTCTCTCTTTTCTTTTTCCATTTTTGGATTGGTAGGTAGGGGGTTGTCAATTTGCCTTTCGTTTTAAGGTTTTCCTTATTTGGTTACTCATATTTAATTAACTCATTAGTATATTTCATGTTTTCATTTTCGTACAATATAATAGGGTTATAACGAAACTTATGTAAATATTCATTTTTAAAATTTATTGAAACTTGGATGGGTATTATAAAAGGATATTGTCACTCGTTCTTCTGTAAGATTCAGAACAGAGCAGAATAATACCAAAGGTAGAGTAGGTGCTATGTACATCTTAATGGGCTTTCCTTTGTGTCCCAACTTGAAGCATTCTCTAGTTGAAAAGTCCAAGCAATGGGGAAGGAGAAAGAAATAATACTTCTTTTAAGTTAATCAAGTCAAATTTGAATTTGTTTCTAGGCTCTGACTAGAATTTCAGACTCTGTGTTGTTTGAGTTGTTAGCTAACTAATATTTTAAAGCTTTTTTAATTATATTTTGAAGAAAAATATTTCCCCCCTTTTTGTTCGTGTCAGAAACCAGATTTTACATTGGTTATTTGGTTAGGGGATGTGAAAGTTAATAGGATAGGATAGTTAAAGGATGAAGTATAATGTTAATTTGTTGTAGCTCTACTATATGACTTTTGATTTGGAAGATTTTGAAGCATTGCAGCTTTTATTGATTTGTCTTTGAGTGTCAGATAATATAATAGAGCTATTGTTTATTGTTGACATTGTAATTGAAGTAGTAACAATGGCCTTATAAGAAAAAAAAAAGGGGGGGGGAGGGGGGGGGGGGGGGGGGAGAGAGGGAAGGGGTTCTGAATACTATAAAATATAAATCAACTAGTAACATTTGCTCAAATTGTTTCACCTTTACTGATTTGTCTCTTTGTTCTTGGCAGTTTGAGATTTTTGCTGTTCAATCGTTGTAGTGGACATTCCTAGGAGAGAACTAAAGGGAAGCATACAAGGTAAGTTGTCCATTCTTTTATTTATTTATTTTTATAAGGTTTTCCCATCATTAGGGTGTTTGATCATTAACATGTTTGATCATATATCATACAAAAGGAAATGCTAGGAACAAAGAAAGAAGCATCCTTAACAAATCCCCTCTTAAACTAACACAAGCTTTTTGAAAAGAGAAATGCTAGGTAGATAAGACATTGATTGTGTTGTATATAAGACATTATCTTGGGTGGCATTCTACTGCACTGACAGATTAAGGAGAGGTACTCTTTTTTTTTTTCACTGGAATCTATTAGGTTTAATTTTTAATTTCAAGAAATCCTTGTGAAATATTTGAAGTTTGTTTAACTATATGTTTAAATTTTTTATTTTACTATTTCTTCTAAAAATAATTGTTATGACAGAAAACCATATACATTATTGTTATTGGAAACAGATTTTGCATTAAAGTATTAGCTACTTCGTACCCATTTTGATGTTTTTACTTTTTCTTTTTCTTTTTTTTTTCCCAACAAAAATTCAATTTAGATGATCTATACGTATGAGTTTCAGCATAGTTGTCACAAATATTCTTAGAGGCCAATAAGCAGCACCATGTTTTAGTGAAAATGGAAGAATTGAAAATGCAAGCTAAGCCTTGTCCGTTTATTTAGGCAAAATAAGAAAATATACATAATTAGTATATGAGTGTCTGAAACTGTCTAATCATTTTAAGAGTTCATGTCTAGTTTATGAATAAAGAAAATGATGAATCCATGGACTTCTCAAAAGCAAGAAAATGATAAGTGATATATGTTATAGAAGTATATATAATATATGTGCACACACAAATTATATAAAGGATGTATATCCTTTATTTCTTAACTTATCCCTGTGTGGAAATTCAGCTCTAAGTCCTTAATAACTTAACCCATTTAGTCTTATTAGTTTTGTTTTTATATTTAACAGATTTTGGAAGAAAGCTTTCAAAAACATTAAGTCATGAATAATTTTGACAAAATGAATAAAAAATATTTTCTGGCGAATAATATCTTTGTATATGCATGGCCTAATCGGATGTTGTATTAAATTATATGGTAAATTCCATCTCATCACATTGCATTGCCTCCCTTTACATTTTAACTTTTACCAACTTTGGTCAACAACTGTTTTTGATAAACATGCACCTGTCAACATGCATATACTCATAATGTATGTCCTATATAGTCATCCTAGCTTGGTGGGTGGTTTTATCTATTTGGACCAATAAAAGTTTAATTTTCTGATGAACTCTGCTACAGCTAATAACCCTTCAAGTTCGGCTATGCAGATACTTATACTAGCCCACATTTCCTTGCTTAATAATTGATAATATAAAAAAGAGTGTATAAAATAATTTTTTAAGAATTTTAGCATAATATTCAACGTTACTTAATTATTAACGTTTAGAGCATACAAGCAAATAATATCCTATAATTTGCATCTTTGCATTAAGTTTATATATATATATATAAGTAAAGTTTGTGTGACCTGATCCTAAACTTGAAAAAGTGAAAGTTAATTATTAACACGTACAAACAATTGTCACGATTAACTAGTCTGCATATATGTCACAAAAAAGACATGCCCTGCATATATGTCTCAAGCTTTTTGTCTAATATAACTTTCTTTATCATACTATGGGTCATGCTTGATGCCCCTAAATGCTCGAGCATAGAAAAGGATCAAAGTTTTTATCTTTTGGTTCAGTAGCGATTCTCAAGATACACATGTATTTTAAGTAACGAATTAGAAAAAAAAAAAAAAAACACGAACTGAACTATGTGGCAGAGACTTGAGTATATAAAAGCTTGAGCTCTTCCTAGTCTAGCCCTTAAAAAAATTTATCCTTTTTAGAATTTTTGGATAAAAGAATAATTTATGACATGTATTATATCATATAGGCTCATACCAAAATAAGTGTTGGTCATCATCATCAAAACTATGATCTCTATTGAGTTATATTGGTAACCAACACTTCAATTTCTTCTGATATAGTCATCATCTTTGTAACGGTCCTTGCCATAACGTTCCTTGTAATATTTGGCATAACAATCTCCATCATGATTGTGTCGATCATCATCTCTACAGTTCCATTCTCTTTCTCCTCTATAACCATAGCCACTTCTATCTTCCTCCCTGCTTCCATAACGATCACCATTATATTTATCACCATTGGCTCCATTGCTTGAATAAGAACCAAGTCTAAACATACCATCTACTGCGTTGTTATGAAATCTAGTGAACATAATATAAGTCAATTAATATCTCCTAGAGATACTCACATACATATATACACAAATTTCAGACTCTACGATGTTATTTTTGATCTATAATCTATAACCCCAAAAATTATCAATATTCTAAAAATCTGGGAAATTAAAAAGAAAATATCTACTAATGCAGTGTCTAGTGCCTGCTAAATAAGTGCATAGATATAAAATTTATGTCACAACTGGAAAATAATAAAGTACAAAATATTAATATAATTAACGAGAGGAGACTTACTTGTCTCTGTTAGCAGTAACCTTCTGCGTATCTTCTTTGATTCTTTCTTTATCATTCACAAGGAGAACGAGACTTAGAGATTTCTTTATGACATTGTTTCCTTGATCTCTTCCACTAGAATCAATAAAATAAAAATCAAACAATGTCTATTCATATGATGATCACGATTACAATCTTATCAAGTTACATTATAAATTTTAGATCATCTCAACAAAACTAGGGATCTACATGGAGATTAACTTACTGTATATAAATTTTAAGTAGGATTGACTAAATAAGAATTACTGATATTTGATAAGCATGTTCTCTAATCTCATATATGACTCACCTTGATCCATGAGCCATTAAGTAGTCTAGTATTGTTAAAGTCTGTCATTGAACAAAGGCAGTTAATTAATATAGAAACGTACTTGCACTTACACACATATACTTGCACTGCACTTCAACTCACACACACATGCACTGCACTTCATTCACACATACTCTTCTCCTGACTTATCCTTTGACGTAGTTTTGCTACTCTTCCTCTGTCTGACTCTTTATTTTGTATTCTTATCATGATTTACTTTTATTATAGTAAAGAAGCTCCTGTGCGTTTATTTTTTTTCTCTATATACTGTCAATAATGGGTCTATGTTCTTCCAATGTATTGTTGTGAAATTAAGTTACTGTTTGCATGCGATAGGTCTAGAAGTTATTGGTTCTTCTATCTGGATAATCTGATTGGATTTGAGATCACATATCTGCTAGAGGTATGTTTCCCTCATGAACCTATAAACTAGAGTTTTGCTATAAACGTCTTTGGTTTCATGCAGTAATAACTCAAATATATGGGACACCTATTTCAAAGACTTCTCAATTGAAGTCCTGAGCTTCTTTGCAAGTTCTGCAGCCACGAATCTTGAAGCAACTACCAACCCTATAATACTGTCTTTAAGAATACCAAACACATTAGATGTTATAAAACTTATTGAGTTAATTATAAGCTGAAGGATAAACTCAAAACACCTCCTGATGCTCTCTGCATCTAAATTAGTTTGGTATGCGTTCCTTAAATTGAGATTGGCTAATTATAAAATTTCTTATGTAAGTGCATGTGATCGTTTCCATATGCATTTTATGTTTTTTTAGAGTGGACACTAATATGCCTATGACCATGTAATTATGTATTCAATTTATTTATCTTAAAAATTGGCTAATATACAAACTATTTCGAATATATAGAACATGGATTATTTTCTTTCAAATCGTGGTTGGATGTACGATAGGTGTTATAGAGGTAGAGGAAGTTTAAAAGAGTCTTTTGTAATGGGCGTCGAAGAGTTTCTTACAAAGCTTGTCAGCAGGATTGTTATCACCGTGACAGGGGGATTAGATGTCCATGTGTTAAATGTGAATGTACCAGGATTTTGGACGATAAAACTATGAAAGTTCACCTTTACAGAACTGGGTTCAAGCCTAATTATTTGGTTTGGACTAATCATGGTGAAGAGATGCCGCATGTTGATTTAGATGTTGAAGATCATTGCATGGGTGCTTCAAGCAATGGTGCAAATGTGGCTCAAGGTGAATAATTTATGTCAATGCAGGAGATGATGTGTGATGCTCTCAGGCATCATGAATCATTTGAAGCGCTAGATCCAAATAACATGGAAGAGCCTCCGAATGAAGAAGCTTAAAGATTTTATAATTTGTTGGTAGAGGCAAATAAGCCATTGTATGAAGGGGCATCGAACTCCAAATTATCAATATGCGTGAGGCTTTTAGCTTGCAAGTCCAATTGGAATGTTCCCGACCAATGCTTAGACTTTATTTCAAAAATGCTTTTGGACGTTACACCCATAAAAGGGGGTTTGCCAAAAAATTATTATGATGCCAAGAGGTTAGTGTCAAAACTGGGGTTAGAGGCTAAAAGGATTGATTGTTGTGAAGACAATCATATGCTTTATTATGACAATGAATATGGCAAAAATGGAGCGTTACTTGAATGCAAATTTTGTCATAAGCCAAGGTACAATGACCACAACATTGAAACAAGTAACAAAAAACTAGTTCCAGTTAAGGCGATGTTCTATTTGCCTATAATTCCAATATTGCAGAGAATGTTTGCATCAATGCAAACTGCAAGGCAAATGACGTGGCACTTAGAGAATAGAAGAAGTTTAGGCGTGTTATGCCATTCGTCTAATGACGATGCCTGGAAGCAATTTGATCGGGTACATCTAGATTTTGCCATCAATCCACGCAATGTGCGACTGGGTTTATGCTTTGATGGATTTAACCCATACATTCAGGCATCATCTTCACTTTATTCTTGTTGGCCAGTAATTATTATCCCATACAATCTTCCTCTTGAAATGTGCATGTTTAAACCTTATATGTTTTTGAGTTGTCTTATTCTAGGTCCATTTAATCGAAGGCTGGTATTGATGTTTATTTAAAGCCTTTGATTAATGATCTGAAGAAGTTGTGGAATGGTGTTCTGACATATGATATTTCAAAGAAGCACAATTTTATGATGAGGGCAGCTTTGATGTGGACTATCAATGACTTCCTTGTTTATGGCATGTTGTCTGGTTGGGGAACTCATGGTAAATTGGCATGTCCGCATTGCATGGAGCATACAAAGGCCTTTACATTAAAGGGGGGGGATCCTTGGTTTGACTCACATCATAGGTTCTTACCCAACGATCATGCATTTAGGAAGAACAATAATGCCTTCAGAAAGGGAGAAGTTGAAATGGATGGGCCGCCACCTCGGTTGACACCTAGAGAAGTTTGGCATAGAGTTAGTGATTTGCCAACAATCATAGAAAATGGTGTGCAAACATTAGATGGATATGGGGATTGACATAACTAGACAAAAAGAAGTATCTTTTGGGGTCTTTCATACTCGAAAGATAATTTGTTGAGACACAATCTTGATGTCATGCATATAGAGAAAAAATATTTTGACAACATATTCAACACTGTGATGAATATGAGTGGCAAGGCAAAAGACAATGAGAAGGCAATGATGGACTTAGCTATGTATTGTAGGCGAAAAGACTTGGAGCTGAAGCTGCAAGCTAATGGGAAGATGTTCAAGCCAAAAGCAAATTACACTTTAATTGTAGAGCAAACAAAGTTAGTTTGTCATTGGATAAAAGAACTTAGGATGCCCGATGGATATTCTTCTAACTTGGCAAGATGTGCTGATGTTGACAAGGGAAGGATGCATGGGATGAAAAGCCATGATTGTCATGTATTCATGGAGTGTTTACTTCCTATTGCATTCGGTTCATTGCTAGTGCATGTTTTAAATCCACTTATTAAAGTAAGTCATTTCTTCAAAGATTTGTGCTCTACAACGTTGAAGGACGATGACTTTAGCAGGATGGAACAAAATATTCCTATCATTCTTTGCAAGTTAGAGAGAATATTCTTTCCTGGATTCTTTGATTCAATAGAACATCTCCCTATTCATCTTGCATATGAAGCAAGACTTGATGGACCAGTCCAATATAGGTGGATGTATCCATTTGAAAGATAATAAAATTACCATCATATTTTATTTAAATTTAATTTGTTTCATACTTATCAATCATGACTTAGTTATTTAATCTTATAGATTCATGGGCAATTCTAAATGATCAGTGAAAAATAAGGCTAGGGTTTAAGGATCAATTTGCGCATCTTACTTGCATCGCGAGACAACTCATTTCTGTTTCCGTTATTTCAACAATTTCATGTTGTCACCACGGAATACTAGAAATGAAATGGAAACTGAAAGTGAAAGGTGCGCATCAATGCTATTAGTCTTTGATCAGCCTGGTTGTCATTCTGGGAAGGAGGTGAAACATTGGTTAACCGATGCAGAGTGGAACTCAGCCCATGTTCACATGTTGATCAACTGCATTGAAGTGAAACCATACCTTGAGTATGTATTTTAGAACAATTTTTTTTCAACATTGTAGAATTATTGCACTGTCCTCTTAAATTGACCTTTCGAGTGATATATTTGGACAGTTCATTCTTACAATCCCAACAAATAAGTGAATCAAATGTTTCTGCTCATATACATACAGATTTTCCTACATGGTTCAAGCAACAAGTATGTATCTTAAACAACATTTTAGTTTTCCATTATATGTTAAATAAAATATAACTTTTCACGTGTCTTATATTTGTAGGTATATAATGAGCCTTTAAGTGTGAAAAACCAACACTCAAGGGATTATCGTATGGCCCTATGAGAGAGGTCAAAGAATGGCACACGTTCTTTGTCAATGGATACAAATTCCACATTCATGCATGGAGCGAGGGCAAAAAATTGATAAACAATGGGGTTTATGTAAAGGGCCTCATAGAAGGAGGCGAAGATGATTTCTATGGGGTCATTCAACTCATATATGAGCTAGAGTACAATACTTCAAGTTATCCTAAAAGAGTAGTGATATTTTATTGTGATTGGTTTGATCCATCGAGTAGAGGTACAAGAGTTAATCCTAAATATAGTGTTGTGGATATTCGAATGGATAGAAGATATCAACCATTTGATCTGTTTATTATTGTACATAATGTAAGGCAAGTGTATTTTGTCTCGTATCCAGCAACACGAATGGACAAACGTGGTTGGTGTGTTGCAATTAAAATGAAGCCAAGGGGTCGCATAGAATACGATGATGTAGAAGATGACATGCCTTACTAAGTAGATGAAATGTCACATGTGAATGAAGTCAGTGAAGTTGAACGTATTTCTAGATTGCAGGATTCAGAAGTTAATCTTGAAGAAGTGGACACCACTAATTTATCATCAACCCAACAACATATGGATGAAGAAGTAGATGATTTAGTAGAAGACAATGAAGAAGGGGAATTTGAAGATGACTTAGAAGTCTATAGTCTTGAAGAGGATTAAATGTTCTTGAAATTATGATTTTTGTTATGGAATTATGTTAGTTTAATGATAATGATTATTATTGGTATCATATCTTTATTTAGTTGTCTATTTTTAATTTATATATGTTTAGTTTGATTTATTATTGGTAATATTATTTTTCTATATATATATATATGTGTGTGTGTGTGTGTCATTAGGAGATTGTGACCCTCCTCGACCCCCGTCGCCTCGTGGCAAAAAAGGGAAGGGGACAATGCAGGAGATGAAACGCTATCTAATTAAATTATAGAGAAAGACCATAATCATCTTCCCCCTCCCCGCCTGCTACACCTATACTATCCTCATCCCCAGCTGTTGCATCCACACCATCCCTATCCCCATCCCCAACTGCTGCATCCACACCATCCCTATCCCCATCCCCAGTTGTTGCATCCACACCATCCCCATCACCTATCGTACCTTCACCACTATCAGTATCCCTACAGTCACAAACACACCCCAGATGAGACCTGCCTTCATAGTAGGATATTCCATCATCCTCTAGAGTTCATGATCCTCATCTTCAGCATGTTGATTCAGACTTAGATGAAGAGGACCCCCCCAACTGGTGCTCTTGTGATTCAACCTAAGGGTGGAGGGTAAGAATTAATTAGAATTAAAATAATTTTCATTGTATGTTATATAGATTAATTCATTGTCTTTTAATTTTTCACTACTTGCTTTTGCTATTTAGGTTTCTACCATCTCAGGCTGCGTTAAAGGCTATCATGAGTACCATTAAACAGTAGTATAATGAGCCATGGATTTCATGGGGAGCAATTCCCGAGAATGATCGAGATATCTTGTTCCAACGTTTTAAGACTTTAATGCTTGGAATGGATACTCGCGTTTTGTATTTGTATTCAATACTGATACTGTAAAATATTGCTACACTTTTGAAATCCACACAATGTATTAGTTCAACACTTGAGTAAATTGCAAATATAAGGATCTATTTTATATATTTTCTTGTTGTACTGGTTGTTGGTATGCACTTTTGAAATATTTGTCTAATTTAATAGAAGTTTATCTATATTTTTAACTATTTATTTTTTCTCATATAGAGGAAGGTTATATGGAGACTTGAGCATGAGGAAAAAATCAAGAAAAATTTTCACTCGAAGGCTTCTCACAGACTCTCAGAGATGTTTGTGGATGCTCGATCTACTGGTCAGAGACCAAAATGGATTGGAGATAGTGTGTGGAACAATTTGTTAGCATATTGGAATGCACCTACATATCGCTCAAAGTGCGAACAGGCAAAGAAAAATGGGGCGTGCAAAAAAGGTAGGAGCATGTACACAGGTGGCTCCATTAGCGTGCATGATCACGCCATCGCATGGTATAACATACTTCTTTGGTATTCATTTAAAAAGTAATACTTATATATTAAATGTTTATTTATCATTAATGTAAATTGTTTGCAGGCAGAGTTGCTTGGTCGCCCTGCACACATTGATGGGGTATTTTAGCATACCCATATATAAAAGGACACTAATCAGTTTGTCGATGAAAGATCTAGGCAGACATATGTGAGTCTATTGCATGTTCTTTTTTTTTTTCATGTTAATAATGTTTACTATATTTATCAAATAACATCTATTTATGAAGAATAAGAGAATTTTGAGGCTAGAGTTTCTCAGGCTAGGTCTGAGGCTGCATTTTGTGTCGATGGCTCAGAATCCACCCCCCTAGACCTTGTCGAGGAGGAAAGATTGAGGTCATGGACTTGGTTCTCAGCTACTGGTGGAAAGAAAAAGGGATGCATCTATGGTATTAAAGGGCTCACTCGTGGTTATTGATATGCGAACGACAACTTCATGCAGTAGACAGAGGCATCTTGTAGTCGCTTTCATGATTCAAAGCAGATTAACCAGCTGAGACAATGACTTTCTGCTAGTGAGGAAGGCATTCCTTAAACAAGGGAGGTCAATGAGCAGTTGAGTTGCCTGGTGGAAACATTAGTTGGTGCTGTCAGTCAGTACCTACCACTTGATGTGCGAAACATTTTACAGCAACAACATGGCGACTTGCAGCAAGGCGACCAGTAGTAGCAACAAGGTGACCAGCAGCAACAGCAAGGCGACCAATAGCACCAGGGCGACCATCAGTAGCAATAGCAGAGTGACCAGCAACAACAGGGCAATCAATAGCATGACTCTCCAAGATATTCTAGTTATTAGATTGCAAAAGAATATTATTTATCGTTTGAACTTGATATGTACGTTGTTTAAACTTAATATGTATTTTGTTGCAACTTAATGTCGTTTGAACTTGATATGTTGGAACTTAATGTGATTGGTTGAACTTGCTGAATTTATTTATATTTTATTCTATTCAATTTTAAACAAGTTTTTCTTAGGAAAATTTAAAAATATTAAAAAAATACCCGTCAGTAATTACCACAAATAAATTCGTGGGTAATTATTGACGGATAATCTGTAGGTAACTTGTAGAAATTAACCAACAAAAAGATATAGAATTAACGACGGATAATCCGTCGGTAATTACCTAAAAATGAGTCCATCGGTACTACCTACTGAAATGTCCATGGATATATTCGTTGGTAATTACCGACGGATATGTAAATCTGTTGGTACATTTTACTTACAACCAAATTACCTACAAATTTTCTTCCATCAGAAAAATAAAGTTACTGACGGATTTTTGGCGTTTTTGACAGATTATGTCTGTTGGTAATATCAATATTTCTTGTATAATTCTACATAGGTGCGATGCAAATAAAAAAAATTACACAAAATGCATCATCATGGTTCATTCAAACTAATGGTGGTCTGGTCATTAAAGCTAATTATTGCCTTTATTTCATGCAAGCATGAGATGATCTCTTTGGCGAATCTTGGTTGACACATACAGGCTAGGATCTTTTTAGGAGATCTGCCTAATATAGCATATAACTCAATTAATGCAAGTCTAGAAAATTGAGCAAAGATGGAGAACATATTTGTCACATCCTTGTCGTGTTTAAGCTCTAGAGACTTGTATTGAATACAACCATTCCCTAAGGATATAGGTTGTCGGTAATAAATATCAAGTAATATTCTGGTACCTCCAATCTCATTGTTTATCTAACCCAAATTTTCTAACACACAAGACAAAGCTTTTAATCACTCATTAACGCATGAATAATACATGCACTAGTATAAGAGAAATGTGATTTGAAGCACCACATTGCCTTCATACTCACAATTTTCGTTGTAAAATTTGTATAACGAAAACGTACGTGTTTCGGCAAGAGAATTTTTGAAAAAAAAAAAAACAAAATATGAGGTGAAATTAGCAAAAAATGGGATGAGAATAGCAACCCCCTTATATTTTAAGGGCATATATGTGGGCCTCTAGCACAAACTATAAGAAACGTGACTCATTTTACATCTTGATTGCATAGTATTGTTGACCCAAAAAGTAAAAGAAACATTCATAAGATTAGTTCAACTCCTTCATTGATCAAACCCTTCACACTATTCAATCAACTTTTATATCATAAATTTTAATCATTATTCTTAAATGAGAGTATTTTTAAAATTTATTTTTCTTTTTTATTAAGTCATGCAACTTTTCATACATTAAATCTCTCATTTTATTTTTATTTAAATTTGTTAGTCCCTTCAAAAGCTATTACTTAAATTTAATTTTAATTTAAAATAATTACTAATTTAAATTTGATATAAATTTTAAAATTTGAAATTTCTTTTCTGGATAAATTAAACTTTAAAATTATTGTACTCTTTTTTAATGTTAATTTGAATTTATCAACTCTTATATTATAAATTTGAATTCACATTCTTGAATGAGAACATTTTAAGAATTAATTTCTTCTTCCTTAAGCCACATGACTTTTTCCATGTTGAGTATCTGATTTTAGTTTTTGTTATTTAAATTTTTTCCTTTCAAAAGTATTACTTAAATTTAATCTTTAATTTAAATTTGATTGAAATTTTAAATATTGATACACTATATGAAATTAAAGATATCTTTCTTTTTAGATAAACTATTTAAGATTATTTGTATTCTTAATTAATCCTAAATTGAATTGAATTTTTAAATTTTGAATTTTGTTAAGACAAAAGAAGAATAATAGCCCTCAATTTGTTTTGATTATGCCAAACAAATCATATTTGCGTTTTAAAAAGAAAACAAAAGTATGCTTTAGTGATATATTAGACAAAGAACCTTGCATCTTATGATCAAACGAAACATTACATATCTTTATATCATATTTGAATATTGTATGTGCAAGTCTATCTCATTTACAAGAGTTCTCACGCCAACTTTATCGAAAAAGTAACTAAAGAATGTCAACATACCTATTACATTGAAAAGATGAGCTATCTACCAAAAATAAGCACAGTAGTATACTTGTCTGAACGAAAAGGCAAACATACTCACTACAATAAGATGTGGTATGAGAAAAGAAAAATAAGTAGACCGCTTTATCTTATCAGAGTGACTTGTTGGTAAAAGGTATTTAATGTTGCGTTTAATGCCCCAACAGTCATTTTCTTCATAAAGGCTTAACAAACGAACAAAGCTCCTGAAGACACCTCAACTAATACTTTTGGAGAGCTCTATAAATAATGTTGAAGATTTGTACAAGATAGAGAATTGAATTGCTAAAGCTGTTGAACATGCTTTTATTTTTCGAAGCTTTCCTTACTCTTAAACTTCTTGAACTCTCTTGTACAAAGTGTAAAAAGTCACTAAGTATTTAGACTAGAAACTCATCTTGTATATCTGTCTAATAAGACAAAGCCTAGTTAGTGAGCCTTACCCTTTACCATTTCTAAGTGAAATTGGTTGAAGCTTGAAGAGGCTTTGATTCAAAGAATATTTGGGTTAATTGCTTAGAGAAGCAAGTGAAAGACTACTTAGGTTGAGCCTGAAGAGACTTGAGTTAAAGAATACTTGTAACTTTATATAAGTTATAGTGGAACTTGGTGGTGTGCAAAGAATTGGACATAGTCTTAGGATTCAAACAAACCAATATAAAAACCTTGTGTTTTTATCTCTTTCCTTTCTATCTTGTTTATATAACTGTCTTTGTGAGTTGAAAAGTTTTTGATTTCTTATTTATTAAAAGTTTCTCTCTAAAGTATGCTTTAAAGAAGTTTTATATATCATCTTAAGAATAGACGAACCCATGCTTTGTGAAAAGATTTGCAAAAAGTTTTAAAAACAGAATTCAACCCCCTTTTTTGTGTTATTCTATGTTCTACAGTTTGGTATCAGAGCTCATCCTCTAAGGGTTGAGCACCTAACAAGTGATAGAAGACAAACATCCTTATGGCAAATCTATAAGCACGGTTCATTCTTGATGGAGCATCTTTGTGAAGGCCTCCAGCCTTCAACGGAGAGGACTGTGTCTATTGGAGAGATAAGATAGAAATGTATATCAAGTCCACTCACTACAACATCTGAAGGATCATTACTCATGGAGATCTCATAGTCACAAAACCCAAAAACGAATATAACCTAGATGACTTCAACATGCACCAACTCAATGCTAATGCAAAGTATATTATTACTTGAGCTTTATCTAAATCTGAATGTAACAAGTTTTGCAACTATAAAACAGCAAAGAAATGTGGGATGCTATATGTATAACACATGAATGAACTGAAGATGTTTAGTTAAAGAGAGTTACAACCTTGCAAAGGCATTATGAGATGTTTACCATGAAGGACATCGAAACTATTAATGAAATGTTTAGGAGGTTTCAAACAATCAGCAATAATTTTCAAAGTCTTAGTGTTGAGTTTACAAAAACTCAAAACAATCTCAAGATCTTGGACAACCTTCCAAAGATGTGGGAACCAAAGGCCACAGCTATAGCTAAGGTTAAGGACATGAAGACTCCTTGATGAGTTGCTTGGGTCTCTTAGAGTTCATGAGGTCCATTTGTTTAAAAGGGACAAGATCAAGAACAGTGATCCTATAGCTTTCATAACTAGCCAGTCTAGATAAAAGAAATAAGAGAAGCCAAAAGCCAAGATCAAAGGCAAAGCTCTCAAAGTTTAGTCTGATGACTTTGAGAGCTCAAACAAAAGTTCCAACAGATTGTCTAAGATAAGATTTTCTTGATGATCAAAAAGTTCAAGAAGATGCTCAAGAAGAATGGGATATTCAAGTACTCTTTCAGAAGGAAGGATGGTAGGTTCAAGAAACAACCCAAAGAATAAAGTAGTGAGATCACTGCTTTGAATGCAAAAAGCTTGGACACATGAAGGATGAGTGTCCAAAGCTAAAAAAAGATGGACCCCCAAGAAGAAAAGCAAGAAAAAAAGCTTTCTAGCTACTTGGGAAAATCTAGACAACAGTAGTAGCTGCTCAGATGATGAGAAAGCTAATATTTGTTTGATGCCAAATACAAACAAAGTAACAACAGAGGTGTACTTAAAATTTGAATCTGATTATAGTTTGTCTAAAAGTTATGAGTCTGCTTTTGATGATAAAAACAAGATGTCTTATGATACTCTTGCATAAAAAAAAGCTTTCTAGCTACTTCGGAAAATCTAGACAACAACAGTAGCTGCTTAGATGATGAGAAAGTTAATATCTGTCTGATGCCAAATACAAACAAAGTAACAATAGAGGTATACTCAAAATTTGAATTTGATTATAGTTTGTCTAAAAGTTATGAGTCTACTTCTGATGATAAAAAAAGATGTCTTATGATAATTTTCTTGTAAACTCTCACATGATCTCTCTTGAATACAAGGAATATAAAGAAAAACACAAAGAAGCTATTTTAGAAAATGAAAGACTTAAGAAAGATTTGAAGAGGTTGACTAAAAGTCAAGCCTTAGATCCTGAAAAGACCATTTTTTCATCCGAAGTCAACAAACTGAAAGAAGAAATCATAAGTCTTAAGAGGGATCTAGCTAAATTTGTAAATGGTTCTTCTAAATTACATCTTATTTTAAAACATATAATACCTCCATCTGACAAATCTGGCATAAGCTATGATAACTCAGGAAGTGTCATGAACGACAACGAGGATATTCTTCTTAGGCAATGTTTAGATAAAAGTTAGGAAAGTATTTTTGGTAATGTCACTATACATTTTTGAATTCCAAGACACAAAATGAAAAAGGAATAAATTTTTGTTTTGGGAAGTAAAAGTACTTTTGAGCTTCCCCATTTGAAATCCAAACATGCATGCACTTATTTTTACATTACCATGAATTAACCTACAAAATTTATGATCCCATCTTTTCAATTCATATTAATTATTTCTACAAAATCCTCATTTCGAAACAATTGTCAAGTGACTTAATTTCTTGCTAACAGGTGGGAATCTAGTTCTCTACTTGTTAGGTTGGGCCTTGGTGATGCCTACTCCACAAAGAAAAGGGGCTTGGACCATTGATCTGCATATATTATAAGAATAAATTACTCTGAGATGTTTTATAAATGTTTCAAAGTGCATAAGTTTTTCATGTTAATAGGAATGCCATGGGATAGTTGTTTTCACCAAAATCTAGACCAAGCCTGTTTAGAGTGTATATAACAAGATCAATTGTCCAAGCGTCGATTGATAGCTCATCAGAAAGAGCTTTAATTTGTTGCAGATAAATATGGATAAAAAGTTCTCCTTTAGTTAAATGAGAAAGCTTTTCCTTCAGAGACAAGATAAGTATGAGAGCGATTGGCATGTATTCTCTTCAAAATGTCCCAAGCATCTTTAATTCTTTATAGTTGATCCGCAGTCCTCCGAGTATTGTAATGATAGTGTCAGTGACTGAATTGACAATTACAAGAACAAGCTGGTCCGAGCGCATCCAATGATGTTATTCAGGTTTAAAGGTGGTGCATGCAATGTTAACATGTTTGAGTTGGCAAGGGAAATTACCATCAAACGTTAACATCGGAGGTAGCAGTGGTATCCACATTGAAAATGGATAAGAAAAATGTATGTGAAGCAAAGAAGCTCTTGTTAACATGCCATTAGTCAAGAATAACAAAAACTTAAGCTGCTTGTTAGATAAAAAAAATAATGATTTTATATCATGTGTCTAAAATTTATTACTTTATTAATTTGTTAACTATATTCAATTTATGTGGGCATCAAAGATTTCTACTCGCGGATTTACAGATATCAGTGCTTGTTTCATGGGGATTGTCAAGAGCTATACCACAAGGTATTGTATTGATTCAAATGACAAGGCATTTTCGTAGACTCTAATTTGTTACTATAATATACTTTATGCAAGTTTTTATTTTTCAAGAAACACCTCTTTACTGTGCACTCTCTTTCTTCAAAAAAGAAAATGGGCCCTACTAATTTTTTGAAAGCCACCATCAATTTATATAGACAGCAAGGTAGATAAGAAAGGTCACTTTTTATACACACACTTTTATTTCCTTGGGGGCCAATGTTACGTACACTCTCATTGGTACAAGGAGGGCGTTTTTGAAAGAGTATTGCTATATCATACGAAATATCTATACAAATTGCATACGAAAAATGTGGTTGTAAATAATTGGTTAAATATATAAATTAAAAGATAAAAAAGGAAAGTCTGTTAGAAATCACATAAAAATTAATTGATATATAAGTTTCGTGTAATTCGTCTCGTACCATTTAGAGTTTCTCTTTTTCTTTCCCAATCCAAATTTGTCAATAATTAATCAAAGAGCTAATTAAGGACAAACCCTTGTTGATTTCATCTTGTATTAAACTTTTTTCTTTTTTCTATAGTGGAACACTAATGCTCATATAATTCTTGATTGTGACCTTCCCGGAAAACACAGAAAGAAGATAGATGGTGACCTTGTTTACTATATAATACAACTTGACATAAATTTTCATGACTAAAATAATTGCTGGTTTGGGCATTATTTGGTCTCTCTCGCTCTTGCACTCTCTTTACACATACATGGTCCCTACCACCTCCATAGAAGGGAATAATTAATTGCTAATTAAGGTCTCCTTGATTCACCTTAATTGAAAAGAAAAGAGAAAGAGAGTCCTAGTGCAAGGGAGTGCTTTAGTTTTGCTTTCCCCGGCCCGGCTAAGAAAGCAAAACCTCTTAATTAATATTAAGTTACATGCATGGCAATATCATAATTGGTGGATTGAGGTTATAGTGGTGGTCAATTCTATATCCATAATGACACAGTGCTTGCCTCTTCAGCCTCTAAGCGCGTTCAGAGACACATATCCAATGTGACAATCCTATCCCGTATATAATTGACCGTTGTTAAGTAAATTATCTAGCTCCTATTACTTGTGTTAAATTTGGTGGGGGGCATTAAGAAGATTTAATTTCCATAGAATCACGCTTGTATTTCTTGTTGATAAAAATCTAGCCATAAGTGATAGCGACTTCATTTTAAATTGATCTCCCGTAAAATACTACGTGCTTTTCCAATCTTGACCATAAAGTTATCAATCATACAGATCGAATCCACCTTAGCACTCAATACACCAGAGAGACACAGAGAGAGAGAAAGCTAGAGAGAATAATACGTCATATATTATGTATTTGTTTTTGGTTAAATTAATTTGTAGATCCTTAAACTATTTAGAAAATTTTAATTAGGTCCTCAAACTAAAATTTGTAATTAAGTCCCTAAACTAAAAAAGTAGGTTTCTAGAATTGGTTTCTGACAGCTTAAAATCGCTTAAAAATGACAATTTGTGACAGTTTTAAAAATTCTAACGACTCAATTATAACAATTTTACAAGATTGAGAACTTAATTACAAATATTTTTAGTTTAGAGACCTAATTAAAAATTTTTAAACATTTTAGGGACATATAGATTAATTTAACCTTTGTTTTTCAATCAAATATAAAATATGCTAATTAATCTGATTTTTTATTCTTATTTATCCACTATGTTCCGAAGGCTAGTGTTGGATGAATTCCTTAGCTGGCTAATCTGTGAATGCAAGAGTGTTTGTGTCCTCAGATATGTTTAGTGATTATGATATCTTGCTTCTGTTTCTTTTTAAGAAAATAAGTTTTTTACAATTAAAAATGTTTAAACATTTAGTTTTTCAAAAAATTCAGAAAAAGTTGTTTTAAAACATCTCATAAGAATTAAATGTAAAAATTAATTGGATCTATACTAAGATTTTAAATTTCATAATAATGATAATAATTTTTATATTTAAAGATATCCTTCCAAAATTCCATTCTCGTTAATTTATAAAATTGTACACATTTATATATGTTAGAATTAAGATATTCCCCTCCCGCTCCCTCCCTATAACTAGGGTTGATGGAAAGACTACGTAATCAAAATGTTAAGAGTTGAGAGAAGATCCTCGTCTTATATTGTAACAACAATTTTAGTTTTCACCTATCATGGCTATAGGTTTCTTGGCTCTATACTAGCTATAACATGAGGCTTTAACTCAATAAACACACACATGATTCTCAAAACCTATAATGGATTACAAAATTACATGGCTTACAGCAAAAGTGTTAAACTATCCATTCAATTCAATCCTTTTTATTAAATAAATACACCAATCAATAAAAGTTGAAATTAATCCAAAAAAAATATTATTAAAAAAATAACTTTTATAAACAACTCAAATAATTATATCATAAAATCGTTTTAAAACTTAAAGTGTCCTAAATCAACTATATACAGTATCTGAATATCTGATATTTACGCTTAGATATAGTAAAGAGAAATAGTACTTAATTAATTCATAGATGCGAGTATGGTGAGCTACAATAAATGGGGTAAATATAGTATTTGTATTTTTTGTTAGGTTCTTAAAAACTCTAAATTCTATGTAAATCCAGTTCTCTCTTTTTTTTTTTTTTTACCTATTTATCCTCAAATTTAAGAGATGGAACTAAAAGGAAGATGAAAAAAAAAAAAAAAAAGCGCAGAGAAATATTTAAAAGTTAAATTGTTTACAATTAATAATATAGAAGCATCACAAATATTTGCTAAGTAACATAGAAGGGACTAAGTCTAAGAGTTTAAAAATAAAATAATTAATTAAGTCCTTTAAATTAAGAAAGCACACTTCCTTAATTATTAGGCCATTCATTGAGTTTTTTTTTTAAATAATAAAAGTAATTTTATGTAACTTAAAGATAACGGTATTGACACTCACATCTACTTAGTTAGTATTTCGTTGAGTTGGACCAAGGAAATGCTGTAAGAGAACACAACATTACCCATGAAAAGATTACAAAAGATTATTTGTAGATTGTCACATATTTTTGAAAGTACTTCACATTTTCTTTATATATTTTCCACTTTTCCCAATTAATGTAGAATATTTTTTTTTTTATGCTAACCAATACTCTAAAAGTACTGATTAAAGAATCAAAATAAAAAGTTTTTATGAAAAAAAATCTTATTAATAGTTTAATACACCTCATTACATGCAGTTTAGTTCTCTTTAAAAAAAGAAAAAGTTGTGTCCTATTCATTATCATTTTTGACACACTGTGATATGGTCTATTTGAATTATGCATACAACATGTGTTTCTTTTGACTTCATTAGTGTTTTAGACTTAATAAAGGTTAGATCGTGGACATGATTTAAGGTTAAGATGAATACTTCAATGTTGTATTGATATTGTATTTTTCCTACATTTATCCTTTTGATATAATCTTGTATGATTTCTATAAACAGTTAAGAGTACCCCCGATGTTTCTTAATAAAATATTTGAATATAAGGAGAAATACACCTCACTATAATTTCTAATGTGATTTCAAAAAAAAAAAAAAAAAACATTATCATTGATTCCTTAACTAATAAGCGTAAGTCACTAGTTACAAAATCCTTAAAGATATTGTAAATATTTCTATATTTCTGATATAATAGATACTTATTTAATAAAATAAATTGCTGGTATATCTTTAACCAATTTTCTTATAATAATGGTTAATAAAATAAACAACTCCATGTCAACAAAGAGAATATATAACTTGACATCGAATTACCCAATTCACATTGCATGATTTAATAAGGAGTTATTTTTGTGCTTCAAATATGAGTTTGTTAAACATTTGTTTACATTACCTGGATATTTTTGAATATAAATAAAATATAAAAATACAGAATTTAATTACAATGCATTAACTGTGTAAATATTTTTTAAGGCCATTTGATCATAGATTGTCATATATGGTAAAATTATTAATTTTTATAATAATTTATATAAAAATTATATCAAGAGTAATTTTTAATTAGTTGACAATGTAAATTATTATATCAACAATGTATCAAAATTAAACTAAAAATATAAATTAATTCTAAAATATTAGTTAATAATTAGTAAAAGATTAATTTACCAGTAATAAAATTTATTAGAATATAAAAAAATTAGGCATTTAAAATTTATAATTTTATAAATTCTCAAAATTAAATTTGATAATAGAAGAGTTTAATTTTAATTTATATATTTATTATATTTAATGTTTGAAGAAATTTAAATATTAATTAAAATAAATTAATTTTTTTGTTAATAAAATTTGAGAAAACTTGTAGAGGCTTCATTGCTATACTTAAGAATAGCTGATTTTTCATAAAAAGTTGGGATAGCAAATTTAAAGCCATGAAATAGTTATGGTGGTTAACAACTATTTTTTTCATTATCCTCCCTTTCTTACTAAATTAACAAGAACCTTTAAGAAAAAAATAATCTGAACACCCTTCATTTTGTCATGAGTTTTTATTATTGACTCTTCATATGATGAAATCATTCACATCAGACTATATGATTTACTTTTGAGATTAAAGTTTTCAAATGTAAATTATTTATCTTTGAATTCATTTTGAATAAAAATAAATTTTGTAAAATCACGTTTTCTAAAATTAGGTTTGCAGAAACACATTCAAAAAAATCCATAATTGATAGACAATGAATTAACATATTTGGAAAAACAGTACATTTGGAAATGAAAAACAAAATTATGATACTTTGATCTGTTACATTGTTATTCTAATGAAGAAACATACTGATGCAATTATGCATTATAAAGAAATCAAGCATATCTCTCGAAAAGTGAGGTACAAGTTTGCAAATCCAAAAGAATATTCATGTGCTGCCTTATTTTCCCCTGTAAAGTTGGTTGGCTAAAACGCAATAAGATCTTCTACCATCTTGACATGTGTATAGAAAATGACCTAAAATTAAAATACAAATAAAGGAAAAGGAAGAACATTAAGGGAAAGAATTATTAATTGAGTAACATAAAAAAAAAAAAAAAAACCACTAAGTGCATAGATCAACTGACACAGAATTGTTCTAATTTAACTAACAGTTTTGAATTTGAGTCCTAAATATGCAGCTATATTAAATATTCGAAGAGAAAGCTTTGTAGAAAATACGTGTAGTCTATAAAAAAACAAGCACATATTCTCCAGCTTTTGATAAGCCGAAGCATGTGAGTTCCTGTACTGGAATCCTAGATCTAACAGTATTGGACAATTATCCCAAATTTAATTAAGCTAACTCTAACTAGTTGATTTTTTATTTTTTTTTATTTTTGGACTTTACTGGACTACCCTTTCTGGCTCCTAATTACATAATAACCTTACATATGTTCAATGTGTTTTAATTTAGTTTTAATGTTATAAGTGAATGTGACATTCATAATAAATAAGCATTGGATGATTTAATATTGGAGCAGCCTAAACATCAAATTGCATTAACATCAAAATGAAATGAATCTCATATAAACTATCTTTGTGGATGAAAAATTGACAAAAATGTCAGTTGCATTCAATTACATGCATAACTGGATTTGCACGGGAATACTTTTTTCTTTACTTCGGTTTCCACAATCAATTCTTAACGTGATTCACTTCTAATTAAATAAATTCTAATAGCTTTTTTTTTCTTTTTTCTTTTTTTCAAAAGGACAAAGTAAGAAACGAACATAGCCTTGTTGACAACAATTTGCTTTTCCTAAATCTCCTTCTGTTTTCAAAATATGACTACTGTTTCTAATTAACTATGTTAAGCGAGGAATAGAGAGAAAGAAGGGAGTTTATCTGTGGGGGCACCCTGTGTGGAGTTTGAATGGGAATCTCACGAGGCCTTGAAAGTTGGAGTCTTTGGGTGAAGTGTTGGAGGGGTAGAGAATATTCTAGTGCCACCACAGTTCAACAACAAAACTCCAAAGATTTATATTAAACAATGTTAGAAAAGAAAAACATCATTAGATTATGATTAAGGATTTGGAAAACTAATAGGAAAAGTCAGCCCACAAGGAGACGACTGCTCAAACTTCCAAAAATTCACTGTCTTCGTCAGCTGGCTGTCTCCCTCCGTTTTTATAGTAACTTCGTATTCTTTTTTCCCCTATTATGGACCAGCCAGTATCAATTCAAACACTATCTAGTTAACACTCTAACAGCAACCACCAGCTTTACTTAAATATAGACTAAAATGTGTTTTTTTTAGTATATATATGTAAATATGATTTTAATTTTTTTAAAAATATTATTAGTTTCAATCTTCATAAATCATAATTTTTTTAAAAATGATCTCTATTGTCAATTATTAATAATTAATATAATGTGTATCTAAACATATCACATGTAAGGTCACCCCGAAGTAGTAATATAGACTATTTTAAAAAAAATTAAAATCTATTAAGAACAAAATTAACAAAAAAAATTCAGATCATTAAAACTAAATTTTATTTTATTTATAGAAACTACTTAGATATTATACATATGTGTAATATCACAACTATGCGAATCTAGTAAATATAATTAAAGTTTAATCTTAATGCAATATAAATATAAAAAATTATATATAATCATCAAATGATACGTTATTATATCTTCAATGAGTTAAATAATGCATAAAAATATTAAATTTAGTAAATTAAATTAAATTTCTTATTAAATGATGGTATATTCTGAAAATACATTTCAATTAAATTCAAATACTTTTATCCAAAAGGAAAAAAAAAAAAAAAAAGCATAACGTTGAGGGTAAGCAAACTTCTTCCCCCTTTTTTCTTCCTTTCATGGTGGTATGGTTGACGATAGTGGGGAAGACTTTTGTTTCATTCATACCTCCTCTGATAATCTTATAGTAGTATATACCTTATTAATAAATGAATTAAAAAAAAAAAGTAGATGCAGCTTTAGTTAACAACCAATTTTTCTCTCTTTCTCTCTCTCGATATATTATTACTAGAAAACACCATAGTTTTTGCTGTTTAAATCATGATATTAGCACTCAGGTTAAACACTTCCAGCTAAGTTTAATCTTTATTTAAAGGAAAAAAGAAACTGTACGTTAAAGATACTGAGAAAAAGCTATAAAGTAAAATATCTACCACCCAAAAATTTACAAGAAAAAAGGTAATATGTTGGCTATATATATTTACATATACCTAAAGCTAAAAAATCTAATTTATTGCCAAATCAGCGTCTTCGCGGACCTTCAGTTCGTGTTAAGAAATTAATTAAAACTATATGCTTCACTACTTGGTTACATCACACCACCGTGATGCGATTATAGTAATAGTTAATGATAAAATATATATATGATCGATAGAATAACAACATTAATAATAAGAATTAAGAACCTAGAAATGTACAACTGTTAGTTTGATGTATATTAAAAACCATTAATAACGCTAGAAATTCAGTCAATAATGTGAGACATGGTCATGTTGTCATCTGGACGATTATTCCCTTTTCTATGTTTCTTTCGTCGTTTCCTTTGGATTTTACCTTCCCTTGAGAGTTTGGTGAGTGCATGGACACACGTGCATGGCTGTTTTCTAAGAAGAGTTCAAAACAATGAACAGGCAGCTAGCTGTTCAATGTTTATAATGGCAAATTAGTTCTCTCTCTTTCCTTTCAATCCTGTGGCAAAGCAATAGCATTTTACAATATTTTGGTGTCTATCTATCAATCTTCATCGATAAATGACCTTCACTTTCGGTTTGACTAGGTTCAAAAGACTCAATATTTTGCCTTTTGTGGAACATCAACGTTAAATAAAGAAAGTGTGTACATGTTTGTGATTGGGTAGGCTTCTCTTTCCAAGTCACACTCATCACACATGAGACGCAATGATTTTCTCTTTAGGATAGAAACAGCACTTGCCTTTGATTTAAATTGCTGCAGTAGTGAGGGTAATTCAAGCTAGCTGTCATGATCAGTTCTGCAGAAAAAGTGTTTTTTGAGCAACCAGTTTTATAGAGGCATATTTATGTAATAACCTTATATATGTAAACCATAAGTATGACCAAGGTAGCATAAGCTAGCTGCATATTCAGGTAGTCTAAAAACTCACGAAAACTCTATGTTGAAGAAGAAATTTTTGGCTTTGAGAAAAAGAGGTTTGAAATGTGTATTTTTACATAGTAAAGTGTGGAAATTTCGTTGAATGAATAAAACAAACAGATCCTTAGATGGCAGTGCCTAATTACACTTTTCTTTCTTTTTCATTTCAATTCAAATGGAAATGGAAAAAGATTCAGACACCTTTTTTGGTGTAAACACTAAGAGAGAGGTATGAAGAAAGAAAAAATAAATAATTCATATAGTTAATGAAGTAATGTGACAGAAAAGAAATTAAAGATGAAAAGAAGTAAGAAGTGTCAAATTAAATGTTTGGACTCTTTAAAACCCTCGATCAATTTTTTACACTGCTATCTTAAGGGTGTTTAACGCCACTGTAAAATATACCTTTTAGTTGTATACTTCGTTAAACTTTGTTTAATTATACATGATATTAAAATTTATATATTATTACTGTTAAAAAGACTCATTTATTAACAGAAAAAAATACCAAACATTAGGATTATCTTTATTAGTATAATCTTTGTTTAATAGAAAATTAAACTATTAATGTAGATATTATGCACTATACTAATATTTGAAACACTAATAATATATATCAATATTTTATACCAACAAAATAATTTGTTAGTATAATATATCTTATTATTAATATAAACTTATAAAGTTTAGAATAATAGTTAAATTTTTATCAAACAAAAGTTATATTAATAAAGACTAATCTAATACTAAATCATTAATAAATGACATATTTTTAGTGTGTTAAAAAAAAAGGCTAAACGATACCTTTACAAAAAGAAAACTTTGAAAACTTGTAAAACATATAAAATCTGGAATGATTTGGATGGGATGCTTTGATGGCTACATATATACAACTAAAGCGATGAAATACCATATATGTTGCTTCAATTTGTTTTTTCTTTCTATCTAGTTGAGCATTACTATTCCGTAGGACATACTTAGGCTTCTGATACACACAACGGCATAGGGATTTCTTCCTATAAAATTAACAAACTACCAGAAAATGTTATTGGATGATAAAGGATTAAAAAAAAAAAGAAAACATAAAACAACAACAATTATGGGATAATCATTCCAAATGGGGATTAACTTTCTTCCGACCTCATCATATGTGTCATCATACACCTTTGCTTCACTTCTTCTCCCTTTCTTTGCCCCCTCCTTTATCTCTCTCACTCTGTCTCTCTTTCCTCTTTAACTTTTCACCGCCTCCCACAGAATCTTGGTTTTTTTTATTCCACCTAAAAAGTAGATAATTAAATTAAATGAAACATGAGAGAGAGAGAGAGAGAGAGATCCCATCTTGCATATATCAGCTTGTGCTGTTTAGGGTTGGAGACATATATAATTAACAAGGCTAGCTGCCCATTCTCTTGGGTTTTCTCTTAATTCAGCCACTAATACTTCTCCCCTCACTGTACCCTTTGTGTGAGTTTCTTATTGTAAATTGAGTCAAACTGAGAATCCGAGAAACAGTTTGAAGATGCTAAGAAAGATGGATAAAGGAGAAATCACAAATGCTTTCCCTCAGAACCTAACTGCTTCTGCTGCATCTAATAATAACAACCCTCCTCCTGTTTTGAAGAGGAAGAGAAACCTCCCAGGAAACCCAGGCATGCTTGTTTCTTTCATCTCAGCTTCTCTATTTTCTCTTCATCAATATCTCTTATATAAGCTTTATCAATATATATAGCCTTATAGGTATATTCAAAGCTTATTTGCTTTCTCACTAAGAGAAAAGAAAAAAGTTACACAAATGATTTATTATATATGGGAATCTTTCTATTTGCATACAGATCCTGAAGCTGAAGTCATAGCCTTATCACCAAAGACCCTTATGGCTACGAACAGATTCTTGTGTGAAACCTGTGGGAAGGGTTTCCAAAGGGATCAAAATCTTCAACTCCATCGACGTGGGCATAACCTTCCTTGGAAGCTTAAGCAAAGGACGGGGAAGGAAGCAAGGAAAAGGGTTTATGTGTGTCCAGAGAAGAGTTGTGTACACCACGACCCTTCAAGGGCTCTTGGAGACTTAACCGGGATAAAGAAGCACTTTTGCAGAAAGCACGGGGAAAAGAAGTGGAAGTGCGAGAAGTGCTCAAAGCGTTATGCTGTGCAGTCAGATTGGAAAGCACACTCAAAAACCTGTGGCACCAGAGAATACAAATGTGACTGTGGAACTATCTTTTCACGGTAACTAAACCTATCCTCCTGAATTTACTGATGACAACTCTGTGACCAATCTTATAGGATCAAGTTTTTTGTTTTGCAAAAGTGGTAACTTGACTATATATAGTGGTCTAAATACATCTCTCTCTCTCTGGGTTTATGCTGTCTATTTGGCTTTCAGGAGAAAAAGAAGAATATTGAGGCTTAGTTCAAACAAAGGGCTTGAGAGAACCCTCAAGCCACACAAGTTTTTGATAAGCCTTTTTGCAACCTTAGCCCTAAACGACAAAAGTTCTTAGTTTGGAATTATCTTAGTTACCTATTATGTGATTATTAATTCAGTTTTTCCTTTGAAATATATAGTTTGAGGTATAACCCCTATCGGCTAGTTTGTACAAGTCATAATGTCTTAGTCATGTTAATATGTTACTCACCTTTGGATTGTACTAATGTTAGACGTGTTTGTCTTCACATTAGTAAATTCCAAAAGTGACAATTTGTTACCACGAAGCAGGTAACATTTGATTGACTAGAAAGAATGAAGCAAACATATTTAAATTAGTGAGATTTATGTCGACACGAATCCAATGCACCAATATGGAGAAGCAACATTTTATTACTATAAATTATACATTACATAAACTTCTAGTGTGTTTAATTTTTCCTTAAAAAATAGTCTAGCAACTAATTATTACTTTATTATTTACATGCTTCAGAATTCGTATTAAAGGAAAATTAAACACACTTTGAGTGGTTGTTAAACTGATAAACAAATACACGTTTAGACTTCTTAAATGTATGTATCTTTAGATTATGATGATTATTATTATTATTATTATTTTGCTTATGGTTTAAAAATACTTTTGGTTGAGCAGGAGAGATAGCTTCATCACTCACAGGGCCTTCTGTGATGCCTTGGCAGAAGAAACAGCTAGGGTAAATGCAGCATCAGACATGAACACCTCCCTAGGGGGTAACATTGGTTACAACATAATAGGAACATCCCTAAGCCCTAACATGGCAACCCATTTTCCCTCAATTTTCAAGCCAGTTTCAAGCACTGACGAAACAAGTAACCAAACATCTAGGGGGCTACTACCCCTTTGGATGGGTCAAACATCTTCTCAGGCTCAAGAAACAATGGTCCACAGCAATTTGCGTGAGATTCATCAACTGGAGTCTGCCACAAGCTCAGGAACAGTATATGGTGGCAACTCACTTGTCCAGTGCTCAAATCTTCCACCTCCTAAATATCAACTAAGTTGGGTGTTTGGAACTAAACTTTCCAACACTAACAGCCAAGAGCTAGCAACTAGCACCACTTCACTTCCCTTAGGCAACACAAGTGTTCCTTCCTTGTATAGTTCCCAACACCAACCCCGCCAAACATCTTCATCAGCAAACATGTCAGCCACAGCTTTGTTGCAGAAAGCTGCTCAAGTTGGAGTAACCTCAAGTGACCCTTCATGGCTTGGGAGCTTAGGTTTGAAATGTGGTAACAGTCAAGGTCAAGATGGGAATAATGGCAAGTTTAGTGGCATGTACGGTTCAAGTTTGGTGCTCACCACTCTTGGGAACGAGGCAGATAACTCTGCATGTGACTTGTCACAAATGCACCCTCCCAAACGTAGACACGTACTCAATGAGGAAAGTGGAGGGGGGCAAACTAGGGATTTTCTTGGTGTTGGTGTGCAAAACCTTTTGCCACCCTTCATCAACCAACGGGTGGATTTGATCTGATGATACATGTTCAATGAAAAATGATTTTTTCCACACTCATTTCAGAATGTACACTTTGGAAGGAAGACAAAGAAAGTAATAAATTTGAGGAGTAACGTGATGAAGAAAAGGAAAAAAGTGATAGAGAAATGTGTAAATTAAGTGTAAAATTGGAGTGTGAAAAAATCACAATTCATAAGTTGATATTTAATTGTGAAGTTTAAATTTCTTCCTTTTTATTTTCTTTCTCAATGTGAAAGGGGAAAATAACGATAAAAGCAAAAGGTGGATGAAGCTGCATGAAGTTGGAATTGGAGGAACAGAATTAAGCATCTGGAAACTATGCAGAGAGGAAAAGGTGGGAATTGAGTGCTTGATGAAGGCTAAAAAGTTGGCTGTTAGAAAACTATTGAAGGGTTGAAAGGAGGGAGATCTATGCATATTCTTTTGTATGCTGAAAGCTGACCCCTTTCAAAAATGGTGGCTTTAATTTTTGATAAAAGTGGGGGACGGTTGTGGAGTAGTGGGGGCAAAGCATTGGACAAGCTTTGGAGTCCATTATTGCACAGTTTCATCTCTGTGGTGGTTGATGTCTTTGTCAAAATGGGCTTAAAAGGAGAATTTCCGGTGACAAAAAAGCATCATTCCTAGTACAAATAGGCTTTTAGCCTATAGATTAAAATAAATTAATGTACCCTTTTCATTCACCCTGCAATGCATATTTGTAGTATGACGAGATTGGCTTAATTTTCTAAGCATGCAGAAAAATATAGCTAAAAAGATCGAGGCACATTAAATTTTTCAGTTATTTATTACAATTTTTTCTCTTCATTTCACTCGCTTTTTCTTGGTTCCCAACCCCTCCTCTTCTTTCCACACACTCAGCGGAAAGTGCGGTAACCTAATGCCTTTTTCATTAGGGTAATTATATGTGGATAGTGTCATATATACTTCATTAACACCTTTTTTTTTTTTCTTCCTATAACATCATATTATTTATTATATCTATAATTTTCTTTCTTCTCTTTCTTTCTCTCGTTAAATTTTATCTAACATGGTATTGTCCATGCATAATTTTGCTTTCCATTAATCTATAGAGTTTAGTTCTCGAATGTTATCTACAAACATTTTTATATTGTGAGCTAAATAGAAATTATTTCAAATAAAATTTTTAAAGAAGTTATTTTGAAAATCAACAATTTTATCATATATAATTATTATGTAGAAAAATATACCGTCACTCGTAATGATATTGTTGTGTAATGTGATTATTCAATTATACAACATCTTTATAAAATATATGTTGATTGAACTTTTTTTTTGTTGAACATGTGTTGATTGACCTTAACAAGGACAAGCAACACATTTATATCATGCCAACCTCTCTAGAGTCATTAACTAATAATAATGTATTTAAAATTATCTCATGCACATTAATTAATACATTTCTAATTTTTTTAATTAAATAAAATTAGGAGGTAAGAGATCTTTTCAAATTTAAGGTTTAGAAATATCAATATATATAACTTATAGTATACATTAATATGATTTTAATTTTTATACATTGAAAATGTAAAGATTTAAGATTTTTATACTGTCAATCAATTAAAAAGGATTTTAAAATAATTATTACAAAAGTTAATAGTTTTTAATTACATAATAATTCATGATTGAAATGACCATATATATATAACATTTTTATACTTATAGTATTCTAATTAAGTTCTGTTAATTTTTTTTGTTAGATAAACCAACTATTTCTCAATGATATATGATTTTACTTAATTGATAAGAAACTCTAATTGTACCCTTTTTTTCTCTTTTCTTTTTTTTTGAGATATTTTTTACATCTCTACCGACTACCGTAGTATTCAAAGTATCACGGGCACCCTTTGGCCTCCTCCCATGTCACCGGAATTCCTCAAATAGAACATAATAATAATTCAAAAAATCTTGGGCTTTGTCATTTTTTATGTAGACAAATAACTTTAGTAGTTTACAAATTACTTGTTTATTCTTTTACCATTGTCTTCCGGTGATTCACTACAGAAGGTGCCTTTCGGCTAAGGAATATGCCCACCCACAAAAAAACAACTGGACGTGTTACCTGTGTGCGTAAGTTAGTGACTTGCCCTCTGTACACTTGACAAGAAAGAAAACTAGGAGAAAGAGATTAAATTTAAATTAAAGAGAAAATATAATGAAAAAATTGAATTTTTATTTTTAAATTTAACTTTTATTTTTTATTTTAATATATTGTTATTCACACTCCTCCAACCACACAAAATGACTAAACCTTCCACTGTTTTGGGTAATGTTTTGTGAACATTCATGCATCTATCAATACATAGAAAGATAAAAAAAAAAATAGAAGAAAGAAGTAAAAAATAGGTTTAATTACTCATTTAATCCTTATACTTACACAGTTTTTATGTTTTAGTCCTTTCTACTTAAAAACTATTTATTTTAGTCTTTACACACATATTTTTTAACTTGTTTTAATTTCTACACATACATTTTTTAATCCGTTTTAGTCCTTATAATTTTGGACAACAAGAACTAAAATGGATTAAAAGTGTATGTGTACTGACTAAAATAAGTATTTTCTAAATATAAGAACTAAAACGTAAAAAATGTGTAAATATAGAGACTAAGTGAGTAATTAAATCTAATAAATATAATAAGAGATTAAGAGATATCATATGAAAAGAAGAATAAAATGAAGAAAGATGAAAATGTCAAATAAGTGCTTATAATATAAAAAAAAAAAGTTTAATGGTTATACACTGTCAGTATAAAAAAAAATTTACTATCAACCAATCAAAAATTATTATTAATATGACTTTTAAAATATTTATTATAAAAGTCAACACACTAATAATAAATGGTGGTTTATAATTGAATGGTAGTATAAAATCAGTTTATAACTTATTTTCTCTAAAATAATATCTATATATCATTACCCATTAAACTTTTCACTGTTTTATGTGATGGATTTAGCAATGACCACTACATTCGGTTGGTTGCATTTTATCAATAAAAAGTTAAAGAAAACATAAGTATTAAAAGGAAAAGTAGGGGGAAAGTAAAGAGAAGCCATATTCTCCAGTCCTGACGGCCGTACTCTCTGCTATTTGATTTTGCTTTTACTTTTGCCTACGTTATGGCTTGTTGGGTGGGACAAGTTATCAAATGATTGTTCACGATTATACCACAAAATCTATTTCATCGAAAATATAGAAAATATTTGAAGATTTGCAAAATGATAAGCTAAGTATATATAACGAATATGTGTCGAATAATGATTGCCATGAAGTCTAGGTCGTAACAGCTTCTTCATGTCACGATTCACATTTATCTTTCGATCTGACAACAGCAATTATGAGCTTTGGCCTGGAGTACCAATTAAAATTGCCTGAGCGTGTATGAAAAAGATTTTATTAAAAAATAAAATTTAGCTAGTAAATTTTATGTTTCAAAGGAAATAATAAAATTGATTAAGACTGTTCGCTATATATTTTATTCTTTCATTACTATAACTTTTTTCATCAATGATGACATTTCACAATTATGGTTTAAAAAAAAACATAGTCTTTTTAATAGGTAGCCTGTGTTTTAAAAAAAAAAATTCATCTTAACCACTCATAACTTTTACATATAAGTTTATAGTATTTTTTTTATAAAATAAATTAAATAATTTTAATGGCTAAGATATGATATAGTGAAAATGTCTTTGTACTGAATCTAAACCCATCTTTACTCACATACATTACACAAGTTGATAAAATTTAGTATTTAAAATAATTATTTTTTATTTAATAGGTAAATAAATGTTTACTATATAATTATAAATAGTAATATTGAAAAAAATTAAAATATTCTAATTAAAGACAAACTTTGGTTAAAAAAGAGTTTAAATTCATCATATACTATGAGATTTCTATTAAACTTGTTAATTTATATATATTGATAAAACATGGATACCTTGTGACAATAATATTAGTAATCTTGGGTAATAATATTAGAATGGACTTGGTAAATAGTATGAAAAATGGTTAGGATTTTCTACATAATGTTGTGCCACACAAAATTATTTAATAGGGTGAAAATTTTATAACTACCAGATGAGACTAGAGACCACTCGTATGAACATTAAATGAAAGCTCAAACCATCATCAGCTCACCCACATCATATGCCCAAATAACTAACATTCATCAAATAACTAATAAAACAAAATATCAATTATGTCCAAAAAAAATAATGAGTTATTAACAATGCAAAAAATTATATTCGATAAGGACAAATATCATACATGTTAATTAACTCACATTTCATATACAAGATGGATAAAGGAAAATATAATTAAATAATACAAATATGCAACACCAACAAAATGGTCCAAGCATCTTAATGATGCAATAAGAGATATGATAACAAAAGTGATATTATCAAATTACATATGTCATAAAGAATAATAAACAAATGTGCAATCTCAAACTCCCACTAACCCAAAACATCAAAAGACTTAACCAAACTCATATGAGCTACAAAATTCTCAAAAGCTCCAATAGTTAAGCCTTTGGTTAATGGATTCATCAACATGCACTTTGTAGCAATGTGCCAAATTCGAGTCCAAAACTCTAGAATTTTCTCTCTTAACAAATATCAAAGTGCATTGTACAAAAAGAACTCTCATTATTTTGAGAGAAATGCACATCAGTAGTATTGTCACAATATATCATAAGTTACCTAGATATGTTCCTAAGCTAAAATTCAAGTTCATCAATTACATAACTAGGCAAGTAGTCTCACAAAAAGCGACATACTTTGTATCTATGGTAGAAGTATATCTATAAGTATCTGCTTGGCACTCTCACAAGAAACAACTTCTCCTGACATCATAAAATTAAAGTCAAAAGTAGTTTTTTGGTTGTTAGGGCAACCTGCAAAATAATGACCTAAGGTTTATCAGACTTCACATAGGTCAACATATAATTCTTAATGCCCTACAAGTATCTCAAGACCTTTTTCACAACCTTTCAATGACCCAAAATGGGTTGCTTAAGTCTATACCCAAAGCATTAACAACAAAATCAATAATAAGAAAAGCACAAACTTGAGCATACATCAAGTTGTAAACAATGAAAGCATATATGGCCTTATCTATTTCAACTATCTCTTTATCATTTTGAGGATATTAGGACTTAGAGGATTTATTTTTTTTTCACCTCTTTTAACAAGCATAACACATAAGGAACAAGAATGTGTATTAAATAATTCAAATCTTCATTGAGACCATCCAAAACTGTCACGTGACCTATCATGAGAAATTTGGATGTAAAACAACTTGAAGCATCACTTAGGTCCTTCTTATCAAAGTGATTGCTCAACACATGCTTAGTCTCAGTCAAAAGTCAATCAATTGTTAGCAAGGAGGACATCACCAACATGCAAATTATGAGCCCACTCCCACTATCCTCAAATAAATCTCCATTTAGCAAAGTCATCTTAACACCTATTGTTGTAATTACAAATCAAAGTGAGCCCAGTGTTTGTCCCCTCTAAAGAATTAATATCCACCCACCATTTAGAACACTCCTTCCCCCTCATATTCCAAACCCTATCTTCCTTCTCAAACTTACTCTTTAAGATCCTGCATCATAAAGCCTCCTTTTCTCCCTTCATTCACCACAACCATTTCCCTAATAATGTCAAATTAAATGTCCCCAAATTTTTAACCCTTAATCCACCATCCACATTGTCCTTATACACTTGCTCCCATGATACCCAAAGTACTTTCTTAACACCCACCCCCCACCCCATAAAAAAATTTGAAATAAAGATTTCAGAATATAGATAGTACCTTTTGGAGCCTTGATGAAGGAAAGAAAGTAGACTATTTTTAACAACACCACTCTGCCAGCTATTGAGATGTGTTTGCTATTCCACAATGCCAATTCATTTCTTAATATATCCAACACAAGTTTCCAGGTAGCCTTTTTTTTTTTAGGTATGCCCTTATTGGTAGGCCAAGATATTTGAAAGGCAACCCACCCATCTACAATTTAGCCCTTTTGAGGCCTTAATCAACCACCCTTCCTCAATGTTTACACCCACCATTTGACTCTTATGAAAATTTACCTTTAAACCATATATCAACTCAAACAACTATAGGATATATAGACTTTATGGCCCAAATATTACCCCCAACTTTTCTCCAATTAAAAGGGTACCATCTGTAAGTTATAGATGTGATATACAAACATGTTGCTTCCCTATAGCAAAGCCTTTAAACAAACCATAGTTCACTATGTTTTTTAAGACAACACTAAGCCCCTCATGGTGATAAGGAATAAAAAATTGTAACGTTATTTTAATATAAAATAGTCATGATATGCATCAATTCATGCTTTAATACCATGATATATTGATGAAAATTGTAACATTATTTTCATATAAAATAGTCATAACATGTTCATAATCATACAATAACAATTATAAAAGATTAATAGGTGTCTACCTAAAGAAAAGATTAAATCCATGTATGTTACCTTAATTGAATCACAAACACTAGAATGAAAGAGATGATCCTTACCACCTAGAGGCTAGGGTTTTTCACGCAATGTTGTGTCACACAAAATTGTCTAATGAGGTGACAATTTTATAACCAACACACGAGAGTAAGGAATCTTATTTGGACACCAAGTGAGAGCCTAATCCATCATAGGCTCACCCACATCATAAGTTCAAATAACTAATATCCATGAATTAAAATATCATAAATCTTATTTTTCATAATTAATATTAATAATGTAAAATTTAATCTAATAATTAGACAATGTTAATCCACACAATTACAAGATACATAAAGACCTAGTTTTAAAGACCAACTCGTGGAATTTTGACAGAGATTAAAGGTGTTTCAAGACTTGGACATTGATGCAAACCCAAATAAGGTTGATCTTTATGATTTACCCTTAAGCTTAAGAACAAAAGAGGTGGTAGTTTTGATCGGAAACTTGGTAGGTAAGTTTATCACCATAGACTAAACAAAGGAAAGTGGGGTTGGAAAATCCCTGCATATTAGGGTTTGATAAGATATCTCTAAACTTATCAGAAAAGGTTTGAAGATAAAGGTGGGCAACAAAAATGCTTCAAAAATTTTCTTTAAGTATCAACACCTGAGGAATTTTTGTTCTACATTATAACATTAATCATATTGTGAAGGAGTGTGATGAAAAGATGAAGATTACATTGAGGATCAACATTTTGATAATTTTCCTTATACATGGACCATGGTTACGTGTGTCCCCAATGAAGAATATTGTTATTGAAGGTATCAAGTTTGATATTATATATGGCAGGATTAAGTGTTGACAATGATTTTACTCTTTTATATTGAACTGCATGTTATCTAGCATTACTTGGTTCTTTTACTGAAGTTGTTGCAATATTGACATTATGTGATTATTTAGTCATCAATGGTTAGTATTGTGGGCATAATGTTGGAATTGTGAAGCATTATTATCTATTACTTTCCTTTTGTTATGTGATGTTAGCTTTGGTTAAGTGGATAGCTTAAGTGATTTATTGAGGGTTAGGGAAGGACTTTGGTCTTTTTTTTGTAATAGGGATTGTTACTATGAATAATTTCCTAGAGAATATACACTAAATCCTATAGCACCCTTGTGCCTATGAATAATTTTGTCTTTGTCGTTGTTGATAAAAACAATGTTTATTTCCAATTGTCACCATGCTCCATCCTTCACATGCATTTCATTTTCATTTTTGGAGAGATCTTGAAAATCTTGTGGTTTTATGTGCACATTTCATTAGCCATATAATTATGTATAAAAAGAATCACAAAATTATTAATTATATAATTGGTTATCAAATTTCCACCATACCAACAAAAAGGTTTTCAAGTGTGTGGAGAATTGACAAGAGGGAATTGACAAGTATACAAATTAAATCTATCAAACAACAATATATATGGATAGATTTAAGTTGTTTCATGAATATCATATCAATTACTAATTAATCTTGTACCTTGTTTTTTGGGAAGGAAAATGAGAATGCAAAATAAAAATTAAACACAAAAATTTAAAGGTAGAAAAAGATACAAAAACAAATCAAAATAACATTTTAGAGAATAAGCATGTAATATTAAAAACATAAGAACCCTCACTTGGTTATTTTATCTAATATTTAGATAAAAGATTCAAATCCTTAAAAATTTGACCTAACTAAGATTGAATCAATCACTTGAAAGGAAAATTTACTAGATTAACTAATATTAAATTCCTTAGCATATTAGTCCTTTGTAGTCCTAAAACCTAGTTAACTATGACCTAAAAGAATTGAATTAATTCATTAACTTGAAATCTAAGAACAAAAGACTAACAATTAAACCAACATGGTGTGGTATAGTTTGCAGATAACTATGTGCCTTAAGCATATGGTCAAGGGTTCGATCCCTAAGTTCATGTGTAAGGAAGAGCATCAATTGGAAAAGATCAATCCCTTAAATGGATCTTTGTACCTTGAGAGATTAGTTATTGACTCTCAATCAAGAGATACCCTGGGCACACAAAAAAAACCAACTATCAATTAAATAATAGAAACTTAAATTATATCTAGCTATATAAATCCAAATATATACATCATCATTCAAACTAAGTTACACATCTTTACCTCATCGAAAAAAGAATACTAGGGTCTAATACACATCTTTGGATCTTAGACCAAGTTCTAAATTTAATCAAATCCAAGACATGTTCAATACTAAGGTCCTTATTTTTTGAAAATAATACTATTTATGTGCAATTAACCATAAGGATCATATTGATGCAAAACAAATAAACCACCATGTTGTCTTAATTTTCTTGCCATGAAATACATTACTGTGTTGTAAAAAATGACGTTTATAGTCCATTGGCAATGCCCCTTGGACCCCAATCTACTTGTAATTGTGTGTCCATACCAAATAAGAGAACGTACATTAGAACAAAACATGAGCAGTGGTTTCATTCTCTAAATGACAGAATGTGCAACTTCGTTTGCATATTGATATTTCTCTTCTTGAGATTATATTTGGTCTGTATCTTATCACTCAACTGTAAAACCCATTCATATTAAATACAATTCATATTAATTTAGTTATTAAGTTTAAGTAAATAAAAATACATGTAAAATTTTTTCACTTTTAAAAGAAATTCCAAACTTAACAGAATTTGAAAATGGTAGTAAAAGATGAAAGATAAGACTGTATATACTAATATATCATAAAACTGAACATCATGGTTTGATAATACAAAAAAAACTAAAAAAATACATCAAAAGATCCTATACAGAGCAGTGTTCATCTACCCTATCCTTCATACAAAAAGAAAAATAAAATACTATAGGTCTTCAAGTCCTCTCCCGTTGAGATGTCTTCTAACTCGTACTTAGCATCACAGGGCGTTAATGTTATCTTCAATAATCACGATCAATTATACACAGAAGAAAATAATGGAGTGGGATGTTTTGTTCTAAAACACTTTTACATATATGGTAAGAAGTCTACCATAAAACAAAGATAAAACACAGTTGATAACAAAAGGGATCCTAAGGTCATTCTAAGTTGTATCAGACTACCTTTGATTAGGTATGGATCCATACTTCCCATTAGTGGGTAATAGTTCTCAACAAAACCTGGGAAGTGACTGGAATACATATACCTTTTTCAATATTATCACGTGGTATAGTCCTCGTTATCATTAAGGAAAATAACAGTCAGAATATATATTTATAAAGGTATACTCTCAAACCAATCCTGGAATGCTGAGCAGTTGTCAAGGTTATCGAGTTTGATCAGGCGAATATCCCGATTCAAGGGCGCTACCCCTGGTCATTGAGATCTTCACCACTCAATGCCTACCCTTAAGACCTCCGCAAGTAGGTCCATGTCTTTCATTCCTCAGCGTACCAAACTGTAACTTCTCTAGCAGGGTGTCATGCCATTGCATGTCACTTGCTTTACATTACTCACTAAACTATCAATTCTTAACTTCTCAAGCAGAGGTTTCCCTAGTCTCATTTAATTTGAGCACAAGTACAATCAACATTTTGCCTTATTTTGCAGAAATTGCACAGTACCAAAATTTTAACAGAATAACCATTTAGTAATCATATAAAATTTTAGCAGAATAACGACATAGTAATTATAATTTAATTTCTAAAATTTTGGTAGAAAAATAACTAAATAAATACATTTTAATTTTCTAAATTTGAGCAAAGTAACAGCTTAGCAAATGTATTTTAATTTTCTAAAATTGAACAAAGTAACAAGTTAGCAAATATAATTTAATAATTTAAATTTGAGCAAAGTAACAATTTAGTAATTATGATTTAATAATCTAAATTTGGGCAGAGCAACAACTTAGCAAAAATTAAAGTTTAACATTAAACAATAATAACAATAATAAAACTTAAGCCTAAACGGGTTTAGGAAAAACCCTTCCTACCAACATGCAAAGTAACAATAATTTTAGAACCAACCCCACTCCCCCCATTACCTCTAAGGTGGTTGATGAAGAGGATGGAATTGTTGATGCAAAGCTTCTAGGAGGAGAAATTCTACTAGTTGAAAACTAGCAGAATTTTAACATAAAAACTATATAAAAAAAATTAGAGAGAAAATTTTAGAAAGAGAAGCTCTCTAGCTTGGGAGAGGAAGAGATGATGCTGCAAATTTGAAGGAGGGAAGGCTATTTATAGAAGAGGAAGGGGTCTTAGGTGTCCACCAATAACCTAAGTAATGATGCAATAAATTAAGTTTTAAATTTGTTTTAATTTAAATTTAGGGACAAATATGCAAACTTACGGACACATACACCATTTAAAGTGTTGAATCACTCATCCTAGGCTTGGGGATGTGCTATATGAACTGTCCTCAAGCTCCTTGGTGTAAATTTTATCTATAGGTGCAATAATTGATACCGATAAAATCGCTTAAACTTGAAAAATTAGCTTTTAATATCAAAATAATGCATTTTAATGAAAACTGGAAAATACATTTTTTTCATCAAAAATAAATTTATAATAATAAATTTTAATTTTTATTAATTTATTTTCAAATTATATGTATTTATTTTGTATTTTTAAGCTAGAAAATTCATAAAAAATCCATTTTAATTCAATAAATACCAAAATTTTATGAAAATTTTAAAATTAAATATTTTACCCATAAATAAACTAAAATTACCATTTTCACCATTTTTGGATGTTAAGCTAATACTGGCCGACTTATTAGATACCTAGGGGTAATTTAGTCATTTTACACAAGAATTCCAGAAAATTCTCAGAAAATTTCCAAAATTATATTTTAATATATATGACATGATTCCAAGTTCAAATTGACATTTTAATGTCAATTGAATCTTTTTATCATGTCAGCTCTTAATATTGAGAAATAAGGACAAAATCATCATTTTCTAATTTTTCCTGCTTTAGCTCGGAAAACTTATTAAAAATCACAATTAAACAACTCTTGAAATTTTTAGTATAATGGTGGGGATCAGAATTTTGAAATTTCATCCCGATTTTTCAGAATTACATTGTCAAATATTAAAAAAAACAGTTAAAGAATTGAAATAGGATTGTTATATTTTTCACTATTTTTCTTTCAAAATAAAGTTTTATAATAAAATATACTTAATATAAAATTTTCAAAATATTTTGATGTCAAAAAGTCTCTGGTTGGTTCCCGCAGTTAACCAAAGATATTTTTATCATTTACAAAAATTATCTTAATATATTCTAAAAAAAAATTCGAAATTATTATTAATTATTCTAAATACATTGATGACTTAAAAATAATTTTTAAACATACAAATAATTAACATACAAAAGTAGGGGTATTACATCAACACCTTCCACACAAAAACTGCAGCAATTAATTGATGAGACGAGGATACTCCAAAAACATCAACAAAGGAGTATCGACTTTTTCATATGGTGGTTGCAAGGCAGTATACACACAGACTTTACGAAGTATTTACCTGTTTTGTTTTGTTTCCATATTCTCCAATCATCGGATCCTTGATTAAACTGTATTGTGCTGATTTCCTACATGAACCTGGCTAATCTTTTTTTTTCGCATTCAACCCAAACTCCTTCTCCCGCCTTTCTTTTTAACCCAAACCCAAAATCCCTCCTTTTTGGTATATGCCTTATCTCTTGGATTTAAGTCTTCTACCCATGAACCCTTTCTATAACAACTTTCTATTAGACGATATACTCCCTTCCTAATTATTGATTAGGATTCCAATTTAACATGAATATTTTATATTTAGATAAATCTTGATTTGGATTTCTCCTTTAATTTTATCTTTAAACCTTGTCCAAATTAATCCAAAATCTTCAAGTTTAGTATAATTAAAACTCAAATGTAGTACTAACAAATATACAATAAATATTAAGATATTTTCACTGAAACTTTCAAGTGTTTAGACTCATCCTTATTCATATAAATAAAGTTTAAATTAATGAAATATACAAATAATAAATTAAATATTTAAATATTCTTCTTAGTATTATAAGGATACATTTATAATTAAGTGAAAAATATATATAGAACTAAATAGGTATTGTATTAATGTATATTTATATTTTTCTATTCAAGATATACATATTTATATAATAAAATAAGAAATTTCTACTTTATTGAAAAAATCATATTTCTTATTACTATTTGTTTGGAAAAATTAAAAAGAAGAACTAATATATATATATAAGGTTAAAAGATTGTAAATACAAAAGGTCAAAAAATAATGAAAAGTTAATTAAAAATAAATATAGTAATAAATTAAAAGAATTGAAAAAAATAATTAAGAAAAGAAACTAATTAAGGGGTTGTTTAATTCTATTTTTATTTTTTCTTTTCATTTTCTATTTTTTTGAATTACAAAATCTTCACCTTGTTTTTAATTTGTTTCCTATTTACAAAGATTTGTACAAGAAATAGTGAAAACAACTTTTTCTTTTATTTTCTTTGTTTCCTGTACAAATCTTTAAAAACAAGAAACATATGGAAAGCAAGTTCATAGTTTTGTGATTAAAAAGTGAAAATAGAAAATAAAAACAGAAGAAAATGGAGCCTAAAATAGTTAAAGAAAAAAGATAAAATACTAATCATTTAACTAAAGCAATCAAAATTAAACTGAAATCAAATACAAATCTTAATAATTTACAAAGTTCAATATGTGAGTATTTTTTGACACATCATATTTCAAAGAAAATATTAAAAAAAAATCATTTTGAATGAAAGGAGAATTCCTTAATTGATTCATTATCAAATCATGATATATCCATTTAAATAGAAAGAAAGAAACAAAAGCAGCTATCCGTGCTTGGCACGTTCTTCTAGGAATTCGCGTTCATTGGTGCAAAATTGAAATAGATGTTTTCATCCTTTAGACTTTCTATATTTATTAGTAACAAACTTGCCAAACTTGTCATCTTAATTAGCAACAATGTTACTTCTTTGGTTGACAGAGAAAACAAAAAAACATGTCAAACTCTTCAGCCTTCAATATTACTTCATTCTGACTTCATTGTAAAACAAAATCTTCCAACTTGATAATAACAAAACTTTGTCACCCCAACCTATATATGCATGCACCTTTCATCTTGCGCTTGCCTCTTTTGTCCTCATCATTAGCTTTTCAACCTAGATCAAGATGATAGCTAAGCCTAAGCCATGGTTGATTCTATCTACTCTTCTATTGGCTGCAAATTGCATGCAACAATGTGTTCGTGGAGAATCACAAGTGCCTTGCCTTTTTATCTTTGGAGACACTCTATCTGACAATGGAAATAACAACCTTCCAACATCTACAAAGTCCAATTACACACTAGGGGTGTACAAGACCCGGTCCGGCCCGACAACCCGTCCTGAACCGAAGGCTTCAAGCCGGGTTTGACTCGGTCTCTAAAAGGAAAAAAGGACAAGAAAGCAAGACAGTCCAGAACCCGGCTTCGGGTTGGGACGGGTTTGAGTTGAACTTCGGGTCACTCGGTGGAGCCAGATTATTATTATTAATTTATTATTATTATTATTATCATTACATTTTGGTAAATACTTCGTCGTTTTGCTATCAATTTTCCAAGATTTACAAAGATATAGTTTAGAATAATAGAATCCACTTACTGTTGGTGGCATTTCCATTACTCTGGCACAGTAGAAACAAAAATGGATTATTTGCTTACTTAAAGTTTAATATTTCTATTGCAACTCACTAAAGTTAAGCTCAAAATGGATGATTTGCTTTCTTAGATTTTAGAATTGCCCCTGCGACTTTCCTTAATAGCCCAAGGTGCATAGAAAGTTAGTTAGAAAGTTAGTAGGTTTGAAAAAACAAAAAAAAATATGATATGTAATGTTAAAAAAAATTCTATAAGAGATAACCCCTTAACATCCCCCTTCAAAAAAAATCAATGAGATATTTTTTCTCCAGAATGTCTAATACTTTCACTCTTTATGAACTAAATTTTTTATAAAGCAAAACATGAATGTAATTTCATTTTCTTTGGAGTTTATACATTTTTTTGTTATACAGAATAATATAATCTACGTAAAGAAAAAAATTTATCACGTGCAATGTGGATTTCTAATAATATAATGTGTCTTCCTCTTCCCTCCACTCCTTGACTATAAAATCTAACTTTCTAATAATGTGTAATGTGTATTAAGTTTATGTCTTGAACTTCTCACCATGATTAATGAGCATTATATAAACTTTTGGCTTACACTTCGAGGTCAAACCAATGTTGTCTTACTTGGGTCCCGGTTTTCGCTAAACTCATGTGTTATCAGATTTTTTCAAGTTGAAGATCGGATTCAGGTCTATAAAATTAACCCGGTTAAAATTTAGGGACGGGTTAAGGACATATATAACCCGTCCTAACCTTGTCACATGAACACCCTATTACATAGCACATGGCATCGACTTCCCAATAGGCCCAACTGGAAGATTTACCAATGGACATACGTCAATTGACCTAATTCACCATTTTTTTAATCATAAAAAAAGCCAATAATTAGTTAAGCCCTTCACGTGTCCTTTCCCAGTTCTATTTTCTTATCCCACACTTCAATTTCTATTATATAAAATAATGTCCTACTAGGACACGTGGCATCTCTTGCTGAATTGATTTCCCGCCAAGCTTTTTCTTTTCTCGCTCAGGCACTTTCTATTTTTTCACGGGCTTTTTTTGGCGCTTACTGTCTGGTGTGGTGTTTGCATTTATATATATATATATATATATATATATATTATTGATGTAGTTCAACCAGTATTTATTTATTCACTTAGTGATTCATTGACTGAATAGCCTTATCAAGTCAATGATTAGTTTGTAACACATTATTTAGTAGACAAATTACCCAGGTGTCTCTCTGGATTTAATTTTTTTTCTTTATATTACACTATTTTTCCAATTCATATAATTAATTATATATTAAATATATTAAATTATGATAAATATATTTAACGAGAAACATATATAATATTATATTGTCGTATAAATTAAAGAATATTTATGTAGGATTAATAAAAAAAATTATAATATCGTTATTACACTATTTTTCCAATGCATATAATTATATATTAATATATTAAATTATTATAAATATATTTAACGAGAAACATATATAATATTATATTGTCATATAAATTAAAGAATATTTGTGTAGGATTAATAAAAAAAAATTATAATATCGTTAAATCTCTTATGTCATATAATGACACTTTTTTTTTTTGCCACTGTACACCAAAAAAAAGTTAACTACAGGAAACAACAAATGTGATGACAACATGTCTAAACTAATAAATGTTATGGAGACTAAGCATTATATTACTATTTCTATTAATTGTTTGCTTATATTTTTTTTTTTCGGCATGTGTTGAATGTAATTAAGCTTGACTTAATTTTTTTAAATTGAATTTATTCATGCTATTTTTTTAATAGCATTTATATTTTAGAAGCACATAACCAATTATGTATATAACTACTTCCTATTATTTATTTTGCCTTAAAGAAAATTCGATTGCCTTTTCATCTTGACAACCATTTTAGTATAAATATAGATATCGACGAGACCCGTGTGATTACACGGGTCAAGGAACTAGTTTTTATTTAGCTCACTAATTAGCGTTTAACCAAGGCAGCTCAATTTCTGGGATTTGAGAATTTCATCCCACCCTTTGCAAACAGTAATGTCTCAGATATGCATCCGGATCAGCTGGGATTCGCCCTGAGAGATATAAATCAAATATACCCTTTATATATAATTTCTTTCTTTGTTCATGTCTACCTTTAAGTGGTTTTTGGTATAATTTGAGAGGATTTGTTTCAATGCTCACGCATGCCACTAAATAAGTGTTACACGACGCAGAGTGCCAATATAACAATTTGGGAGTACAGACGATAAATCACAGAATCATATATTCCGAAATTGCTACCAGACTTGGAGGTTTTGACAAAGCTAAACAATACCTTAACAAGTGCTTGTATTACGTGAATATAGGCAACAATGATTACATGAATAATTACTCCCTTCCCCAGTTTGACCCAACAAGCCATATCTATTCCCCTGAGCAACATGCGAACATTCTTCTTGCCCAGTTATCTCAATATATACAGGTATTTTACAATTTTCTATTTGTTTTTCACTTTGTCTCACAAATTGGCGTGGGGTTACTTTTAGTAGCATACGTAATTATAAATTGAAATTAAACTATTGGATCAAGTATTTATTTATTATAGTAGGGGTAGTTTGGAGGTACTTTTGGGTCTTATAGTTTAAAGGCTTTTTAGAAGCCTCTTGACTTGAAGAGTTTAGGATTCACGTACTTCGGAAATAATTTCATTTACTAATGTAGTTTATTTACCTATTTATACTTTATTTAGTAGAATTAAATTATTAACATAAATACTAATGGCATGATGCATTATTTTTTTTGGTAGAGACCACAGGTATCCTCCACTGGAAGAAATCCTGCTCGAGTCAGGTAAGGCCACTATGAGCGGCAAAGCTCTCCCTCCAAATAACATAGCTGCATAGTCAAAACTCGAACTCGAAACTACTAGTTAAGCTAGAAAAACCTCTGCCAGTTGATCTATGCACTCGGTGGTTAGCATGAAGCATTACACTAACTCATTATATCAACCAATGTCTTCAGCAAATAAAAAATAAAAAGACAAACTAATGTCCCATGTTAATGACGTATTCGTGGGAAAGGTTGCAACGCAGACTTCAACCAAATACAAGCTAAGCCTTAAAAAAGAAAGATACAAGCTGAAGCCCGGCCCAGAAAATTGAACCTGCTTTGAAAACATTGCAGCTGTGTCAATCACACAAAGTTGGAAGGACCAAAATAAAAAATAAAAAAAATCACACAAAGTTGGATTAATTAAATTTTTAGCTTTTAGAAAAATTTATTTTCTTATTTAATTTTTCATTTTTTAATTTTTTATTAATTTTTCATAAAACATTATTTCTATGAAATTATTTTTTGTACCTACCAAAAAATTATTTTTTTTGTAGTTTTCGTTTCTCATTTAATTTCTTTAAATATTATAAATTTTTTATCTTTCTAAATATCATAATTTTTGTATTTGATCCTTCAAAATGTCTCGATAAAAAATGGTTATATTTAGAAAGAATATAAATAAGAAAAAATGAAAAAAATAAGTTAAAGGATTTCTTACAAAAAAATATTTTATTAAAGATTTATTTAAAAAATTAAAAATAAAGGACCAAATTAAAAAAATGTAAATTTTTTAGTAGTCAAAACCTTAATTAAGCTAACAAAATTATAGGATGGGTTTCAACAACTAATTTTTACACTCGTATATATCTTTTTTTTAATCTTTTTTACTCTTTAATCACCTCATTCATCATATTTATTTCCTTTCCTCTCTTTCCTTCTCAGGGCATGTCAAATAATCATTTTTGGGATTTAAAATCCTAATAGGTCTAGAACTTCGGAAGTTAAAAATAGGTTTGTCGTCATCGAATTTAAATTTTCACGTATTTATGTAATTATATAAATAGATAGTTATTTATACTAATTAACTTTGAGACAATTAAAGCTTGAATCTGGCAAAGTTTACTTTGATTATAGAATCCTCATATTATTGCTCCAACTAATTAGTCGTCATTTGACCACCCCAGTATGATTTACTCCTATATTGGATACAGTTTATAATTATAAAAAGATGGTTTTGGGGGTGCAGGCATTGCATGACTACGTTGGGGCCAGAAAATTCGTGCTAGTTGGGGTGGGTCTATAGGCTGCACTCCAAATGCCATCTCTACGCATAGTACAAATCAATCTTGTGTTGAAGAGATGGACAATGCTGCGCCCATGTTCAATGTCAAGCTTAAATCTCTAGTGTACCAATTCAATAACAAGTTCTCTGTTGATTCCAAATTCATCTTTATAAACAGCACAGCCGGAAGCCTTGACAGTTCCCTTGGTATATATTTCGATTTTCTTATACTTCATTTCACATTCTATATAGATTAAATCAAGGGCAAAATATGTTTTAGGTCCCTCAAGTTTTGGTTAAAATTGGTTTTAGTCCCTGTGTTTTAAAAATGGTGATTTGGTCTTTGTATTTTTTTTAAATGTGATGGATTTAGTCTTGTCAAGTCAAAATAAAATAAAGGGTCAAGAACAAAATCTACCACATTTTAAAAATACAAGAACTAAAATCACTATTTTTAAAATGTAGGAACCATAAGCAATTTTAACTAAATCTTGAAGGACTTAAAACACATTTTATCCTTAAAACAATAGAATGTCTTACAATTTGATTTGGGTGCACACAATATATAACCATGGTTCATGTGTTTCAAGTTTCACTATTGCGGATGCTTCTTGCTGCCTGGTAGGGGTGAATAGGTTGTGCGCTCCTAATCAAACACCATGCCAGAATAGAACTGCGTACGGGTTTTGGGATGAATTCCATCCCACAGAAGCTGTGAGCCATATCATTGCATTAAGTTCATATGATGGTTCTAATCCAGACCTCAATTACCCAATGGATATTAAACGCCTCGTTCAATCCTGATGATTCAACTCAAACTACGACGGCGTCCCTAAATAATTTCTTATCATGGACAATAATTTGTATTCAGCTAAATAAGTGACGAGTTAAATACAACAAAACATATTAAATAGTCTTATGTGTTTTTTCTTTACTCCCACCGATAAAAAATATTTACAACTTAACCTTATTGTTTAAATTTAACCATTATGCAAATAATTATTAGACTTACTTAATATCTTGACACAAATATAACAAAATTATTCAAATTTATAACAATAAAATTATGTAATTGACAACACAACAAACTTTTTAATAGCTAAATTGTTTGTAATTTTGTTAGCCTGATTGTAAATAACTAACAGTTGGTTTTGTTGTTGGTGATGCATGTATCTTATGTAACACCCTAAAGGGTATTACTATAATTAGGTCTAGATTTCTAAAAATGAAAAAAAAAAAACAAACTTAAAAATGTAGGAACAACATGCAAATACTACTCATAAGTATAATTAGATATTATATATAAACAATACAATAAAAAAAACACATACATACCTAATACAACTCATTTATCACCCGAAGGTGTCGTACAAAATATAAAAAATACAAAAAACACAACGTGAACTAAACTATGTCTTCTTGTACGTGACTCCAAGCTCCATCTGCACATGTCTTCACCTGTATCCTGAAAAAGGGGAAACTTAAAGGAGTGAGACATAATGTCTCAGTGAATGCTCTAAGGACTCTACAGCTGGGTTAGATTCTTCTACTCGGACAACCTCCATCATTTATCTCTCATAGCCTTAAACTCACTAGGTCTCTCATAATTCTCCATACCTATGGTCTAGTCTACACCTTTTAATCTTCAATTCTTCCTATGTTAACTACTTTCTCATTCTTCCAACTGTTATATTAGTTTACTATCTCATTCTCAACCTAAGAACTCTTTCTTACCCAAAACACTCTCTAGTATTTAAACTCTTCATGTTTAGATTTTATTCTTTTTTCTTTTGATATTTAAAGTTGTCTTCTAGGAGTCAAGTCTAAGGTCACAAACATTCTAAAATATTCTTGACACTCCTTTAACGCTCACCTTGATACTCTTATGTTATTCTCTCTTACTTGTCTTATACCTTTCTATTATACTGTGAAGGAATTCACCTATTCTCTATCTTATTCACAACTAATATTATCCAACTAGAACCCTCATGACACTATCCTAGGGCCTAGCCTCTCACTTATCCTTAAGATAGCAAACACAATTTTAATTACAAGCATACATTTATTTCACATATTTTGCCTAATAACTAGACATATGCATCATTTTGTTTCATCAAACAAGCATAATGTACATTCATAACATGAGCACATATGCATAATCTCGACACTTCATCACAAGACACAATTTCGTCTTCACACATGTTCACATTACATCAATCGCTCATGAAGGTCACACAGACTTCACATAATTACAATTGTAGCACACTTCAACATATCACACAATAACAAGATGCACATGCATGCTATGTTCCTAAACCACTATTCATGCACATGTGGTACCAATCTAAACTTTTCAGAAAGTAGACTAGGAGTAAATGCACGGTCATAAGAAATGTCATTGGTACTGATGCCTTCGGCTTTCGCACTCTCAACTAGTATGATATCCCCTGACGACTAGTTAGGGTTACCCAGTTTTTCCAGTACGCCCCAGCTCCATAGGATCAGCATGGACCATTGGAGTTTTCCCAACAAGATAACCCCCAATGCTAGGGTTAGACAACCCATCACGGCCTCCACCAGCCAGATTCCTACATACTTTCCTCATCACATAATTCAAATGTTATGATGCTTGGTCATATATAATGCTTACAACTTTTCATAGGCTTTTATCATGAAACACTGACATAAGTTCATATCACACCCAGTTTTCTCAAGGTAAATAACAATCACAAGTATAAACTTAACGAGGCATAAAAAAAGACACAATAATAAATTAACAACTGCAAAAAGAAGTTCATAGACACAAAAAACAGAATAACAAAGATTGTATCCACCCAGCGGAACAAGAGGTCTGCCCGGCGGGTATCAAAACCCCGCCCAGCGAGTCCATGTCAGGACCCAACCCGCCTAGTGGGTCTGCGCGCCCAGGGCCAATGTGGACTCAGGTTTTGAAAAAAAAGTTGTCCAAAGACTATCTAATCTATAAACTCCTTATTCCTTCACAATTCCCTCCAAACTCATCAAATCCCTAATCTTAAGCATAAGGAGGGGAAAAAAGTAAATAGATGAACAAGAACAAAATAAAGGACAAGGAAGAACAAGGGAGAGAGCACTCACCTTTAAGAACACGCAAAGCTGAGTTATAGGGCTTGCGTTCTCTAATTTCTATTCCTTCTTTTTCTCTTTTTCTTCTCTTTTCTCCTCATTCTTTCTAACTTCTTTCTTCTTATATTTTGTGACGACTAAACCTAACCCTCATTCTCTATTTTCTTCTTATAACATGTGGGTGGGTATGTGGCTTAGTGGGCTTTAGTCCCTTATTGGGCCCCAAATGCTCTTTTGGGTTCTATGATAACATTCTTACTAATTTCTAATACTAAGGTGTTGATAACAATAACGCTAATAATAACAATAATAATAATATAATAACAATACCATAACAAAGAATTAATAATAATAATAATAATAATAATAATAACAATAAGTGATCTAATAACAATAACTCTTAAGACGTCTTTTGTCTAATAACACATAGGAATGGTCCTACTAAGAGCTACCTCATAGTTTATTTATAGTACCTGAAATTTGGGGTGTTACAACTCATGCCTTAGATTGTTGTCAAACACTTAATATCTTATCGAGTAAACTATTGGTAATTACTGATAACTACTCGTAAAGCGTTACATATCTCCAGGTCTATACCCATATGGTTCCATAGTTGTCCATAAGTCATTGGTCATTTTTGTTCATTGAAAATTTCTCTATGTTTTCGACATAATTTATGATTTTCTTGTACCCTATGTTTGGTTAGGTAGAATCATGAAGAAGAGAAAAGGATAAAATGGAAAAGGGTTGGTTTTTTTTTTTTTTCCTCCTCCATTATTTGGTTTCACAGTAAAAGGGGAGGAAGATGTTATGTAGGTAACACATGCAAAGAAGCATATTCTTTCCAAATTGGAAAGAAAGTGAGAGGAATGGACTCCTTTTATATAAAAAAGACTTCACCTTATTTTTTTACACTTCTTATTTTTGTAAGAGATATTTATTTCATTTTATATACATGTTTATTTTTTTTCTTCTACTTTTTACACAAACAAGAGGAAAGAAAAGTTTTAACCTTCTTTTCTCTCATTTTCTTTCTTACCAAACAAAAATCATCTCACTTTCTATTCTTTTTCTTTCTTTTCACCTTTGTCTCTAAACCAAACATATCAGTAGTTTAGCTCATTCTTGCAAATAATAATATTAAAAAGATATACAAACAAACATGACATTAATAATAATATTTAAAAAGTGAATGAAGTTTATTCTACCATTAATTTATTTATACTTCATGGGATATAATTGAAATGTAATGACCATGACTTAGAATTTGCTTCATTTAGAGTAGTGTCAACTAATTTAAATTGAAACCCTCATCGATTTAGCTTTTTCAACGAATTATGTATTATATTTTCTTTTTTTGTCATCCAAAAGTGAAAATATATTAGAAATGGGTATAAGGGGTACGCAACCCTTATACATAATGCACAAACCCATTTAGGTATAAAGTTTCTACTCAACAAACTTGTCATCCCTCAAATAGCATAGACAAAGATTGTGACAGAACATATGGCTCCCATCTTATACCTATAATGGTACTACAGTCCCTTCAAGCATTCTATTGGGTACATTGATCACTCATAATATGAAAATAATGATCACTCATACCCAAGATCTAATTTAGAATTAGGGACCTCATTCTTGAAAATAATGATATTCCTACGCACACATAAAGTCCACATGAAGGCAAACCAAACAACCCATCATGCCATTTTTATTTTCTTCCCATAAAGACCATCAGTATGTTGTAAGAAATGACATTTAGTCTCTGTGGGCAACGCAACTTGGACCCCTAATTAACCACCTATAGCACTATTTCCAAATGTGATATGAAAATCTACAAGAGAACATGATGTAAGCAGTTATTTCTTCCTCCAATTGGCAAAATGGACAGTTGAAGTCTTGATTTAATAGCATGATATTTCTCTTCCTCAAGTTATCTTTTGTTTGTATCTTGTCAAGTACCATCTTCCATGAAAAAGCTAAAACATTTAATGGTAAGTGTACCCTACAAGCACACGCACACACACACAAAAAAAGTGTGATCAACAAATCCTACATACAATTCTTGTTGCACAGTGTATGTAGATTTCACTGTATAAGTTCATGTGCTATCCCACTTCCATGTCCACTTATCAACAAATCCTTGGTTTGATATAACCGCACTTAAGGCCAATAAGAATTCTTCCATCATAGGCTTTTCCCATTCAAACAACTCCCTCCTCCACATAAAGTTCAATTCCCACACTCCTACCCCCTTCACATTTCTCCCACATAGCACTGCTATTGATATGAATGCATATACAATCTACTGTATTTTTTACACAACCCTTCACCCTTTAACCACTTTTTATGCCAACATTTTTCAAAGATACACATTCATTCTGCTCTGCTTCATCCTAGTGCTCAGGAACAATGCTGGGGAGCTCTCCTTGGTGCCTCAATACATTTTCTTCATTTATCCATCATTTTGGTTGGTTCACTCTTCAATGAATGGCTAGATTCACCCTAGTTGGGATTTGATGTAACTAAACCTACTCTCATGTATACATTTTAAGTTATTTATTGAAGTTTAAGTTTCATTCATTTGTGTCTCTACTTCATGTTATGGTCTGATCTCCCATGACTTGATTTTTATTGTTCTAGATGTTTTTGGAAAACACTTTCTTTTCATAAAACTGAAGTGAGCACCTAATGAACCTTATGTCTAGGAATGGAACATGGTTTATTAGTCATCTCTTAACCTCTTCTCTTAAAGCAAGTTATTTGGGTAAGCTAATCAAGGGATAGTTGGTTTAAAACAAATAACTTAGATCTACTCTACTAAGGGATTAGGGTTTAGATAATTTTATGGATTGATGGTAATGAATGGAACGTAAACTCAATGGGTAACTTCTATGTTTCATGAGAGGACGGTTTAGTGCAATCAAACCCTAGCGTTTCCTTTTATTGTTGTGTAATTTATTTTCTGCACCTTAAGAGTTCATAAAAATTCCTTTGAGAACTTATCGCTTGTTTATGTGAATATTTCTCTTCATAGCATTGTTTGTGAAAAACCTAGTATTACACAAGTCCATTGGGAGACAATACTCATACTTATCACTGTCTACTTGTACAATTTAGTACACTTACTAATGGGTTAACAAACACATATAGGCATTTTAAAGGATAGAAAAAAAATAAGGGAAGAGAAGTCAAAACAGATTTGATAAGGCATACAAGTCTTCCAAAGGATAATTGCTTCTATTTCCATAAAGATAACTTTCTACACATTTTTGTACCATTGGTTTTCAAGTTGCTTCTCTCCTAGGATTTACACTAACTTGGATGCCCAAATACACAAATGAATCTACAATGTTTTGCAATTTGACGATGAGACATATCTCATTATGACACTTTCTCCCACCTGTATACCAACCAGTTTACTATTGAAAAATAATTTTAAGTCTAGAGGTTAATTCAAAACATCTCATTAAAATACTCTTCATGGCAATCACATTCTTAAGCCTCCACACAAAATAGTGTGTCATATGCAAACTATAACAAAGAAATTTACGCGCTTTCCTTGCTCACTTTGAAACCTAAAAAGATATTACACCTTATTGCTTGACTCATTAAACTCGCTAATCCTTCTAAAACAATTACAAACAAAAATTAGACAATCAAATCAATGACCCTCTTTGAACCCTTACCTCCTTCGTCAAACTCCCATTCGCCAACAAGGACATTGTTGCTGATTAGAGACATCATTTGATCCAATAATCCACTTCTTGTAGAAACCCAATCGAGCCATCATATAATACAAAAATTCCTAGCACATTGAGTCATACACCTTATCAAAATCCACCTTGAAGATAAGATGTGGCTTCTTCTTTCATTTGGCATCATCCACCACCTCATTTGCTATAAGTACCACATCCAACATGTTTCTCCCCCTATAAATCTGCATTGTCTCTCATTATTACCTCCTCCAACACCTTCCTTAACTCTAAGACAACACTTTCACAATAATTTTGTACGTGCATCCTATAAGGGATATTGGGATCTAAAATCCCTTAATTTCCACAAATTCTCAATCTTGGGAAAGGTTATGAATGACTAGTTGCCCCTTTTAGGCAGTACCCTATGAAGATAAAATTCATCCATGAATCTCACAATGTCATCCTTTAGTATATGCCAAAACGATTTGATGAATTTAAAGTTATATCCTTCCAATCTAGGACTCTTATTTCCATCACAATCCCAAATTGCTTTTTTAATTTTTGCCTCATCAAATCTTACTGTAAGCTTTCTATTTTCCTCCTCCCCAATTGTTTTAAACAGTATATTCAAAGACCGACCTCTCCTATGCACTCTCGCAGAATTTGATTCAAAAAAAAAAAAGACTCTTTCACTCATTCTTTAACTTTTTGTGGATCCTCCTCTCATTTGCATTCTCTTATCAAACCTTTTCACTACATTAGTGTCCGTTTACTTCTATTTTCATTTCCTATTTTTATTTTCTGTTTTCACTTTTTAATTACAAAATTGCCACCTTGTTTTCAAGGATTTGTATAGGAAATAGAGAAAATAACTTTTTTTGTTTGTTTTATCTGTTTCCTATACAAATATTTGAAAACAGGAAACAAATTGAAAATAATGTGACAATTTTGTGATTAAAAAGAGAAAATAGAAAATGAAAACACAAGTAAACAGGACCTTAAGGCCCGTTTGAGGTGATTTTTAGTTGTGAGTTTCAAAATTTTCAAAAACTGCAACTAATTTTTAGTTTTTGAAAATTAGTGTTAGTTTTTTTCTCAAATTTTTGGTTTCAAAATAAACTCATTTTGAATTTTTTATTTTTTTTTAAAATTTGTTTAAGAGTATGTTTGTGTGGTGGCAACAAAGGTGGCGATAGTGGTGGTGGTGACGATGACAGTGACAGTAGTGGTGGCGCTGATAGTCGTGGTGGTGATAATAGTGATAGCAGCAGCGGCGTTGGTGGCGGCTTTAGTGATGGTAGTGGGAAGAGTCATTATCAAATGTAGTGATATATACTTTTTTAAAAACTAAAAACTAGATTCACAAAACCTTTTTTCTTGGTTTTTGAAAATGAATGTAAAAGTGTTTTAAAATTGAGTTAAAAGCATTTCAATTCCATTTTAGTCAAACACGTTTTGTTTTGAAAATTGAATTTGAAAACCAAAAACCAAAAAACTCACAACCACCCAAAACGGCCCTTAGTTTTTCTTCTTCTCACGATTTCCGTTTTTATATTCTAATCATGACCTTCTATAGTTTAAAATAAACCACGTACAGAATATCATATCTCTATTGTTTAAATAACTATAAAAAAAAATGTGACAACAATTTAATTTATTTTATTGATTTTGAGCCGTGAAACTTCAACTGCAAAAACTGTGATCTATTCCTATATTATAAATCTGAATCCTAATTCTTGAATAAGAGTATTTTTAAGACTTATTTTCACTCTCATTTAATCACATGTCTTATCTTATTTAATTTAATTTTTTAATTTTGTATTCCTCTTTCAGATATATTTCTTAAATTTAATTTGATTTAACAATTAGTCTTAAAAAAATTTATTTCTCAACCATCTCAAACCACCTTTTATCTTTTATTTGTATAGTTAATTTTCTTAACTGTTTATCTCTTTCAATTTATATTTTCATCTTTATTTGCTAATTGAATTTCAATAATTTTTGAAAATATTGACAATTAAAAATAACATTGTATCACAATATAAATTTTTTATCATAAATCTAAAATATAATATATATGTTCAAAAATATTTATTTGTTACATATTTTTATTATAATATAATTTATAATTTAAAAATGTTTATTTATTATAAATTTAGTCATATAAAAATAAATATTTTCTTGTGCTAAAATCCTAGTTTATTTTTTAACTACACACTATCCTGGTCCTTCTTCATTCGCATTTAAATGTGTAGTCAAGAATTTAGCTGGACTCGCATTACATACATTTATATTGAGAATATTTATTTACCTTATTAATTTTAGGATTTAATTTTAATATATTATCAGTGTAAAAATTTATATTATTAATTAATTAACTTTAAATGTGACTTTTAAAATAATTATTAAATAAACCAGTAATCATACCATACATGTTAATCCACAATAGGATAATATAAAAAAAAATTGCATTAATGTGTTCTAATTAAATTCTTGCTTTTATATTATTAAGAACTGTTATTTATCATATATATTACTAAGAAATGTTATTTAGCATATAAAAGTCAATTTCTTTTACGAAATTTAAAATTTGACAATGAAAACAATTCAACAAGATACGTATTTGTTTAATCAAAAGAATAACATATATTTAATAAACAACATAATTAGATTTATAATAAACATCATAAAATGCATTAAGGACCTAATGCAAAATAACATATATATGATAAACCCATGGATAATCTAATTTCACGTCACATATATAGCACAGAACAATCAATTTCTTTTCTCTTCGAGGACGAGGGATTACATTTATAATTTTGATACTGTTACTAATTCTCTTGTAACGTACGAGGATATACGGTTCAATCTGCTGAGACGCTTAATTCTTATAACCATAGAGAAATGACATTCCACAGGTTAGAAATTCCAAAATTAGTGACTAGACACATTTATGTTATGAAGGCAATAAATAAAATTACGCTTATAATAAATTAAAACTTTCAGGAAAAAAGGCACACCTATAGATTCTGTAGTTCAAGACTCCTTAAGGTAAAAGTCATGTTTTGTACAGGTTGATGGTTAGTCTTTAATTACACAAGCAAGGGCATGATGCCTTTGACACTACTGTACAAAGCATGATATATAGAAGCTACGTACCCTCAAAAAATATAATGAGAGGGAAGAAAGAAAGAAAAGAGTTACATCTAAATCTTCTTCTTTACTTCTCCAATCTCTTTCTTCCTTTATATGAGTATCTATGCATTAGTTTCCAAATGAAGCAATTTCTCTCCTTATTCTTGCTCACCTTTTCCCCTTCTAACTACAGGAGGTTATTAACTTATTTTATTTTTGCATAATATATAATTGAAATGCCTCAATATTATGAATTCTATGTATATATTTAATATATTTTCCCCATATATCCTTTCATGCATGGCCTCTTACCTTTCACTTATTCTCCACCGCTTCATTTCAAGGAATGAAAGGAGCACCTTCATGGACAGGAAAATGGGAAATTACTTGAGCAGTGCTAGGTCTATGTTGGCCCCCTTGATCAAATGATATGAAATTTGAATGGTAGTACTCAACAAACCCACTATTGTTTTTGTTATTGATTACCTCATGCATACTTTGACCCTTCATATGTTTCCCAGGAACTGATGAGTCTTTCATAAGGGAACCACATTGTCTAGGCTGTGTTTGATAGAAAACTTTGGAGACCACCAACTCCCCTTCCTTCTCCTCTTCATCACTGCCAAGGTGGTATTGGTGCATGACCCAATTTGTTTTCTCTGGCTTTCTTTGCTTTCCATAGTTTGTGTATAGTACAAGGATTTTCTTGTACCCTTTCAACTTGGCACTGTTGTAGACTGGCCTGGTTTTACCTGTTTTGTGCCAACGTGTCTCACTTCCATCCTCATCTGAGTGCACCTTTCTCCTTTTCCTTGTTCCTGTTGTATATGCCTTGGAAGGCCGGTGAAAGAAATGGCGGATCAGGCCATCTTTGCTAACTCCTGCAGTAAAATTTTAATAAAGCAATTAGATGTTAATTCATATATACAGCAAAACAAAAATATAATAAAACTATGGTTAAATATGTTTTGCAATCTCTAAAAGTATCATGTCTTTCAAAATTAGTTTTTATTTGAGTTTTATTAATTAAAAAAAAACCATGTGCTTTTAATCTTTAGTTGGTGAGAGACAGGAAATATGCTATTTTTGTTGAATCTAAGGACTAAAAATGAATAATATTCAAAGAGAGAGACTAAAATTAAAGACAACATATTTTTAAAGCATATATCTTCAATAATACTAATAATTTATCATCTAACGAAGAACATTTTGTACTACGTGTATAATTTATAATTAAGATAAGGAACAGATAATAAGAAGCTAGGTGCTACGTAATGGCAAGGTTAGTTGAAGAGTAATATCCCCCTTGTACGATGACATGCTTGTTAGATGGAGGTTTCGTCCAAATGATAAGATAATGTAAATAATTTAAACTTAAAATTAATAATGTAAATGGTCACATCTCTTCTGCCTAAAAATTGCTGCTTCAACAAAACTGATGTTTTCTTCTTCATGTTAATCGAAAGGTAAGTCACTTGTGACCATGTTATTCTGGATTTATGTAGTGTAGCTACGTTGGAAGTCAACATATATTAGGTAAGTGAGGATTACATGTAACTTATTGGACATATAATACAAAGATTTTGCTTACAAAAGAAATTAAAGACTAGATTTTTTTTTGTTGCTGTTGAACAATGATTATATCGAGGTTTGAATTTAAAACTTCATGGCAATCCAAACTTTTTATCACTAGGCTGATTCTAACGAGTAAAGATTAAGATTTTAAAGTTTAGACTCATCAGAAATTAAGAAACATAATAGTTAAGAAATTCTAATGAATGAATCAAACAGGATTTGAGAGATTGAATATATTGTAAATTTGTAATTGACCTGGCAACTTCTCTGGATGAGTATAGCAGATTCCATTCTCGCCTTCAAGAGTGGGAATGAACTCATCAATTAGCGGGTGAAGCTTATGAATATCAGACCGCACCTTCGCTTCCAAATGTTCAAGAATCTCTTGATCTGTGGGATCAAACTTCACTCCAGCAGGCAGTCCAGGTAGGTCATGAATTCCACCACCCTAATTAATCAAAACGTACCACAATTTATTTATTCTTTCTCTCATAAAGAACACCAAAAAAAAAATGAAAAATGAATCAAACTAAGACCAATATATAATTTCACCCTCAAAAGAAAGACTAATCAAAAGGGTAATGATATCTGTATGTTCATTAACAAAAGGTTAATAATCAAGAACCTGCTCTTGCATTTGATATGATGCCCACACGTAGGACAAGTTCTAATTATGCTATCCTTTCGTCCCTCCACTATGATGTTATGATGATTGTTTTCAGGATCACTGCAATGAGTCATTTCCTTGTTTTTCTCTTCTCTTCTTCACTCATTCCATTTGTGGAGACCCTTTTTTCCTTGTTTCCCTCTTCTGCTGCTATAAAACAAATGGAACACAAACTAAAAGAGATCGAGACCGAGGGGACAAGAGAGAGAGAGAGAGAGAAACGTTTGAGTTAAGAGAGGGATTTAAAGTAGTAATAATTAATAAAAGGGACAAAAGGAAAACTTGTCTCTTCTAAAGCTTGCTCCCCTCATGCTACTACTAGTTAAGGTGTGGGAAGGAATTAAATTCTTTCCCACTTTTGCATGAGTGAATATTGCAGTCCTTCCCAACTTCTGCTTGCACTTAGCGAGAAAATGAGAAAGAGATGCCCAAAAATCTAAATAGAGAGTGAGATTAACAATTAGAGACAGGGTTGGTTGCACAAGGAAATATAAGAATAAAAAAATGGGATTGCTTTGATCTCAAGTTTAGTTCTGCTTTGTATATGGTATGTGAAAACTTGTAGAAGAATAAATGTAGGTTTTTCGTTCCTTTTTGTCTTTGCTAGTGTTTTTGTCCCTTTTACTCTGACTAAAGGTAGCTCTGACGAGTTTCTTAAATAAAACAGGTTTAAAATTGGAAAATAAACAATTAAAATATGGATAGAGAGTTGAGTGGGATTAGGGCAACCTAATGTATAAGCACAAAGAATTTAGGTCCAATGTCACCCTGGAGTGTAGATAAAGTTAAAAAATATAAATACTTAGAAAAAATAAGAGAAATTAAATTGAAGTGAACAATTTTCAGCCAACCATAATTCCATTCCTTCACGTAGACTTCTCATGCATACCAAGAAACCCCTTATCTCTCTATCTCTTTCAAGTACTGAGATAACTTTGACAGTCTTAGCTCTCAATGTCAACAATGGTTGTAGGCGTACATTATCTGCCATATGGCAAAAGCAAACGTGATCTTGTGTCAAGAGATTATAATTAAAATACTGGAAAACAGTGTCCAATAGTTTTCAACATTTTTTTCACCAATAAGATCTTTACTTCTCAAGTTCATTCAGCACAATTGATTTGTCAAAATGAACAAGACAGATTTTGTAAACTAATGAGTTTCCCTAAGATTGGAAGTACTGTCCCTACGTTTGTTTATGTGCTGGCAGTTGTTGGGTTCCTATTGATGCATTTGTATATCTTGGTGAAAATAATTATGCCCACTTTGGTGACCCCTCATTAGGTCTCCTTTGCATGGAATTAAATATTCGTTTTGATTAATTTATTTTATATTTAAAATAGGGTACGATTAAAATTTTATTGAGATTTTTTTAAAAAACGAAAAATAAGTTTTCTTTTCAAAATAACTTTTTATCAAATATGGATATATAAGTAGATGTGTAAATAACATTATTTTTCTTATATCTTATCTATACTATCTATATATAAAATCGTCCAACCACTACACACGTGCAGATTGTTTATTAAAAGGAAAAAAAAAGTTTTTCGCTCAATTGGTTGAATTGTAATTTTCCTTGTAATGATAAGTGTTTTGAATAGGGGACAGATTTTGTCGTGCGAATGCATATGATAGGCTGATATTCTAGTTCGTCTTAAAAGCAATAATGTTATGACTTTCTAGTCATCAACTAGGGGTAAGCATGGCCTAACCCTGCTAATCCGGTCTGACTTGAAGTTGATTTTGGCAATTCTGATTTTAAAATTAGATTTGGTATATTTTGAGAATGAGTTCGAATTATATTTTGGGTCATCTCAACTCAATTTGATGTCTAATATTCTCTTAAAAACATAAATCTTTTAAACAATTATGTATTAATAATAAAAAAATTATTTAATAGATAATATTTTGTATTATATGATATTATATTTACAATGATATTATTTATTTTAAAATATATGTTATAAAATATACCTTAAGTTAAGTTTTATATTTCTTTTTTTTTTCTATGATTTGACCATACATAATGTAAAGATTGATATATTATGTTAAAAAGTCAGGTTGAACCAATCTTGTCCCATATGTTTCAGGTCTTGATCGGGTCAGGTCCAGGTTAAATAAATGACCCGATCAAAATTTTGAACCAAATAAAAATAAAGATAAATTTGTCCCAACCTGTCCCCTATTCATCCCTATCATAAATTCACTAGAAATTCACTTTTATATATTTTAAGTCCACATATCATCTAGTAATTATCTATAAATATTTTAATTATATTAATTTAGTATATTAAAGATACGATCGATATTCAAAATTAAATTGTATATAAACCAAACCAAATTAAAGGGTGCGTTTTACGTTTAGTATTAGATAAACGTGTGTATGAAATGTATACAAAAATGGAAATAGGCATGACAATTTATTTAATAATTGGACATAACTTTTAGGATAATTTATTTAACTAAATAGACTAAGGTTTAAGTATTTCAAAATGTCTATTTATTCTTCTTCTTTTTTTACAGACCATAGGTATATCTTCCGCTGAAAATAATCCTACTCAAGTCGAGTAAGATCACAATAGGTAGCTTAATGTTAGTCTATTAATTATTGGCTAATATATAAAACACACTAACTTAATGTATAATACAATAATTTATTTTAAAGTTGTACTAATTTACAAACTAAAAATTTAAAATTTTTCACCTATTTAAAAGCTTTTATGCAATGTAATTAAATAGGATTTGAGCTAAGTCAAATTTTTATGTTTGCAATTTAAAAAAAAAAAGTTAAGTCCAAGCTAAAAAAAAAACTATAATAAATAACATATCAAGTTCGTATAACATACTCTACAAAAAAAAAAAATCTATTTGTTAATGATTAGTTGTTTAGTTTGTTTGTTTGTGTGTGTGTTAGCAATAGTTAAACCTAGCTTAATTAGCTTTAGCTTCGTTCAATAGTGTCTGGCCGTACTTGATATTAGACAATTGATATTTGCTTTTATATTTAAGTGTGACCAGGCATCAGCCAAACGTGTATCATGACCAAGTGCTAGCATATGGGACCCATATAAATAACACATAAATTTTCACTTTAGTTCATTATTAAAGTTGGCGATCCTTTGTCCCTGCCAAATATAGAACCCCAGCAATATTATTTGTAGGTTGTCTAATTTATCTCAAGTAAAAATAAAGTTAAACAATCCTATCAAAGATAATTTGTGAAATTTTTTATGTATTTAAATATAGTTAATATAACATGAAAAATTATACTAATAATTTTTTGATGATATTATTTAACCTCATTTTTACTTGGAATAACTTAGACAACCCCTGTTCATAAAAGCATAAACTTCCAGGCTACTTGGTGGCCTCATTTGCCATGCCAGTATTATCAACTCTGGAAAGACAAAAAGACATATAGGACATTTCGAACTCCATAAATTATTATAGATTATGCCTTTTCGATTGTGTCCCAATTTTCTTTTTCCATACGTTTTTAGAGCTTAATTTCAAGTAAAATGTGTTTCAACGTCAATGATTAGCATTTTGTTTCTTTAGCTCTCATTTTCCCCTTCCTTTACCGCTCATGCATTATTCTAATTTCTAAAAATACTTCAACGTAGATTATATTGTTTAGTGTTGGTAATTGACAGTTGAAACAGTTTGTGCTGATGTTGTAATAACACACTTAACCTGTAAGCCTTAACTCCATATGCCTCTTTTGATCTTTTAAGATCGTAGGAGAGCTGTTAGATGGGGCCACGCTCTCCATATTTTATTTTCCTATTATTCGAATTAAATATCAAAAGGGGTGGCACACATATGGTTAAATTAAAGGAAAAATAATAATAAATTAAAGAATTGACCATAGTTGTTTTTAGTCATTAAGAAATTTGATAATTAAATATTTCTCTGTTGAAATGTTGAGCCGTTAAAAGATTAAAGTGTAACCTCAAGAGAAACAGGCCCAGAAATTAAAAGCCCGATATGGGAAATATCTGAGTCCACTGTGAATTTCCCCACCAGTAGCGACCGCTTGTCCTAATGTTATTGATGACGTAGACTTAAACAAACTAATTAATTATGTCGTTCAAAATTTTTTTATAAAAGGTCTGTTTGATTCTCTTCGTACTTTTTAGTTTTAAAATTTTTTTCTAAAATAATTTCACACTGCTCAAAATTAATTTCACATTTAAAATGTACTAAGTTTTAAAATTATTTTTAAAATAAGTGTTTTAAAAACTACCTACTAGAGTTGGTCACTCAGCCTAATCTTGATAGGTTAAGTAGTTTGCATGAAGTTTAGGTTTAAATTTTATTATTAAAAAAACAAAAACAATTAGGAGGTGTTTTCTCATCTTCTAGTCTTATCTTGTTCAACATCTCCCTCAATTTCATACTATTATTATATTTCTATCTTGTTCAACATCTCCCTCAATTTCAAGCTCTATTCTTTGTCTTGCACAACCTTCCACCATGTATCTAAGCAACCTAGTTTGGTTGTGTTTTAAAAACTAAATTTAGTTTTGAAAATATAAGTAAATACACCCAAAGTTATTAAGATTCTTGACAAAAAAAAAAGGATTTGGCTAGTGTTAAGGGATATAGTTAGTTTACATTTATAAATTTAAATCTCGTTGTCATTATTGTACATAAAAAAGTAATGAGAAAAAAAGATATGCACTAATAGTATAAAGTTATTTTACACTGTTAACCAATTACAAACTATCATATATAGTAAGTTTGTTGATTTTGATAATAATTGTCCTAAAAGTCACATCAAAGTTAATTTTTAATTAGTTAATAGTATTAAATATTTTACATCGATAGTGTTATCCATTAAACTCAAAAATAATTGTATAAATAAAATATTCACAAATAAAATATAATTAAATATGGATTTGGCATTTTAATCCTTTAAAAATAAAAGAATGCTAGTAATATATTGTTTAACACTCTCTTTCTAATACATTTTTTTATATTAAATGAAATGAATGTGGATTCCACTAAATATAGGAGATTCATTTTCAAACTAATGAGATCCACATAAATTTCAATTAATAAAAAAGAATATATTAAAAAAGTGAGTGTTAGAACATATATTGATAAAACTCTTAAAAATATTTACTTCACAGCTTTTCATATGGACTAATGATTTGTATAGTGGATCTGGCATACCACTAGAGGTTTGGAAACTGAAAAATGAGATTTTAGAAATATATATATATATATATCTGAGTGTGTGTGTGTGTGTGAAATATATAAGTAAAAAGATTAAAAAAAATTAAGTATACCTAAATTCTGATGGAAGTAATTTATTTTAACTTGCTATTACATAAATATACTAATAAATAATTTTTAAATGGCATAAATATATTTAGAATTTAATTTAAATACACTAAAAGTAGTATAATTTTTTTGTATTATCGTCCAATCATATATTATTATGTATGCTAAGATTATTGACTTTTGTAATAATTGCTTTAAAAACGACATGTAGTCATTTTTAAATAGTTAACAGTATATAAAAATCTTACACTATTTAAATATATATTATATTAAATGCTTTTTCAAAAGTGATTATTTTAAACGTTTGAATTTCAACAGAAAAAACAAAACGAAAAATATTACAAGTTGACAGGTATAAGTTATATTTCATTTATCCATATTTTGTAGTATTTACATCAGCATTATGCATAACAACAAGTTTAAAATAAGAATAATTTTAAAATCTCTTACAATATCTTCCGATAAATCATGAATATAATATTTTTATTGAAAAGATAATATTTAATTTCATTAATATAATTTAATCATAATTTTTAATAAAAATATTTTATTTATTAATTCTTTGATCATTACCTTTTTTGTGTGTGTCCTTTGATCATCTTTATCTTTATATTAATATAAATAAAGTAGTCCAGATGAAAAATTCTTATACAATTGAACACTATTTTTGCACAATAACTTTCTTTCATCCAATGTACTTCTTCTATTCTCGCTCAAAATAAGAATAATTTGGTAATTAAATTATTTAGGCAATTAAGGGTATTTATATGACCAATTGTCTAATTGCAATAAATTTAGAACAAATAGTCAATTTATCTCCCACAACCGAGAATTGAGATATTTTTGTAATTTTTATTTTTATTTTTTTTGGAAGAGTATGATAAAACAAAGTCAAAAGCAAGAAGGAAAAACTAGACACGAACAAAACTCACTCCTGCAGCATTAGTTGGGAGGAGGGGAAGAACATAATATGTTATATCTTTTCGTGTATTATTTTTATTTATTGTGTATTTGAATTTAAATTTTAACATTTATTCTGGTCAATTATTCCAATTATTTTTTCATTATTGTTTATTTAAATTATTATATATATTGTAATTTGTTACATAATCTGTTATATCTTTTCATTTATTCTTTTCATTTATTGTGTATTTGAATTTGAATTTTAACATTTATTCTTTCCTATTATTTTTCTTGTTCCAATTTTTTTTCATTTTTTTTTACTTAAATTCTTATATGTATTGTAATTTGTCACATAATATGTTATGTCTTTCAATTTATTCTTTTCATTTATTGTGTATTTGAATTTTAACATTTATTCTGACATATTATTATTTTCGTTCTAATTTTTTTTAATTATTTTTTACAAAAATTCTTGTATGTATTGTAATCTAGCACATAATCTGTTTTATCTTTCCATTTATTGTTTATTTAAGTTTGAATTTTAACATTTATTTTGACTTATTATAATTTTCATTCTAATTATTTTTTCGTTATTTTTTTTTTACTTAAATTCTTATATATATTGTAGTATATGGAGTTTATTGGATACTACTTAGGTAATTCAAATTTCATTAGATTTTAAAAAGGTAAATGCATGTAAATACTACTCCAAATTACAAGATCCTAATTTGTTTTGTTACTCTTAATAAAATCAATTGTCACCAAATTTTAAAATATAATGAGTGTCCTTCTCTTCTATTGTGAATCTGTTGTGAATATCCTCTCATTATATAATCCATTTAGTTGACTTGGAAAAAAAGTTGTTTCATTTTCTTGACCTCAAAACCCTGCCTTTCACTCTTTACCAAAGTTTTCTTATCTAAATATCAATATTTTGTCTAATATTTTTTGTTACTTGTTTAATACTTCTTGCATAATGATGCTAAGGATGTATATGGTTTCTATGACTAAGCTTGGGAGGATCAAGTATAAGATTTTAGGTTGAGTCATTCGATTGTGATTAAGTACTGATTTCAATAACATGAGCCAAATTAATAGTCATGATTTGATTTTATTGGATGACACTAATAGCGTCTTTGGATTCCGGTGAGTTACGCACGTTTCACTCAAATTTCACGTCAAAATCGCAACAATGATGTGAAAGCTATCTCTTGTAGCTTCACAATGGACGTGGAAAACCATATCATGGATGTGTTACCAAACACGCTATAAGAAATTCACAATTTAGCATCATCTAGAAGCCGTTGTAAATCACAAAGGCTAATGCAAAATAATACTTAGTGTCAACTTTGCGTCAGTTTATTAAGAGATGCTGCAAAGCTCAAAGCAAAGCAATTGTGTCTGCTTCATGGTCGATGCTATGTTGCGTCAACCAAAAAACCGACACTATTCTTGATGCTAGCTTTTGAAAAATGTGGTTGATGCTAAGTGTAACATCCACGTAAATGACGCTAAACCAATGTAACTAGTGGCGATAAGCAGGTCATTGTTAGTCGCTTTTGCTCATTGGTTGACGCTAATGGCATCGATATATATGGCCGATGCTAATAAGGCATACCACTCAAACCACCCACCCAACCAACTCAAATCATCTTCCCAACTTGATTCTTAACCCTTACTAACTATTCCTGAATCATCGCTTTTAGAAATAAAAACAGTGTAGATAAATGACGTAGCCGTGGTTGAAAAATATGAAAAACAGATGAAAATAATCAACCTCTAGAGCAGTTCTGATTTTTTGTTGATCATTAGAAAACACAAATTCCTATAAATGTTTGCTAAAATAGCATATGCAAGAACTATTTTATCTTTGTAGTTTGATGTATTGCAACAAAGAAAACACCTTTCAAAATAAAAGTGTGTGGTCTAATAGGAAAAACAAACCTTGACAAACATTATGAAAAGAATCCCTTGACTCTGATTCCTTGTAAATTGATTCGTCTATGGAGCAAATATCTGATATTTTGACCAAATATTTGAAAAAACATTCTAAACACTATAATCAATTCTTATTGTATTTCTTTTTTCTTGGACCAAAATTTTACTTTAATTAAGCGACCACATCAATACAAAAATATTTCACGGATTGTTAGCTTCCATTCTAATTGACTAAATCCAAGATTTAATTCAATAGGTTTTTCAAATATTACACTTATTTATTCAAATGGCTTGTTGAATTAATTCTAGGATTTAGTCAATTAGAATGAGAGCGAGCAAATTGTGAAATATTTTTATATTCACCTAGTCACTTAATTGAGGTAAAGAGTTAGTCCAAAAAGAAAAATAGAACAAGAATTGATCGCAGTGTTTGGAGTTTATTCAAATATTTGGCCAAAACATCAAATATTGCTTCATAGATGAAGCATTTCACAAAAAATAATAGTCATGAGAGATTATTCTTGCTATATGGTTGTCAAGGTTTGTTTTTCCTACTAGATCACATACTTTCATCTTAAAAAGTATTTTCTCTATTGCAATATATCAACCTATAAAGATTAAATTAGCTCTTGCACCTGTTGTTTTAGCAAGCATTTATAGGAATTTAGGTTTACTGGTGATCAACAAAAAATCATAACTACTCTAGAGGTTGATTATTTTCATTATTTTTTCATTTTCATCGACTACAGTCACGTCATTTACCCGCACAAATTTTACTTTCAAAAGCGATGACTCTAAAACGGTGAGCACAGGCAAAGAGTCACATTGGGGTGAATGATTTGAGTTGGATGGGTGGTTTAAGTGGTGGAACTTGTTGGATGCGACGGTTAATGATATGACAATGACTTTAAGGATGAATAAGCTTCAAACATTGTCCAGGAAGAGGTGGTGGTGACTAGAAGATACAACTTGAGGTCCTCTTAATTGACACTAGGAAGAAAGAAAACTAGCAATTTCTCTCAATGTTTCAATATAAGCTTTAATTAGAAAGCTCCTTAAAATAAAGGCTTAAATTAGGAAAGAAAAAGTGTTAGCAACACTTTTCCTTTCCCAATTTAAGCTTTTATTTTGGGGAAATACTTTTCCTTTCCCAATTGGCATGATTCAAATAAACAAGAACAATATTCTACCAAGATAAAAAAAATTGAGCATTCATGTAATATAAATCTAATGCACTATTACACTAAATATCATCGCACTTTCGTCACCAACTAATATAGCCAATCATTTAATCCACATTATAAATATCTAAGTCTAGGAAAAAATAGCAATTGATTACTCCACAAAATAGAAAAACACATAAAATAGAATATGTACACATTTCAATCGTCTCTGACTAGCCGCCAAGTGCAATGGCATTGCACCATTTCCATCTATAATATTCACAAACCGAGCAAACCCTATGCAATGAATTCAAAAACACTAAAACAAAAAAGGACAAACTAAGAAGCAACCACTAGACTAGATTGAGCAGTGGAAAAAATAGCCTTATCAACACAACATAAGTAGAGTTTAGTGGTGGTGGCAGCACAATGGTGAGGGTTTGGCAATGGTGGCAACACAATGGCACTAGCATAGCAGTGGTGGTGGCAGTGCAGTGGTGATGGAGGCGTGGTGGTATAGTAATGGTTGCACTACGATGGTGGTGTGGAACAACAGAGGCGGTGTCATGGCTATGTCGCGATGATGGAGACAGAACCACTGCGAAGGAAATGAAGTGGGTAGTAGAGGTGGCACTATGCAGTGGGAGAAAAAGAAGGAAAAAGAAAAATGGGAGAGGTGTGTCTAGCGTGGGCCACATATTTAGCCTTAGTATCAATTAACCCAACGCTAGTTCATTAATGAATTGAATTGTTTCGACTTTTGAGTCACTGAGCATCGATTTTGGCCAACGCTAACAAAATATTTGTTGTAGGTTGATGCTACTTTGCAACTACTCTACAAATAGTCAAATCAATCAATCATTAATTAGTAGGCAGTGTTGGACAAGTGGATGTTATTTTGAATGTCATATATAGGGTCGACTTGGACTAACATAACAACACCACTAATTTGCAATTAGTGGTAGTTATAGTCGACACTAAGGAGTTTCAATTTAAAAAAAAAATTGTATGTTTGCGTTAGACTAGCGTCGGCCTGTTTGACACTAAAAGTGTCAATATCGAGGCTAACGCTAGTCTTTTGACACTAAAATGCACATTTCTTGTAGCGTGATAAGGTAAAAAGACAAAACAGATAAAGAATATAACTTTTTTTTTTTTAGTTTTCTTCTTTATTTGATTTGCTATCATTTTTTGTAGTGTACTAAAATCCAAGCTACTATAAAGAAGGATTATTTAACACTATTTGAGAAGCTTCTACATGAAGGCAAAGTTTATATAATGGAGTACCCTCTACCTCAATACATTGGATAGACTACAAAGAAATTGAAAAAGAAAATGACTCAGGTAAGGGTATTATGCCTCACCTAGACTTTAAATTATATTGATGTTACTATTATAACACTCTAACATGATTTACAATATTCTTATGTAAATATGAGTGATACATGTCCTTCTGAAATAGAGGCACTACTAAATAAGTTTTTTCTTTTCAAAATTAAAGTTTCCTTCCAACTCTGATGCAATTAGCAATCATACAATGTGAAAAAGATATCTAATGACAAGGATCTCATATAACAGTTTAAGACTCTAAATGGGATAGAGGTTTGTTAATGTCAATATTAGTTTTTAGTTAAAATATGAACATTGATTATATTGACTGATTAGTTAAATCTGATCATGGTGGATAATTATTTATGTAGGTTAACTATAATGATTATGTTGATAAACCAGAATTTGATTAGCAAGTTTTAGCATATTTGGTTGATAGTACTAATAAGTGCTAATTATGCATACCTTTTTGGTATGTATTAATGCATTTATCTCACCTTTTACTAGACTTAAAGATTTGTTTAGACCTAATTTCATTCAGGTGTAAGAAATTAGGATCTATGGATAAGTTATAAATATTTTCGGACATTTAACTTATGTTGTAATGATTTTTTGCAGGAAGTGAAGAAGAAAGCTTGGGGGAAGCTTAGGAGGCAAAGTCACTTAGGGAGAGAATATATCGCTTAGTAAGAATGAAGAAAACAATGTTGTGAAGGTTTGCTAAACGAGTAATTCACTCGCTCTGCGAGATTCAGTCCAAAGAGCATGCAAGTTCATTGCTTAGTGAGCACTTTACTCACTTAGCTAGAAATAGTCTAGAGACCACGATATAAGGGCTCGCTTAGTGAGCCAAGACCTCGCTTAGTGAGAGCGGGTGCCGCTTCACTTAATATAGGTGTGACAAAATGCATAAAAACACCCAACTCAAAAAGTGGTCCACCTTTTGGCTTTACAACTCGTCCTAGGATTAAGAAACACTGCTAGAAGGCTCTTCTTTGCTCTTCAAACCATCCTCTTCATTTCTCCATCATTTTGGCTGGTTCACTCTTCAATGAGTGGCTAGATTCACCCTAGTTAAGGTTTGATGTAACTAAACCTACTCTCATGTCTACATTTTGAGTTATGTATTAAAGTTTATGTTTCATTATTTGTGCCTTTACTTCTATGCTTAATGCTTGTTATGGTTTAATCTTCCGTGACTTGATCTTATTGTTTTGAATGTTGTTGGGAAACACTTTTTTTTCTAGAACTGAAGTGAGCACCTAATAACCCTTATATCTAGGAATGGAACATGGTTTATTAGTCATCTTTTGACCTCTTTTCTTAGAGCAAGTTACTTGGGTAAGCTAATCAAGGAATTGATAGTTTAAACAAATAACTTAGATTCATTTCACTTCGAAACTAGGGTTTGCATGGTTTTATAGATTGATGGTAATAAATGGAGCATAAACTCAATGGGTAACCTTTATGTTGCGTGAAAGGATAGTTTAGTGTAGTCAAACTCCAACACTTTCTTTTTTTGTTGTTTCATCCACTGTCCACCTTCTAAGTGTTCATAAAAATCTCTGAATAGATTTTATTATTATTTTTTCATTATTTTAATTATTCCTATATATTTCCACTATAAAATAAATTGAATTTTGTTAATATTATTCTTTATAGCATTAAGTGTGAAAAACTTAATATTATGCAAGTCCCTTAGGAAACGATACTCATCCTCATCACTGTTTACTTGCGCGATTTGGTATGCTTACCTATGAGCTAACTAGTACCAATGTTAAATACTAAAAATACATTACTTACATGTTAAATGTTGGTAGAATTTTTACCATTTTCATATGTTCAATAATATTAATTAATTTCTACATAGACTTCTGTTGAGGAGAATGACTCAACCATGAAGAGTGGTGAACAGGATCAAGTAATTGATATAACAAAGGCAAATAACTATTTGGATTTAATTCATTTGGAAAGAAAAACACATATAGCAAGTAACAAATTATGAAATTGTTGTTAGGATACTCAATCTGATCCTATTGATGAGACCTCGACTACGAAATCATCTTCAAAGAAACCAATGGATGCATCTAAAGTCACTCCCTCAACCAACCATTCTACGAAAGTCAAATCAACCAATAATAAAAAAAAATCTATTGCTAAGGAATCAAGGACATAAGCTTCCACTACTAAGCCCATTAGAAAAGTGATACTGAAGAAAGAGGCCAAAGATTGACCAGCTTCAACATTATTCAATATCAAGTCTTTATGGATTCTTATTTTGGTTAGAACTTATATATTTCACAAAGTTTGAATGTTGTTGACGTTTGTGGTTAAACAACTTAAGTCATGTTTTAATTTTGTTAAGTATTTTTCTATTAATTAATGTGGTATATTAAGAAGTTTCTTAAAACTTAAATTAGGTTAGCTATTTGTAATAATTACTCTAAATTTTATGTTTTATAACTCTTAAATAATATGTAATAAACATAAATTGAAATAATAACTTCAAAATTTTTAAAAATAATAACAAACCCGTACATCACACGTGTCACCACACTAGCTACCTTTAAAAAAATGGTTAATAAATTGAGGATGATGTGTAGCTAATAGGATAGATCGCATGTTTTTAATAAAGTAAAATATTTTTATTTTAATATATATATATATATATATATACACACACACACACACACACATTTTAAATAAAAAATAAAAATATACATTATTATAATAAACATTACTACTATTTTCTCTACTTAATTATAAAATTATCTTTACAAGTTCTAATAAAAAAGAATATTTGAATAATATTTATTCAATTTAATTTTTATATGTTTCATTTATGATATTTCAATTTTTTATATAAATAACATTGGCATAAAAAAAGTCCAAACTCTTGAGTTTTAACAAAATTATTTTAATATTATATAATTTGATTTGATTAATTTTTTTGTATGTTTCATTAGTAATTCATTTGAATTTTTATATAGTAATCATATTAACACAATAAACATAAAAATTTTATAAATACATAGTAGAGATCTTCCTTAGTATAATATAAGGAAAAATTTATTTAGCTTTTCAATAGAAGATGCATTATTTCATTAGATGAAAAAAAAATGAAAAAACTTAATGAAATAATTAAAAAATAGTAAAGTTTGAGTGTTAGAAGTTAATTATTTTAACAGTTGTTATTGAACATATTTAAAATTGTTTAACGAAGAAAGTTTTAAAATAATTATTAATACAGTGTTATTTAAAATAATAAATAAATTGTAAAATAAAATTATAGGCTTAAATACGTTTTAAGTCCCTATAAATATGGTTTTATTTGGTTTCAATCCTTGCAAAATTAATTATTATTTTTAGATACCTAACATTTTTTAGTATTCTTTTTTAATCCTTACCATTAACTATAATTAATTTAGTGCTAACATGGATAAAAAAAATAAAGAATATTAATTAAGATAATTAAGATAATGAAAAATATTTTAAATTAAGATAATTAGATTATTTTTAAGTGTGTAACTCAATTAAGTAATGTATTTATTTTTTCTATAAATAAGGTAATTACATATAATTTATTTTTATTTTTTAATATATTATGAATAGTATTTTTTATTGTTTTTAATATTGTTCAAGCTTTTTAATTCACTAATTTATTTTAAATTTTAACATTGTACTTTTTAAAAAATTATAATTTATTTAAACGTTTATAATTTACTTTTAATATATTACTTTTGATGTTATTTTTACATTTTAATTCATTAATTTTGATTGATTGTAGTATAATTTATTTTTTACACAAGGAGAATAGCATTGGACAAACAATTAAGTTACAGGACAACTTTTTATCTTGTATATTGTTTGGTAGACAATGAACAACACAAGCAAAATAATGTGAAATTTATTGTAATACCCTTTTTAATACTAATTATCTTAATACAATTCATTTTAATTATTTTAATACGATAATGGTGGCGATGGTGGTGGGAGTGGCAGTTGCGGTGGCAGTGGGGGTGTTGAGGGAGACGACAGTGGGTGTAATGGTAGTGGAGTCGACAACAGTAGTAGTAGCGATGACGACGATAGTGGCAGTGGTGGCGGCAATAGTGGTGGTGACACCGACGATGGTGGTGATGGTGAAGGTAGCAACAACAATAATAGCGGCGGTGGTAATGATGGTGGTGATGACAACGACGACAATGGTGGTGATGGTGGTTGTGGTGGTGTCGATGATTGTCGCGGTGAGACTGGTGACAGTAGTGGTTGTGGCGATGACAATGATGCCAGTGGCAACAACAATGGTGGGATTTTTTGTCTTTTGATTATTTTGTACTTGGGACAAAAAGTTGTCCCATTGTTTGCTGGATAACAAAAAATTGAGTTTTTGTCCAGTCTATCATCATTTGAGTTATGTTGTCCTATGTTTCTTTTTCAAATCAAACGTAGAACAATTATTTTTGTTATCAAACAAATCCTAAAAGTAAATTATAAGCATCTAAGTAAATTATAATTTTTTTTAAAAAAAGTACAATGTTAAAATTAAATTAGTGAATTGAAAAATAAGAAAAATATTAAAAGTAATAAAAATCACTATTCATAATATATTAAAAATTAAAAATAATTTATAAAAGTAAATTATATGTAATTATCTTATTTATATAAAATAATAAATATATTAATTGAATTACGTACTTAAAAATAATCTAATTATACTAATGTAAAATATTCTTTATTACCTTAATCAGCTTAACTAATATTCTTTATTTTGTTATCCATGTCAGCACTAAATTAATTAAAGTTAATGGTAAGAACTAAAAAGAACACTAAGAAAATGCTAGAGATCTAAAAATAACAAAATTTTTGCAAGAACTAAAACTAGATTGCAAGGACTTAAAACATATTTAAGAAAAAAAATTATATTAGTTTGTTTGAATTGACTTCAACATAATGAATGAATGAATTACTTAATTTGAATAAAATATTCAATAATTATTTGACTAATCAAGATGAATATAAACTTGAGTTTAATAAAATCTATTGATTATTTTTAAGTATTAATTATAATATTTAATTAGAAAAATATTATTATAATTGCTTATTAATTAATGTAATTTTTGAAACAAGTATTTGAACATGTTATGAGTTAATTAAAAATATATATATTGTTATATACTGTAAATTTATAAGGAAAATATTTGTTTTGCTAATAGTGATGAAGAAATAGAACAAAACTTATTAAAATCTGTTCTCCATAATTAAATATTTAGTTTTTTTATAAATTTAAAATTATTAACAAAATAGAATAAAATAAAATATTTATTTTCAACTTCTTACTTTTAATCTGAATTTAATAATTTTTTAATAAAAATTATAGATTTAAAGTACACATTATGAATAATCCTTTATCGAAGGTAGGTAAATGTAATTTATTTTGCTAATCAATTGTTTTTAATATCTTATAGAAACTATAACATGAAATAAAAATTATAAATTAGATTCTATTACTTTAACCTTTTTTAGGAAAAACTACTAATTTATATAGTCCTTCAAAGATTTACTTAAATTAATTTAATCTTCTAAATATTTGTAATATTAAATCCTTCAACATTGAAAGGTATAAAAATATTTCTTGTTTTGATTTATAATAAATTGACGTAATGACCATTTTGACATCATTGAAGAGACTTATTTGATATTATAACTTTTGTAATTACTAAATAATTAATTTAATATTTCTTTTTTTAAGTAAGTTATGATAATTTATTTGTTAAAACATACATTAATTTTGTAACCAAAAAAATACATTAATTTAAATAAAATATTATTTAACATTATTATTAATAAACTGTGAATGCTTAATATTACAAGAATAAAATTTTATAATTTTTACAAGTCCCGTATATCATACGAGTACGAATTATAGTTGTTAAATATTAGCCGTTTTAACTTTGGCCAAACAGTTAATGATTGAAAATGGTATTTTATAGAATAAAATTTAAATTAGATTTATTATATTTTTGTTATGTAATTCCCAAATTAAATAACAAGTATGTCTGTGTCTTAATTTGATAAAATATTATCGACTAAGCTTATTTAATTTAAAAAATTATATATCATAATTTATTTTGAGAGCTTGATGAAGTATCAATTTTACAAGCCTAGTCAAATTGACTGGTGGACCAATTCCTATTCAATCCAATGTACCCTGCTGGTCCGATTCAATTTTGAAAATTATAATAAACGTTTCAAGATTAATTGTGTGTTTGGTTTTGTGTTGGATTGTCCAGAATTTCACTGAAATATCAGTTAATGTAATTTTAGGTCAATATTTACATATTAAGTTTCACATCAAAAAATTAATTCTATATTCAGAATTGATTTTGAATTGAAACAGTTTTAAGTAACTTTTATACTAAATTTTATTACTAGCTTATTTTTAGAATAAAAACATCCAAGCATAAATTTTATATGACTTCAAACATAACAAGTATGTTACCATATATTAATTTCACATTAAAGCCAAGTATATATTAGTAGTAATATACAACTCTTTGAAAATTGACATTCCTAAAAATCTTACGGAAAGAATTATTATTAGTAGTAGTAGAGATAAAAGTATATACACTAATAATGTAAAGTTTTTTTACACTATCATCCAAATACAAATTATCATGTATGGTAAGTTTGTTGACTTTGATAATAATTACCCTAAAAGTCGTACCAAAGTTGATTTTTAATTAGTTGACAATACAAAATCTTTTACACTTATAGTGCATTTCCATTAAACTATTATTATTATTATTATTATTATTATTATCGTAGTTGTATAAAATTGTTTCATTAAACTTGTCACATCATATTTTATTTTATTTTTTATAATTATATTAAGATAGAATTTAAAAATTACAATAAGAAGTAAAAATTGTATAAGTTTTTAATATTATAAATATTTCATTTAATAATTTAAAATGAATTATAATTGATGTAAATTTTCCGTAAAATATGAGTATACAAAGTTAAGAAATGCATATAAATAAAATATTAAATAAACAAATAAAAATATTAAAGTCATTTAATTAAATATTAGAAATGATGCTTGTACAACAAAGTGTACAACAAAGAGAGAGAAAGAGAAAAAAGAGAGAGAAATTTAAAATGTAATAAATGATGTGATAGAAAGAGATAGACATAGAAAATGATGTTATATAAATTGTTGTATGTGTATCATATCTCACTAAATATATCACTTGTGTGTATATATATATTTAAAAGTGTATCTAAATATTGTTACAAACAAAAAAGGTAAAATTATATATTCAATAAAGTTCAAATTTGAGTTTGTATAACATTTTATAAAATCCTTTATATATGATAGGAAAAAAAGACGCACTCCATGCCTTTCTTAATTTTTAAAAAATAAAAAAAAATAAGAGAGAGAGAGAGACAGTGTATTAGGTAATTTAAAGAGTAGTTAAAGGATAAAGTAGTAAATAATTTAGAAAATAATTAAATGGTATAGTAGTTTAATAAAAAGTGGAAACCAAAAAAAGCATTCTCTTTATTATAGTTAGAGATAAATTTAAATGAGGGTGTTTTTAAGAGTTATTTTTAATGAGAGCAGTTTTAAGAGTTTTTTTTTTTAATGAGAATGTTTTTAGATATTTTTCTTAACATCTTATCTCTTTTAATTTATTCTTTTTATTTTTATTTTGAAATTAAATTTCAGTATTTTTTTTAAAAATTATCAATAATTAAAAATAATATTATATGATAATATAAATTATTTATCATAAATCTAAAATATATTTTATATATTCAAAAATTTTTATTTATTATAAATTTTAATTATAATATAATTTATATATTAAAAAGTATTTATTTATTATAAATTTTAATTTAATTATATAAAATAAACATCTATTATGTGTATTGCGTGTATTAAAATACTAGTTATAAATTTTATCAAAAACAAAATCCTAGTTATAAATATGAGCAGACAAATTCATTTGTTTTTAAAAAATTCAATAACCAAATTAGTTATTATTACTTCCTAAAAAAAGAAAAAACTAGTTATTATTACGCGAAACACTTTTGAGCGAGTGACAAGGGACCTAAGTAAACATTAATATGTGGACAGCCGTATTAGATACAAGCATTTATAGACTTCTGTACGAAACAAGTCAGCAACTTGATGCCAGCTGCCAAGGACATTTTTTTCTTTCTTTTTCTAGGTGATGTAATTATACCGTTTTTGTTTATAAGAATTTTTTTTGATCAGTTCTGTTTATAAAATTTCAGACGAGCTCATTCAAATTTCTTAGGGCACATTATATATATATATATATATATATATATAATGTGCCCTAGCCCAAGTCGTGGGAGTGGCTTTCGCTTTGTATTTGGATCTTAGAATTCAAAATAACAAGTCGTTTTAAATTTTTGTTAGTGTTAATTGGAGTAGTGAAAGCTGTTAAAACATTGGTCAACTTTTAGGCTTAGTGGTCCTGGTCATTAAATCCTAAACAAGATAATAAATTCATTGGTCAACTAAGTTAGAAATAGAGATTCTCTCATCACATATAGCACTAAAAAAGAAAAATAAAATGGCTACTCTGTTGAGAACTTTAAGTGAATTAAATTTAAGAAAAGAATAATAAAATAGTAGTAAGATAATCTTCTCGAGACACTCCATCAACTTCTCACAGTTAAGAAACACAAACTACTCCAATTGAATTACAAATTACAAAGATTGAAAATGCTTTGCACTGGTCAATACCCATAATAAAAAAATGTGAAGTTTATAAGTAACAATTTTTGTGGTCATCCTCATCCAAAGAAGAAATTTACATGCTTGAATATAGTTATCCCAATACTATGAACACTAAAGTTATTAATATTTTGGAACAAGAAATATTATATAAACATATTGCAAAAGGATATAATTTTATACATTTAGGTTTAATACAAGTAGCTACAAAACAAAATCACAGATTAGGGATCAATACACCCATAATTATGTTATTAAGAGATATAGGATTAAAGAAGTTGCAAGATTTTTTTATAGCCGTTTTGGAGAGTAATCTTCACAATGGATTGGCTTTTTCCAATTGCTACCCAAGTTTTTCAAGGGATATAAAAAATGAATATATTGCTAATTCAATCAAATTATATATTAAATCTTTGGATGAAACTTTAGATGAAAAAATTGTCCGTCTCCAAATAATATAGAGAACTTATTATAAAGTAACCAAAATTAATTACAATTTTAAGGCTTTAAGATCATCACCAAAAAGTGAAACCGTACTTGTAGAAGCAAATCTAATGAAATCTTCGATTCAAGTACCTAAAAAACTTAGTCATCAAAAAGTAGTAAATAAAATTCCAAAAGATTGGTTATTTAAAAATATAATAGAAGAAGGAAAAAATTATAACACTCAAGTTAGAGAAATAATACAAGAAGACAATGATGTTATATTAAGAATGAATATATCATCATTTGTAAAAATAACAAAACCTCACCATTTATTTAAAAAAATACCCTTTAGACAGTTAGTGGATGGGTCAACAATTAGTTTTGATCTTAAAAGATTAGATAACACTATACTTAGAATTTCCAAACCAGTTTATGAGGAAATAAGTAAATCATAATCTCCTCCTTATTCACCTACTACCTCACAAATACTTAATACTCTTACTAGAGAACAACCATTTCAAATAGATAAAAAATGAATTAGAGAAGACTTTGAAGCTTAATATAATAAAAAAATAAGAGATTGGTTTTTCTCAACATTTGAAAAGCAAGAAATAGAACAATTTAGAGAAATGTTTTATCAAAATTTAAAAGAAAATGAAATTAACATATATTTATTTTATTGGTTTTTTATTATTGTAAAAGAAATAATTTAGATTACATATTTCACAAAATAAAAAAAAAGGTAAGCCCTTTAGAAAAAAGATCAACACTTTGGAAAAACTTTAACTAATAAAATAATAGAATTATCCCCCCTTAGAAGGAATAAAAATTCAAGTAAAAGATTTAGAAATAGAGGTCGCTCCTTTAAGGATGTAAATGTTGAAGATAAAATAGTGGACAAAAGAGATATTAAGAAATTGCGCCAACAGCTAAATTATTCTAATATAGTATTAGAAACCATGTCAAAAAAACTAATTAGAATAGAAAATAAAAATAATGTAGATACTCCAAGTTTCTCAGAATTAAATATGGCATTAAGACCTCCTATAAAGCCAATATATAAATTAAATAATATACCTTAAAAGGAACTAGAAGCATTATGATTCAAGAGTGACATAGAATTAGATATTGAAAGTATAAAAAGAAATTTAGAAAAATTAAGTTTAGAAAGGTCATCAATAAACACTCTAGAAAAAACAAATTTGGAAGTAAATAAAATAAAATTTTAGAACAGAAGTTATCCTAAATTAAGAAAATATTATCCAAAACCCACATATCCTGACATTCAAATAAAAGAAAGAGGAGAATTTATTCAAAACTCTTATATTGGGTCAGACATTGTAGGGTGGAATTTAGATGGTTTAAGTGAACAAGGCATATTAGATTTAACTTGTCAAATGTTCATGGCAACAATTGCTTATAAAGCTAAAAGATGTTCAAATAAGATTCAGCAATAGTGTAAAAGGTTGGTGGGACTATTTATGTACTTTAGAAGAAAATGAATTAGTATTAAATAGCATAAAAGTGAAAACTGATGAACAAGATGTTGTAGCAACCTTAATATATACAATATTTAAAATTTTTAATAAGAGATCCAAATATGTTTAAAGAAAGAGTTGCAAGCCAACTAGCTAATTTATATTGTCCTAGTATGTTAGATTATAGGTGGTATAAAGATACCTTTTTATCAAAAGTAACCCTTAGAAAAGATGGTTTAATAGGATTTTGGAAAGACAGATTTATAGCTAGACTTCCAAAACTATTTTCTGAAAAAGTTAAAACAAATTTGGAAATAGTATATGGAAACTCAATATCTTATGAAAATCTAACTTATGGTCAAATACATAATATAGTGATAGACACTAGAATACAAGTTTGTACTAATTTCAAACTATAAAATAAAATTTAGAAAGAAAAATTAACAAGTAAAAGGGAAGTTGGAACATTTTGTCAACAATAGAGTAGAACCATTAAGGCTCCTATTCTAAACAAAACAAAAAAAATATATACTAAAAACGCAACTCAAAATATTCAAAATAAAAATACTAGAAAACCTAAGTATTCAAAATTAAAGAAAAGGAGAACGCTTGCTGGAAATGTGGGAGAATAGGTCACTATGCTAGTAATTACAAAGTACAACAAAAGATAAATGAATTAGAATTAGATTAAAAATTAAAGAAAGTCTTTTAAATGTATTAATAAATTCTGACTTAGCAAAAACCTCTAGTGAAGAAGAAATTGATGACGAAGAAGAAAATGAAGTAATCTATCAATTAGAAAAGTCCACTTCTAAAGATGATAAAAATAGTGAAGAAGAAGATTATTGTTTAGGTCCTAGCCTATATAATTGTTCAAACAAAACTGTCAAGATGTTAACTAGAGATCAAACCTCTACAATAATTTCTATAAAAAATAAAATAGAGGAATCACCATTAAAAAAATGAATTTGTACAACAACAAAATAATTTAATTCAAAAAGATGAACGAAGTAGAAAAGAGATACAACCAATAGATATAAAAAATATATATAATAGATTTAAAGGTCAAAATGAACAAGTTACAATAAAAGACCTACAAAATGAGATTAAAAGTCTTAAACAAGAAATACAAATACTAAAGCAAAATGATATCTCATTAGAATATAGATTATTAGAATTAGAAGAATTTTTTAAAAAAAAAATCCAAGATAAAACAAATGATGAAAGTCAAAGTTCATTATCTTTCAGTAATCTATTAAGTATAATTACAACCCATAAATGGAATTGTAAAGTAACATTAGTAATACAAAAGAAACATTCAATATGGTTGCCCTAATTGATTCAGAAGCTGACATAAATGTATTCAAGAGGGATCGATACCTACAAAATATTACAAGAAAACAATAAAAGGAGTTAGTAGTGCAAATGGCTCCCAAATGAGTATTCAATATAAACTGTCAAATGTAAAAATATGTAAAAATAAGATATGTTATACAACCTTATTTGTATTAGTAAAAAAATATGACAACACAATTAATATTGAGAACCCTTTTTTTTTAACTTTATTATAGCCTTTTAAAGTAACTGAAATAGGAATAATATTGAAAGCATTAGAAAAAGAAATATGTTTTGATTTTATTCAACCCCTTAAGTTAAAGAAATTAAATCTTTTACAAGAGGCTTCCATAACCAAAGTAAAACTAATTCAAAGAAAACAACAGTATATAAATATGTTGAATAAAGAAATACAATATTAAAAAAAATAGAAGAACAGATAAAAACTCCTAATATTCAAAACATAATAAACTTTGAAGAAAAATAGAAAAAAAATTGTGAAACTAACCCCATAGCTTTTTGGAACAAAAAAAAATATTATGAAGTGTCATTACCCTATGAAGAAGAGTGTAATTAAAAAGATATTCCAATGAAAGCAAGACCAATACAAATGAACTAACAATATTTAGAATATTGTAAAACAAAAAGTCAAGACTATTTAGATAAAGGGTTAATTAGACCTTCAAAGTCCCTTTGGAGTTGCTCTAGGTTTTATGTTATGAATGTCTCAGAACAAGAAAGAAGGGCTTCAAGATTAGTTAAAGTATTAAAATGGATAAGATACCTATTATCCAATAAATCTGATTTAATAAGAAGACTACATGATGCATCTATATTCTCTAAATTTGATATGAAATCCGGTTACTATCAAATTTTGGTGGTAGAGGAAGATAGATATAAAACCGCTTTTGTAATACCCTTTGGTCACTATGAGTGGAACGTAATGCCCCAAGGCTTAAAAAATGCACCAAGTGAATTTCAAAACATTATGAATAGTATCTTTTATCAATACATTGAATTTTCTGTGGTATATTTAGATGATGTATTCATCTTTTCAAAAGGAATAAATCAATATATCTTACATTTAAATAAATTTATAGAAATAATAAAAGAAAATAGATTAGTTGTTTCAACAAAAAAAATAAAAATTTCAAACAAAAACCAGATTTTTAGGATATGAAATATATTAAGGAACAATTATTCCTATCCAACAGTCTCTAGAATTTGTAGAATATTTTCCAAATGAAATTAAAGATGAAAAACAACTGCAAAGAATTTTAGGATGTTTAAATTATGTAGCAAATTTTATTCCAAACATTAGAACTATATGTGCACCCTTATACAAATGATTAAGAAAAAATCCTCCATGGAATGCTAAAATGTCCCAAGTAATTATTCAAATCAAACAAATTATAAAGCATTTGCCATGTTTAGGAATTTTAGATCATAAGGCCCCCTTAATTGTAGAAATTGATGCTTCAAAAATAGGTTATGGAGGAATACTTAAGCAAGTCTCAAAAAATTCTTCTAAAGAACAAATAGATAGATATCATTTTGGCATTTGGCACCCAGCTCAACAAAAATATTATATCATTAAAAAGGAAATTTAAGCCATTGTTTTATACATTACTAAGTCTCAAGATGATTAGTTCAATAAAAAATCTTGGTAAGAATTGATTGTAAGGCTGCCCTAAGTGTTTTGCAAAGTGATGTTAAATATTTAGTTTCTAAACATATATTCACTTGATGGCAATATTTGCTTTCATGTTTTGATTTTGATATTGTTTATATCAAGGGAGATAAAATTCTTTACCTAATTTTCTTACAAGAGAATTTTTACAAGGATTAATGAGTGGTAGTGGCAAAGCAATGTCAAAATATCAATATGGCCCTCCATTAAGTGATAGGGTACTTCCATTATCAATACGAGGCCCTAACAAGATCTTCAACATCAATACCTCCACCAAGTTCAACACTTGTTCCCATAAGGCCAACCACTTTGGCCCAAGTTGTTCAAAACCATCTAATAAAGAAAAAAGAAAAACTTATGACCACTCAAAATCCCTTAATTCCTCATTATAATAAATTTGCCCCTCTCCAATATCATAGCACCTTAACAAAACCCTTCGATCTTACTAGAACCCAAGCCTCTTCATTCTATTCTAATCAAACACTCCAAGAAAAAGCTAAGCTCATCCAAATACTGATAATTGAAAAAGCTTGGGCAAAACTTTCCCTAAGAGAAATAGCTCAAAAAACACTTCCACCTCAATTCCATTACATTCCGCATGAACCTTGCAAAATGAGAGAAATTTATGAGTTTATTTAGTGGATACAGATTCAATAGAAATCCATCATCATGAAGATTCAAAAGGTTAAGAAACACTATTTTTAAAAGCAAAAATTCTTAAAGTTCTTTCAGTTAAGACTAGGATCAAGACCTTTATAAACCCAAGACTTTTTTTAGACAATTCTCTCCTCAAAATTATAATTATTACGATTAAATAAATGCCTGGTACAATACTTTCTACCTCCGACCTTATCAATATTCTTGGTTTTTCTGGTTCAAAAAGGGAATTTCCCTAAAATTTTCCAAGTGATTCCTGACGTGGTTCAATGATTTCAAACTCATTAATTACTACATTACTACCTCAAGAAGTTATAAATAGTTACCAATATTTTAAAGAAAATACCACTTTTGTTCAAGGATATTGATTTATATCTTTTATGGCTAGCCAAGGAATAGATTGGATCATGTCATGGGACTATGATTTGGTAAGGTACTCTAATGAAGTAGAGATTCCATGGCTAGAATAATATGGGTTAAATGGTGGGAAAAGTTTGATGTCTTCTTGGTCAAAAAAGAAAAAATTGATGAATGGATAAAATTGTTGCACCTGTGATCTAGAGCAAAATCACAAAAAAAAAAGAAGTTGTTTCTAGCAAGAAAACAAAAAATAATGACAGCATTAGTTATTGCCACTTTAGAAGAACAATGGCAAGAAAGACTAAAGAAGGTCAGTTCAACATAGTCTTTGGAACTTGAAGATGAAGTCCTATCAAGCCCTAGTCATTATTTGCAAGACAATGAAGATGACTGTTATGGGATATTTGACTGATCAAAATCCAATGTGGCATTACCTTTAACACTTTTCATTACCTCCAAAATAAGAAAGTGAAAAGAATTTCATATTTAAAGCTACAGTACCTCAAAGATTTGAAAACATTCAAGGCAATTTCAAATTTGTAGACACTTGTTATTGTCCAAAACTTTTCAAATTTGAAGACAAAGCAACGGTGCAATCAAGACATGAAGACAAGCTTTTCAATTTCAAAGTCAGCCAAGAGACAATATACAACACCCATTCTCCACTACAAGCCAAAAAGACAAAGTTTGCAATTTCACTGATTGCAACATAAGATAATCTGTAGAATTTTAAAATTATTAAGTATTTAAAAGAATGTTAAGTGTGCAAAGTGAGTGGTAATATTTTATTGTGTGAAGGATCCCCCCTTTTTTTTTTTTTAGTTTTATGAATATGAGCTTTCATGAGTGCTTGTGAGGATTGAAACTCTCTCTTGTATTCAAGTGTTGTTATAAGTTTTGTATCTTATTTCTTATATTCAAGTGCTGTTAAGGTCTTCAAAAGCTATTGCTTTTCTTTGCTTTTCAAGTTTTCTACAGTTTCCACCTCTCTTGTAAGTCCTCTATCTAGTTTTTACTTTGTGTTAGTTTAAATTTTAGCCTCTTTCTCAAATATTATTGTGTTAGATAAATTCTAACATCACTCTCTCATAATAATTATTGCTGTTAAATTCAATTCCTAGTTAAAATTCAATAATTACCAGTTTAGTTTTATTTAACAATAATTCTATTTTGTTTGAAGTTATAATTTGAATAATTAAAGTTTTATTTAAGTTTTTATTTATATAATTAATTTTCTTCATCTATTTTTATAAACTCTAAACTCGAATCTCATTTATAATAACACAATTACTTAGTAATAATTATATATTATGTGCATTTATCTTTTAATTTTAACAATTCAAATATAATTTAATAGTCGATAATTATTATCTTATTTTTCATAACAACAAGTGTCTATATATAACATAAAAATATTATTTAATTTTGAAAACGTCCTATATCCATATAATATTTATATTTGTATACTGAACAAAAAGTAGTTCAAAACGACAATCCAAAAACTCTGAATCTTTGTTACTTACTAAATAAGTAATAAAATTTTGTACGTAACATTTACATAAAGAATAATACGTAATGTGAGCTATTATAATAGATTTTTTGTGTATTAACTGATCATTATGACACAATTTCGTACCAAAAATTTTCAAAGTGATCGACTTAATGTCTCAATCACCTTCGCATGCTACACTACGTATATAACGCAGGCACGCAGCTCTCTAACGATTTGTTACAATTATTGTATGTTATTGTTATATTTTCTATTTGAGACTAATTATCCATTTATCATAATTTTGTTTAGCTAAGTAAATGCTCGCTTTTCCAAAGGAATTAACCATCTCTCGAACATTCAACCAATCGATCATAGTATGTATAGTAGATATTTATTTGGTCTTGGATATTAATAATGTTCTACATTTTTTTTTTCGTCCTTGACTCCTAGTATTTTAAAAGTCATTTTAAATTCTAGCTAATCTATATGAGTTGAATGGATCCGCTTAAAGAGATAAAATTCTTTCAATACTTATTTTTTCCATACATAATATTCGACTTAAGTCTTTAAAGGAAACCAAATTCTTAGTCACTTGGATAAAAATTAGTAAAATATTACAAATTTATTTATGAGTAATTATTTTCAGAATACAAAATAAAAAAAAATTCAGAATACCAAGAGTAATTATTTGACTCCTGCTTTTAGTTTAACGTATTTAAAATTTCATAAGCTTTCAACCATTTTATTTTGATTATTTTGAAGCTACCAGCTTTATATTTTACAAGTATAGTGCAAAATTTCAAACCAACAGTTCCAATGAAGGGGGGAATTAACAAGTCACCAATACAAACAAGGTAGAAAAGAATTACCAACGCCATAGCCAATTACCAACCAAGGAAAATATCCATTATACATCCCTTGAGCTTCCTTCCGTTCATGGGAACACATGGGGGGCCCTCCTCTAATGGCGAGAGAGGAAGACTGATATTTATTCATCTATGATCTGTTTCCCATGTAATCACTACTGAGTGACTCTCTAACCTAAATTACCTCTTCCTTAGGTTGCCATATTCCAGCTTTGGCATAGTGATCAAAGGCATATGAAAATTGTAATGTTGTATCATTTATTGATGATTATTTTCAATGAATTTGACTAATTTTAATAAGTCGTTTTATATATTTTAATTCAAACTCAATTTAATGTTAATGTTCATATTCTTAATAATGTAGTTGTGTTAAAAAATTAGAGGGAAATTTTTATTGTTTACTCAATTCAACTTGATTTATTCGAATGTTTAATATGATAGTTCTAGCAACATACTTCTTTTTAATATACTATTTTATTGGTTAAAATTCATATAGATCTCATTAATTTAGGAATAAGACCCGTCAAATGGAGAATGAGACTCATATATTTAGTAAGACTCGCGTAAATTTCACCTATTAAGAAAAAATGTGTTGAAGAGAAAGTGTATTATTAACATTTCTCTTATATGATAGTGCTAGCAACACTCTTTAATATACTCTCTTTGAAAAATATTAACAAAAGACTCTCTACTGTTGGTTAAAGTTAATTAAAAACTACAAAATCACGAGTGAGGCTCATTAAAAATAAAGTAGGACTCACAAAATTCAAAGTGTTAGAGAATATATTGTTAGCATTTCTCTACTTTGTTATTGTTAAAATTCATCTAGATATTACTAGTTTGAGAATGAAATCCATCAAATAGAGAATGAAACTATATTTATTAAGACTAACATAAGTTCCACCCACTAGGAAAGAATGTATGAAAAAAAATGTATTTTTAACATTTCTCTTAGATAAGGATGGTTTTAGAAAATAATAATAATAATAATACTCATACCCATATTTTATGGCACAAAAAAAAAATCATAATAAATTTTGTTGCATATCAAGTGATAAATAGCACAAAATTTTATTACCAAAAATTATCAAGTGGCCCAATGACTTTCGCATGTTACTCGATTTGTATACAACAAATCCTTAGAGCATCTTCGATCGCAGTTCTTCCGAGGTTCTTAAGTTTAAGAATTAGTTCTCACCCAAAATTATCATTGGAGGAAGCTGACATGACTTTCAGTGATAAGAACTAGTTATATAAAACAATTGATTCTTATGATTAAAAAAACATTTTGTGAGATAATATGTGGAATCTATTTTAAATTTTTAGATGATTGAAATATTAAAGTATAAAGTTATTAAAATTCTTAAATCTTGTGGGGCATAATAAAACTCACTAAAAATGAGTAAGGAACTTTCGCTTTAAGTGCACCATTGGAGATGCTGTTAGCCCCGTAAGAATTTCTTACAATTGCAGTATACAAGTTTCCCCTGAAACAAAACCGGTCCTAGACTAAAGTATATAATATGATACTGAGCTGTTGATGTCTTCATAGCTTCACCCTTCTCACACTGCAATAGAGAAAGTTGAGCTGTCTATTTTTGAGCACATTGCTCAAACTACACTTCACTGATACTATGAGACGGGCCTTCATTGCAACATGGGACTTCTCCCTCGATTACACTCCTACATTTGGCAACTGTAGCTGCCTCCTGAAGCATTTTAACCACATTTCTCATTGTGGGGCGAGTTATTGGAAGGGAGCTGGTACAATGAAGCCCCACGCTCAATACCTTGCTGATTTCTTCCCTGTATTTGGAGTCCAGTGTAGGATCAATTACATGATCCAGTCCTTCATGTTCCAAAGCAGAGGAAACCCATTTCACCAAACCATTCTCACCGTACTCTGGATCAATGGGAGGTCTTCCGGTTACCAACTCCAAAATGACCACGCCAAAGCTATATATGTCACACTTTTCATTCACCCGGAGAGTATACGCGTATTCTGCACATCAATAAAAGTAGCATATATATATTTAAGTAAATTCATGCATGTTACAAAAGTTTGTCAACTAAGTCCATTTTCCTTTCTATCTAGACAGAAATATATTACATGATTGAAATAGCACCATATAGACAAATGAAGCACAAATATGAACAATATGTGTCATATTGTTTAAGAATAAGATGATAGTGTAAATATATTTTTATAATTCATTCTCATCTTAATATCACAAACCTGGTGCAATGTAGCCATAAGATCCTGCAATCCCAGACATTGGTTCTGTCCCTTGGCTGATTCTTGTAACCATTTTGGCAACTCCAAAATCTGCAACTTTTGCCACAAACTCCCCATCCACCAATATGTTGTTAGATTTTACATCCCTATGAACAATGGGTGGGACACAATCGTGATGCAAATAAGAAAGCCCTTCAGCAGCATCAACAGCAATTTTATGCCTAGTTGGCCAATCCAACAAGCTCCTCTTGCTACCCTTTAACATATCAGCCAAGCTCCCATTTGGCATATATTCATAAACCAGCAGCCTGCGATCCTCACTGTGGCAGCAACACCACAACCTCACAATATTCTTATGCCTTATCCTCCCCAGCGTCTCAACTTCAACATCAAACTCATCTTTCCCAGAACCAACACTTTCATCAACATTCATAGGTGCTCCACACAATTTCTTCACCGCCACCACCTCACCATTGCTAAGCACCACCTTGTACACCTTCCCAGATGCTCCACTTCCTATCACATTGTCCTCACTCAGCAACTTAGCAACCTCAAACTCACTAAACCCCAGCTTATGAAACGACTTCCACCGCAAAGCGCTTAACCCCTTCTTCAGTTTCTTCACCTTCCTGTACCTAAGGTAAAACCAGGCCACCCCAAACACAACTCCAGCAAGCACAAATATGGAACACAGAATCCACACAAACCTCCTAATACTCTTACTCTTACCAGAACAATCACAAAGTCCAGGGAGATGAACACACAGGCCAGGATTCCCTATAAAACTCATCTTATACTTGTCATTGGCATAAAGAGGAGGAATATCCCCAGAAAGCTGGTTGTAAGACAAATTCAACTCAGAGAGCTTCAAATTCTGCAACTGCACTGGAATCTCCCCGGAAAAATTGTTCCAAGAAAGATCAAGATAATTAAGCACGGGCAGGCTTCCTAATTCACTTGGAACATTACCGTCAAACCTATTGTGTGACAAATTAAGGTAACTGACCTTACCCAATTCACCAATTCCACCAAAAAGTTCCCCAGAAAGTTGATTATAACTAACATCAAGATTAACCAACTGGCTCAACTTCCCCATACTCCCCGGAACTGAACCCGAAAGATTATTATTACTAGCAGCAAACTCCACAAGATTCTCCAACAACCCAATTTCCTCAGGAATCGACCCAGAAAACCGGTTATTCGAAAGCAACAAATTTGAAAGATTATAAGCGCCAGAAATTGCCTTGGAAATGTGCCCAGAAAGAGAATTATCCAAAAGCTCAAGCAAATGCAAATGGGGCAGACCCCAGAACCCTTCAGGAACCGTTCCAGAGAGGTTATTGTTCCTCAACCGAACCCGCTTCAAACTCTTGCAGTTCCCGAGACTCGCCGGAATTTCCCCGGAAAACGAATTGTATATCAAGATTAGCTCCTCAAACTCCCCCCGCCGGCAGATGTTCGCCGGAATCTCGCCGGAAAATGAGTTAAACGAAACGTCAATGTGGTTCAACGGCGAGTTGCTCCCCAAATCACTCGGCAACGTCCCGTTAAGTTTATTTCTGAACAATTTGAGTTCGTAGAGGTTCGGAGAACGCGCAATAACCCCCGGCAAAAACCCTTCGAGTTTGTTCTCGTACAGATTCAACGACGCGAGTGGCAACTCGCACAACTCGGCGGGAATCGTCCCAGTCAACTCGTTCGTCGACGCGTCGAAGAGTTTCAAACTCGTCATGTTCGACATTCCCCTGGGCAACTCCCCGGAGAGCGAGTTTTTATAAAGCTCGATTTGCGTCACGCGCTTCAAGCACGTGAACCACTGCGGAACGAAACCGGTGAGGCTGTTCTGCGACAAATCGAGGTTCGTTAAGCGCGCGAGGTTACCGAAGGCGTCGGGAATGGGGCCCACGAGGTTGCACTGCGCGAGAAAGAGCGTTTCGAGGTTGGTGAGGTTGCCGAGTTGGCTCGGGACGCGACTCGGCGCGAACGCGTTGTAAGCGAGTTGAAGGTGTTTCAGCGAAGTGAGGTTGCCGAGGGAGGAGGGGATTGTTCCGGCGAGGAGGTTGAACACGAGGTTCAGGGTTTCGAGGCGGGGGAGGGCGGCGAGGGTGGCCGGAATGTCGCCGGAGAGGTTGTTGCCGGAGAGGTCGAGGTGGCGGAGCGCGGCGAGTCCGGCGAGGGAGTCCGGGATGGGGCCGACGAGGGCGTTTTCGGAGAGGTCGAGGAGGCGGAGGCGGCGGCAGAGGGAGACGGCGGCGAGGGAGGAGTTGATGAGGTTGGAGGAGAGGTCGAGGGAGGAGAGGGAGGGGAGGCGGCAGAGGGCGGCGGGGAAGGGGCCGGAGAGGCCGGCGTTTGGGAGGGCGACGGCGGAGACGGCGGCGGTGCGGGGGTCGCAGGTGACGCCGCGCCACCTGCAGGGGGTGGCGTCGGCGGGGTTCCAGGAGGAGAGGGAGTCGGCCGGGTCGTAGAGCTGCCGCCGGGCCTCGAGGAGGAAGAGGCCGTCCTGGGTTAGAGAGAGAGAGAGGGGCAGAGGAGAGAGAGAGTAGAGGAAGAAGAGAACGAACACGAACATTCTAAGCAAGATGGAAAGGTTGTTCGGCGTGTGCGGTCGTTTGTTTCTGTGGTTTGTAGAATATTTGTCGCAGTGTCTCTCTGTTTTGTGAGTGATGATGGTTTTGTTTTGTTATTTGCATGAGGGTAAAACAGAAAATAGAATAAGCAAGAGCAACAAAGGAGGGTTCCAGTAACAGAAATTCAAATTTGAAAAAATAGAGGAAGAAAAATGCTAGCAACACTAGCACGTTATTTTAAACACACTCTCAAATTTATTGAAAAATCACAAAAGTTTATAGGTTTCATGTTTTATTTAATAATTTTTTATTATAATTTTGTAATTTTTAATAAATTTTATATAATATAATGTGTTACTAGCATTTCTCAATACTAGAAATACATCTTTTTCAATATCTTCTCTTATTAATTAGATTTAATTACATTTTTTGTCTTTAAAGGAAAAACCGTCACAAAATGTCTTAATTGTAGTAGTTTTTTTATGTTAAGACAAAATTTGCAATATTTTGTAAATTGAGGAAGCAAAATTCGCAAAAAAATTTTAGAATGACAAAATTTGCAAAATTATAAACTTTGTGAACAAAAAATGTAATTAAGCCTATTAATTAAAATTTGTTTAAAGTTATAAAATTATGGAAATTGACATTTGAAAAATACTAGATGAAAAATACTAGTAACACATTTTCTGACGTATTTTTTTGAACACACTCTCTTTTATGGATTAAATTTTTTTTTGAAAAAAAGGTGTGTTGCTAGCACTCTTTTTTGAAAAATTGGAAAAACATACTTTTTAAACACAATTCTCGTTGGTTTAAATTTATTAGAAAAAAAATTGGTGATTTCCAAATTCTATTTAAAAAATGTCAAAAAAAAGTCACAAAAATTGGTTTGTAGCATTTTTTTTTGGTCCCTATAATAATGTATGGTGAGACAAGTGAGTTATTCTGTATTATGTGGGGAATGTGCGCACGAGAATTCTCCGACCCATGCTCGATTCCCTCGTGCTTCTCTCTTCACGTTTTTGCTGCATGTGTGGTTGGGTTCTTCCACGAATTCTGACTAACGGTAAGTGTTTGAAAACACGTCACTCTCCGCGAACGGATACCTGTTCGCGATTCTTGTTTTGCTATTACATATTTTTCCTTTTTTTGTGATTCACGGTTTGGGTTCTACATTTTTAAAACAAGTAAAAGTGGACAACGTTCCGTGCTTCGCTTCAGTCTTGCATGCGGAGCGTTGTTTGCTCGAAAATGTTACTGGAAATATGCACATTTACATTTTGGCTAAGGACATAAACACAAATACATTTAATTACCGTTGAAACTTACTACTAGTAAGGTATTTACCATTAAAATTTGACATATCTTAATTTGGATAGCATTTGGTCATTTACCTTGTTGGTGTGTCTGGTAATAAATGGCATTCAATAATATATAATTTATGCCTGTTTGACTGGACCAGGAGTCAAGATAGGACGACGATAGTAGTGCAATTATAGTAGCAGAATAGAGCTTCAATTATTGGAGGGAATGTCAGCGACTTTTTGGGTTCATTCACCTAGGGAATCAGCGACGTTGTTAGTGCATGTTAATAATAAAAATACAAGGACGACGAAACAGTTATTTTTATCTGAGGATGAAGGATCCCTTCTTTTCTTTTTATTTATTTGTTTTAAAAATAATAAACAATTTTAAAAAATATACTCCAACCAATATCTTTATTTTTATCAAAATTATTTTTAAGTTCCTAATATAATATTTATTGTTATTTTTCTTCTGTTTATGATAAATGTGAAAAATATTTTAAAATTAAGTAAAAAAAGAAAATAGTTAAAAAATAATAATTAGTATTATATAAAACTTTTAAACGAATAAATGCATGAAATGAAATTTTCTTACCAAAGTGAACGAAGAAAACGCAAAGAGAATATAAGAAATATGCTACCTTAGTTTATGTTGTGGCGTGAAATTGTTAATTGAGGCTTTGGAAATGAACAAAATTCAAGTATAATGTCTTAACAATATGTTTGGGACTTGGAAGTGAGGGGTTGGAACAAAAGAATAGGAGGGTAAATTTTTTATTTTTAATAAATATTTTCTAATGTGATAATTTTAAAATAATATATTAATATAGATTTAGTGCATTAACCATTTATTTATTTATTTATTTTATAAACATTAAATAACTCTTTTAATTTAAAAATAAAAATTCATTTGTCTTTCTCTTTCTTTTAAAAACATCACTTCCAAACATATTTGATGTATTTTTGGTATTATTTTTAATTAAAATTAAAGTTTTACATTAGTATCGAATTTTAGTGTTTACCTTCCTTATATAAGTTATCAAAAGAAAACCTTATTTAATTAAAAATTATAGTATAAATAACTAAAATGTTGTATCTAAATCATTTCAAGTACTAGCAACACATGAGAACAAATATAATATAATCAGGGAAAGGCCAGGGAATAAATTAAATTAATTCCTCTTAAGGTTTTTTTGAGATTACACATGACTTCTTTAATTTTTTAATGTTTATAATAATCTTCCTTATAAGAGTATATGATATAATATTTTTTAAACAATTAAAGAAAAATTATATAATATATAAATATATCGGTGTAATATTTTTTAAATAATTAAAATGGGTCAGTATACAAGTAAAAAAGAGAGAGAGATGCAAAGAATTTCACGAAACTTTAAGAAGTTAACCTAATTTACTTTAAAGAAAATTGAAGCCACGCACACTGTGAATAGTGATAGTCATAGTCCAGTAATGTATGGCACTTGGAAGAGAAACTGAGTTGTTGGCAGTAATAAAGGATTGATTCCTCATTCCTCAGAAGGGGGTTGAAGGAAGCTTCTTGAATCATGACCGGTGGATACTTTGGACGTAGAAAGACAGCATTACAACTTCTTGTATTGTACCACAAAGCATTGTTTTTTTTTACTCTTCGATCATACTGGTATACCCAATAAGTCAAAAACATTTTTGTGGCCTACTAATATAATTATCAGTGAAATATGCAGCAATCACGTTATGAATGAGTTGCATCATATAAAATTCGTAAAGTTGAGAATAATATTTATGTAAATGAATCACATCTAGTTTGAATTTTATTTATTTAAAAATATAAATTTTGCACTTGAGTCAGTAGTTTTTATTAGCATTATCAATATTTGAACATTACATTAGAGATTCAACTAATCTAAACTGAGATGGACAAAATCACTTAAATTAATTGTTCATACTTAATTTATTTTATGTTTACTAGTTTATAAATTACTTTTGTTTTTATTAATTTAATATTCAATAAATATTTTCATAATAAAATTTGAAGTAAGAATAGAAATAAAATATAATTTTATACTTGTGAAGAAAATAATCTAATACTAAAAGATGAAATCTCAAATATTGGAGTTAAATAAAATTATAATATTGCCAAGGAAATTTAATAAATAAAGTAGCACTATCCGGATACAATACCATATATAGGAAATCTATTATCGTTTAGTATAGAAATTATAAAATTTGAACATAATTAATTTCAATAATCAATTCTAACTCCAAAATTAAATTTATTTATTCAATTGTTCAAATGAACCTAATCAAATCTTTAAGAGTCATGTTAAATGAATTATTTTGTCATTTAAAGTTTCGTGTCTTATACTTAAAGACACTGTTTAGCATATTAAAACCTTTTATTTTAAAGTTATAAAAAAAAACCTTTTATTTTAATCCAGTTTATTTAGCTATATAATATTTGTGTATCATTTATGATAAGTTTTTAGCCTTTATAATTAAGGACGTGTTTGAATAAATAATATAATTATGTATTATTTATATCATGAATTTAACTATAAAATTATTAAAATGAACAATAAATTGTTTATTTTGATAAATTTTATCAAGAAGTTTTTTAAAATATGTTGCAAAAATTATAAGAGTCATACATTATTTTCATAATTTTAAATAAATTATAAATAAGCTTTTATTTAAAAAAGGTGGGGCTTACGAAAACTTATTTAAATTTGTTTGACATCAGTTCAAGGAATAGAATCTTTGCGTACCCTAATCTAACATTGCATGATCTAACCCTTTTGCTCGAAGAGAGAGAGTATGTATATGCAAGATCTTTGGCAATTAAGTTAATAGATGAATATACATGGTATAGGCCGGATGGTTATGCTATGAGTAGATTAGGTAGGTTTTTATTATCTGAAGGGTGGTTGACTACATGCCCGACTTTGTCTCAATGGGGTTTGCCAAGGACTGTGTCTGATCATTGTGCAGTGGTTCTGAAGGAGAAGGAAGTGGAGTAGAGACCTAAGCATTTCGAGTTCTTAATTGCTGGAGGACTGTGTTGGGATTCAAGGAGTTTGTCAAAGATCGTTGGAAGTTAATAAATGTGGATGGTCGAAGAGCATATGTGTTGAAGGAGAAGCTTAAGTAGTTAAAAAATCAGATGAAAATATGGAATAAACAAAATTGTGGGAATATTGATATTGTACTAATTGAGGCAAAGAAAGAATTGGAGCAATTGGATCTTCAGTTGCAGGAGAGAGGGCTGGGTGAGACGGAGATTGACAAGAGAAAGGATTGCATGGCTAGTATTCACACGTTGTCCCATATGTAGTGTAGTCTTTTATGGCAGAAAGCGAGGTGTAGATGGTTGAAAGAGGGGGACTCAAATTCTAAGTTTTTTATTCATAGATAGTGAAGAAAAGAAGACGAGAGGAGATATTGAGCCTTAATTTTGAAGGAGTTCAGGTGGAAGGGGTGGTAGAATTGAAGAATAAAATTAAGGAACATTTCCAAAAGCATTTTACAGATATTGATTATTGTAGGCCAAGGCTAGGGTCCATGCATATTGCTTGTATAAATGATGGCGATTGTATAAACCTAATTGCTCCATTCTTAGAGGAGGAGATTAAAGAGGCTGTGTAGGCTTGTGAGAGCTCAAGAGTCCAAGGCCAGATGGATTTAATTTCTTTTTTATAAAAGAATTCTAGGATACTATAAAGCTTGAGTTTGTGGTGCTTCTAAAGGAGTTCCATGCCAATGGTAAATTGGTAAGGGGTTCTAATAGTTCCTTTGTTGTGTTGGTGCCAAAAAAGGATAATCCGCAAAAGGTGGGGGATTTCAGGTCTATATCTCTGATTGGATGTGTCTACAAAGTACTTGCTAAAATTTTAGCAAATAGGATAAGTAAGGTGATGGACAAGGTAATTTCTGAATGCCAAACTGCTTTTATTCAAGGTCAACAAATACATGATGGGGCTCTGGTAGCAAATGAGTTGATAGATGAAGCAAAAAGATGCTATAATGAAACAATACTATTTAAGGTGGATTTGAGAAAGCTTATGATTCCGTAAGCTAGGAGTTTCTTGATTATATGATGAGAAGGATGGGGTTCCCAAATAGGTGTTGTGCCTGGATTAGAGAGTGCTTATCAATGGCAAAGGTGTTGATATTGGTTAATAAAAGTCCTACTGATGAATTCAGTATAGGGAGAGGGTTGAGGCAAGGGGATCCATTGTTTCCTTTTGTGTTTCTGGTGGTAGCGGAAGGCTTGAGTGTTGTGTTTAGGGAGACCATCACTAAGGACCTTTTCACAAGCTATAAGATGGATACTAATGGGCAAAGCATAAGTCACCTTCAGTTTGCAGATGATACTCTGATAATCAGGGACAGAAGTGACAAGCATGTTTAGGTGATTAAGGCCATTCTACAACTATTTGAGACGTCATTAGGATTGAAGGTTAATTTTCAAAAAAACAACCTGATAGGCATCCATGTTCCTAATTAGTGGCTCCATATACAGCTTGATTTTTGAATTGTAAAGTGGCTGCTACTCCTTTTAATTTTCTTAGGTTGTCAGTTGGTGCAGATCACTAAAAGCTCTCTATTTGGGAGCTAGTTATTACAAAGGGAAGAAGAGGGTATCATGTTGGAGGAGTAAACATATATCCCTGGGAGGAAGAGTGGTGCTTTTAAAGTCAATCTTGTCTTCTTTATCGATCTATTTTCTTTTGTTCTTCAAGGCTCCGACAGGTATCATTTCTCCCTTTACATCTATCAGTTTTTGTGGGGTGGGGTGAGGGAATCAAAAGATATATCGGGTGACATGGTAAACAATTTGTAAAGATAAAGAGTTTAGGAGTAAAGAACCTTAAAGCTTTTAATATGGCATTGTTGGGGAAGTGGGTGTGGCGTATGCGAGTAGAGAAGTCAACTTTGTGGTATAAATTTTTGCTTCATAAATATGGGGAAGTAGATGGATCATTGATAGTGGGGGGACGTGTAGCGTCAAAATGGGGGAAAGTCATTTGTTCTCTAGAGGTTGCTTTAGTGGTTTGGTTAAGCAGGACTAGTTTAAAGAATCCATAGTTAAGGAGGTGGGTGATGAGAAGGAAACTTTGTTTTGGCATCATGGATGGGTTGAAGGATAAGTATCATAGGCTTTTTCTACTGGCAGAAAATAATAGGGCATTGATAAGTGAGCTAAGGAATAGGATAGCCAATTTTGGATGTGGAAGTGGAAATGGAGAAGAGCTTTGTTTCAATGGGAGGAGGAGTTGGTAGAGGATATGGAGAATGTGGAGAATTTTTTTAAGCCATAAGTGAGGGGACAAGATAGATGGGTGTGGAAGTCGGATCCTTCTAAAATGTATTTAGTTAAATCAGCTTATAAAATCTTGTGGAACATAACAGGGGGTCAAAGAGATATTATTTTCAAAGGGATGTGGAATACAAATGCGCCAACTCAAATACAAATGTTCATGTGAAAGCTAGCTCATCACAACCGGATTCCAACCTTGAAGAACTTACAAGTTAGAAGGGTGATGTTCTTAAGTGGAACTAGGTGTAAAGGCCGTCATTTGTTTGAGGAAATAATAGATTATCTCTTCTTTGGATGTGTTACTTTCTCATCAGTATATATGGATGTTATGTTTAAAGTGGTAGGGACTTTCATCTACTTTGCATCATAATTGTAAGTTACATTTTTACCAATTTAGGGGCTTAGTCTCAAGTGGTATAAAGAATAGGCAAATTTGGGTTGTGGTGTGGTATTCGGTAATTTGGGGTATTCGACAGCTAGAAATGCTCCTATTTTCAAGAACAAGGCCTTTCACTTGGATGAAATCATGGATGGTATAAAGATAACTTCATGGGCATGACTTTTGGCAAATGTCTAGGGGTTTTCCTCACAATTTGCATGTTGGGTCAATAGCCCATCTAGTTGTTTAGGGATTGTGCAGGTAGCTGGAACTGCTTGGATGTGTATAAAGGCTTCATTTAGAAGATTGGCACAAAGTTGGATATGGTAAGGCGTATATGTTCGCAGCTTTGATGCATGGGTGCAGCGAGAAAGTTATAAGTTCTCTACAACAAATTTATACATAAGGTTGCAAATCAACCTTAGTGGTTCCAAAATGAATATTAAGCCTTTTGTCATTAGTCGAGTTCAATATTTACTATCTTTTTTTATTTAGTGGTTCTTTTGGGGGGATGTGGGGCAATTATGTACAGGGCTTATATATTGTTTATGGGATGGGGTAGTTACTTCTTTGAGTATGTTTTTGTATGGGTGCGATGAAAGATCACATGGTGCAGGAATACATTATTAACACATGTATTTTTTAAAGTCAAGGCATAACTTGAGCTTAGACATTCTATTTTAATAATATTTTGGCTTATCTAAAAAAAAGTTAACAAATGAATGAGTCTAAGGTGTCAGGAATGAATGAATGTGTATCTTTCCTCTTTCTTCCCTCCTTTATACTCAATGTTTGTTTCACTCATTGTATAATCCTTGTGTGTTAATGCTACCAATTTAGGGATGGCAAAAGGGCCAACTTGACTTATTTGGCCTACCTCACCATTAGCCAACCGAAAACGGGCTAGGGCAAACTAGTTAACTTAACATATATGGGCTGAAAAATGTAACCTACCCTGTTTATAGGTGAGTTGGTGGGCTGATGGACAAGCCCACCCAAAAAATCAAAAATAAATAAATAAGGAAAACTTAAAAAAAAAAAACTAAAAACATTATGAAAATAATTTTAAGCTCCTATTAATTAATACCTCTTTCACATGTCCACTTACCCATTGTTGGTTGAGTAGAAATTGAGAAGAGAGAAGTGAGTAAGAAAAAATAGTTTTATGTTGTTTGTTTAAGGAGAAAAGTAGAGAATAGAGAAAATATACATGTAGGACCCACTCAAAAAAATCTCTCCTTTGTTGGAGAGAAAAGAGAAAAAAATGAAATAAAAAATTGTGGGACCTATTCAAAATTACAATTCTAACCTTGTTACTTCTTTCTATCTCACAAGATCTACATATATTAAGGGTAAACATGTCTTTACAAGAAAAATTTATTCTCTTTCTCTCCACTTTTCTATCCAACCAAACAAGTGGAGAGAAAACTCAACTTTTCTTTCTCTTCTACTTCTCTCATACTTTTTCAATCCAAATATGTTAAAAATCTACCCATTCTCTACTCATTCTCTCTTCTCTACTTATCTCTTTACCCAAACAAAGCATTAATGATTTTTAACTAAATTATTCCACCTAGCTCTTTTATCTACTTTGTCTTTAATTTTAACAACAACAACAAAATTGTTTAAGCACCTTCATTAATCATCTCTAAACTTAAATATTGGGGTGCTAATTAAACACAACATTACTTTTATGCCAAAATGAAACAAAAACTTGAAATCTTACACTATTTTTTTAATATTTTTTTTCTTAATTTAAAAAATTAAAAATCATTGGCCCAATGGGATAGCTTGCCCCGGCCCGTCACGATCCCTTTTTTAGTGGGCCAAAAGGAGCAAGCCAAAACAGGCTGGTGGGTTGATTACCCCCAATCCGACCTAAGAAGGTGGGTTAAACGGGTTGGCCTATTGGTCAAGCTCGTTTTCCCACCCATGCTGCTAATGACTATGCTTGCCTCTTTTAAGATTTGTGAGTTTTAATATGGTTGTTCTCGATTTTTCTAGTGAGTATTTTGTGTCTTTCTCCTTTAACTATTGGTTGATCCCTTTAGCAATTGAGTTGGGTTATTTAGGTTATATGAGTTGTACACACTTAGGCATGAGAGTTTGCCCCAAAAAAATTATGAAAGTAATTTATAACTTTCATAAACTATTTTTAACTTATTTCAATGAGTTTCTCATAATTTATTAAAATAAACTCTTTTCAATGTATTTCAATTTTCATAATCAAATGATTGAGAAGGATCTTTTTAGTTAGTTACGAGAATAGTATGTGAAATATACATCTAATGGAGAAAAGATAGAATATTAAAAAGTCTAATTATAATAGTGAGGAGAGTTAAAACCTCACTATTAGTGCCAACTTGTAAGATTTCCAACTGTTGAAATAGATATTTGATTGGTCCATTTTAAGACTATATTTCAAACCTTAACTCTAAACTCAAATTGAAGTTCTTGGTTGAAGAGGTTGAAGTTCAAGTTAAGAATCAAAATTGAAGAAATCAAGAGATGGAAATTCCTAAAGTAGTTAACCTTGTGTTTGGATGAGAAATTTTAAAGGGCAATTCATTTTTTTAGGAAATTTAAAATTCTTTGTGGTGAAAATATGTTGTTTGGATAGAGAGTCTTTAAGAAATTGAAATTCTAGTAATTGGTGAAGGTATTTTGGTCACTTAAAATTGCAGAATTTCAAATTTTATCTAAAAAATAAGAATTTAAAAATTTTCATATTCACTTTCTTTCTTTCCTCTCTCTTTCTTCTCTCTCTCCTCTCTCTTTGTTCTCTCTTTCTCTATGGCCTCTCTCTCTCCTCCTTCTCTTCACTCTCTTTCTTCTCTCCTCTCTCACTTTCTCATCTCTCTCTCCATCTCTCTCTCCATCTCTCCTTCTTTCTTGTCTCTCTTCTTCCTCCTCTCTCTCTTTTCTCTATCAATATTGAGGTAAAAAGTATTAATATTTGTATTTTTGAATTATTAAATATTTAAAAATTGACTAATGTTTATTTTGGTAAAGTTTAATATTAAAATTTTAATTTTTAAATATATATTTAAAAATTAAATTTGCATATGGTAAAAATTAAAATATCATATCCAAATTAAGAATTTGAATTGATTTATCCAAATAAAGCATTTAATAAATGAAGAAAATTTAAATCAAAGCAATTTAAATTTCAAGCATTTCAAATTCCTTGAAATTTTAAAATTTCAAGTGTTAGTTGAAGTATTTTGAGATAAGGGTACTAGCTTATAATCAAACACACACGTGAATTGATGGTGTGGCTTGATTAAAGTCATTTAAGATTGAGAAGTGCTAGCAATACACTCTTTAACACACTTCTTTTAACACTCACTCTATTATTGGTTGAAATTTATTAGGAAACTACAAAATCATGAGAGAGTCATTAAATAAGATGTGGAACTCACAAACTTTTATAATTTTCAAGAAATTTCAACCAATAAAAAGAAGTGTGTTCAAAAAGTATGTCAAAAAGTGTGTTGGTAGCATTTCTCTTTAAGATTTAATAGAATAAATGGATGCTGTTGAAATTTGATAAAGAGCATCTCGAGACAAAGACTTGTTGAATTGGGTGGCAGTGGTTTTAGTTTCCAATGCATGATCGATATTGAAAACCTGTAAGCACATGAAGAGTGAGAATTAACCTGCAAGAGTTGAGTTAAGAATGGCTCACAAGGGTTTGAGAGGCAGAGAGAAGAACTGGGGAGTAGAAGTTCAATAGTTGTAGATATCCTTTCAGCTAATTTCTTGCTAAGCATGAAGACCATATAGGAGAACCTTTGTGTTATCACCCTAATTTCTCCTTTTAATATATATATATATATATATATGGGTGTGTGTGTGTGTGTGTCGTCTTATTCAATTTGAAGTTGTTATTATTACGTACAGATTCCGAAAATAATTGTTTCAAGAATGAAATTGTGTCAAAATCATATTCATGTTTCTGAGATAAATTTGAGAGGTTTCTGTGATTCTTTGTTGGTTTGGCATTTATTGATTATTTGAAAATTTGGGGAGATTGACGTGCACCGTAAGATATGATTTTTCTAATCTATTTTGAAAAAAGACGGCCTCCTTATCTATTTTTATAAGATATGGTTTTCAGTTTTTCTGTTTCTTAATTAAGAATTATTATATTGAATCCTTTCTAGTTCTGTTCAACCTATTAATTTTCCGGTAATATTTGAAGTATTTTAGTAAATAAATATTAATATACATGAACACTCTTAGTTGAAGTACTATATTGAGTCAAAATATTTGTTCGTTTTACCTGCTCAGAATTTTGATTTCAATACCTACATTATGTCGATCCATTGTAAATCTGAAGTTTTCTGGAAGAATAATTCTCTTGTCACTGTTTATTTAATTAATCGCTATTATTGTCAAGTTATCTAGTTAATTAGTGGACTTGATGTGAACCTTGAACTATTTTGGAGTCGGCCAAGCCACCAAGAAATAAGTTGGTGGAGGACTCTTATGTATATTCTAAATTTCTGATTATACCATAGCCTCTTTATTATTATGGGCGTCTACTAAAAGATTAGTTAATGGAGTGTTCTGTTCACCAAATGGTGATCAACTACATGTTGATGCTCACTAAGAACGAGTTGATGGAGGATTAATCTATTTTGTAATGATATGATAATCTCATGAACATTAGATGGCCACCTTGCTATATATATGTTGATGTAGATTAGCTGGGTCGTTCTATTAACAATGATTGTGATGTTGTATGCTTGAGCAATGATCATATTTTGAATTTCATGATATCATTTATAATTATTTTGAATTATATATTAATTTTCCATATTTGAAAACCTACCTAGCAGTGATCCACCTTAAGAATCCAATTAATTGTTTTGCTCCCTTCCAAGTTCATATCCTTGAAAGGAAAAGGGTTGTTTCTATATCTTGGAGAATTACGGGGAAGTTTTCAATGTGAGCGATTTATCGTTTTCATTATATTTAGATTAAAGTTTGTAAACTTAAATTTGAACTGAGTTTGCAAAAGCAATAATCTCTTTTCTTCCATTTCATACTGAGTTTTAAAGCAAAATTGAGGCAAAACTCAGTTTATAATTGGACTTAACTTTATAAAAACTAAATAAGAAATTTTTTTAATTTTACTTTTTGAATAATGAACCTTGAGAGCCTCTCAACTGAAAACTAAACATACCCTAAAAACATTATAGAACCTTGATAAATACACATCCTACTTTGGAGTCTATGCGGTGCAAGGAAGAAAGCGAGATATAAAAAGAAAAAAGAAAAGAAAGCAAGAGAAAATAACCAGTATAATAAGTGATATGACTAAAAAAAAAAGAGAGATTAAAAAACATGAAAAAGAGTATATAAAAGAAAACGATGATATGTGCAGAGCATTTCCCAACATTATAAAGGTGTTTCCTAAGATAATCACTTAATTTATTTATTTTTTCTAATGTTTTCCAGTAATTAAGAACAACCTCTTGTTGTTGCTGTGATGCCTATGTTTTGAGCAGAGTTTGTGAAAATTGAGGAAAGAAGAGCTAATTTAAAGTGGAAATAAACATATAGCGTTATATAGAGTTTAATGGCTATGTACTTTCATAGTGTAAAAACTTTTATGCTGTCAATCAATTAGAAATTACTGTTAGTATTACTTTTAAAGTAGTTATTGTAAAAGTTAATAAACTTACCATACACGGTAATTTGTGATTAGATGACAGTGTAAAATTACTTTACATTATCAGTATATAACTTATTTACTCAGTTATATAATGTGTACTATTTTAAAATTAGAAACACTTTGTACTATTCTAAAAATATTGAATTTAAATTTTACTGTACTTTAAACTTAGGCTCTAATAATCTAATTTGTTAATGTTGAGACCTTTAATTGTTTATAAGTGGAATGTTGGAACATAAGTGGTGGAAGACTAATAAGTGGGTCACTCAAGTCACTAATTGCTTATATAAGCATTATATAAGCAACCAATTTTTATATTTTTGGCTGAAAAAGTGAGTGCTCTAATGGTGCAATATCTAATGGAATATTTCTTACTATTAAAATACTTGCATTAAAAGTATTTAACATTAAAAAACATTAAATATATATTTTTAAATGCTTTTATATATAATTAATTGTTTAAAAAGTAAGTATTAAATGATTTTCATATTTTGATATAATAAATATTTTAAATAGTTTTTAGGATTGTTTCTTTAATCTGTGCACCTAATACATAATATAAAAATAAAATAAAATCCATACACATAAAAGTAAGGCATTTCCTGTCATCATCAGTTTGATAGGAAACTAAAACAGTTTCATAAACTCTCACACGGAACTGAAGGACGAAGCAAAATATCTTATTATATAGGTTAAATTAATCTCTCTAAACTATTTAAATGTTTTTAATTTGGTCACTATACTGAAAAAAATTGTAATTGGATCTTTGATTTTATAAATTTTTTGTAATTGAGTCACTAAAGTCTTTAAAACTGTCACAAATTATCATTTTCTGACAGTTTTAAGCCGCTATAACTATCTGGAACTCAATTACAAAAAGTTTATAAAATAAAGGACACAATTATAAATTTTTTTATTTAAGAATTTAACCAAAAATTTCTAAATAGCTCAAAGACCTACTAATTAATTTAACCTATATAAGTTAAATTAATCAATATCTCATCTATTTGAAAATTTTTATCAACAGTATTAATATACAGCAGTAGTCTACCCTACAACATTAATGTGTCCATGCCGCCAAATAAATGCTATAAAGACTGTTAATCCTACTGAAGATATTGATTATGTATGACTAAAGATTGAGACATGTAGAAAGCTTCACGAATTTGATGTTAATTATACTTAACGAAGTTATCAAAGCTTCTACCTTTCTTTTACTTTATTTTCTAGAGTTTTTCTTTTGTTTTCTTGCTCCTTTTTTTAAATGTTAAAATTTGATGCTTTTATAGTTTTGTTCATTCTGTTACAAAAATCAACTAATTTACTAGCCATTATTTTTATGTTATTTTTTTAGGGTAAAATTTTTCTTATTATTTTAATTATTGTAATTAACTTTCCACCTTCACAACAAGTTAGATTTTTTCTTTATTAATTCTAGCAAAAAAAATTAATTTTATTATGGATTTCATTTGTATGCTTTGCCGGTATAAAATAAAACTATATTATTTAATGGAATATTATCATATTATTTAATTAGTTTAAGAATTATATACTTAATCAGACTTATTATCTGATATAAAAATACATTATTAGATGATAAAATAAAAATTATTTATATTCACAATGCCTCAAAATTATAACTTTTTCATCATTAGTAATTAAGTTTTTTCTTAATTCAAAATTTTTAAAAAGGCATAATTCAAACATGTAAATTTTTCTCAATTCCATCAATTCAAACAACACACATTTTCACTAAAAAAATCACACATTTCTTTCTTTTATATTTTTTCCTTCTCTACTTCTTTCCTCCTAATTTCAACTCTAATCTAATTAAAGTGTTAATATGGTATTTAGTGAAGTCACTAGAGACATTAGTTCTTAAAGGAGGTGACAATATTATGAATCTCAAGTAAAATAAAATACTTAATATAATACTTAAATCATGAAATTTTCCCACTTAATAAATTAATCTTTTTGATTAAGCTTTCCTTAACCTCGTAATTTAAGTGTCACATTAAATTTCCTATTCTACTCAACATAAGACCCATCGCAAAATCTACTAATCTATTGACTAGTATGAGTCCCATACTTTAAGCATTGAAGGTGGGGTTCTGGTGTCGTGGATGAACTTGACTATTGAGGGACACACGCACCTACCTCTTAGTTAACAACTAAATGTACTCAATCCTCCAACGGGTTAAAAATTCTGTAGTTCCTCTAAACCGTCAGATGGCTGAAGTGGAATAGCTGAAAAGGAAATGAGCCCAGAGAACCGCGGGCCAGCTGGGACAAAGAAGGGAGTTGTAATGGAAATTGGAACTGAAAAAGCAGCCCAAGATTTGGAATGAAAATGAAGCTGAACAAATTTGTTGTAATTGGGCTGCAGGGGGCTTGTTGGATACTTGGATTTGAGGCATGCATGCCTATTGATATTTACACTCTAATTAATAAGGATGCCTTTTATTCTTTTTCTTTTCATATTTTATTGTAATTTAGTTAAAATATTTTTAGTTATTCAAACTTAGGGTAAGTTTATTTTTGATCTCCCAAATTCAAAATTTAGACCCTATAATTTGAAAAAAAAAAAAAAAACCTCTTTTAGTTCCTTAGAATCACATCATTGACAGAAACAGATTGAGTCAGTTGTGCAGCATTAACTAAGTTTTGTGTGATATTTTCACTAACAAGGACACTAATAGGTGAGTTTTGTATGACAGATTCAATATGTAGGTGAGTTTTGTATGTTAGATTCATTGACGACATTTGAGAAAAGGAACTAAAACATTTTTTTTTTCAAATTACAAGGACTAAAAATTTTAAATTGGGGGGGGGGGGGGGGGGAGGAGACCAAAAACAAATTTATTTCAAATTTGAGGGACTAAAAACATCTTTAAACCCTTTTTGTATAAAAAATAATATAAACCATATTTTTGCACCCTATCTTCATTATTCTTTAAATTCTATTTTTGTACTCTCATCTTCATTATTCTTTAGACCTTATTTTTGCATCTCATCTTCATCATTCTTTAAACCTTGTTTTTGCACCTCCATTTTCATTATTATTTAAATCCTTTACATCTATTTTCTGTCCTCTCTTCCTTTCTCTATAAAAAATAATGGAATTTTACCACAATTTCATTCCTTACATTGAATAAGATGTTTTCCATTAAATTCATTACATAATATCATGCATTTTCCATCAAAGTGGTACTTTGTGAGAATGGGAAGATGTTTATACCTACCCTCCCAGAGAAGGAAAAGTGGAAGACCCGAGAAGCCAAAGAAGAAATGCTAAAAATAAAAAAAGTGAAACTTTGGTAAGAAAAACCAAGGAACTGAACTGAAAATATAAAAACGAGAAATCAATGTGGAGTGACTGGATAAAGAGGGTGATAGAAAAAGAGAGGGTGGTGGAGGAAAAAGGGGTGAGCCAACAAGTAATTTCTAGAAAGAAGATTCCTCAAGGAATTATTTAAAAAAGAATAAAATAAGAAAGGTATTTAAAAAAATTTAGTGAAAAAAAAAGGAGGAAATAAGTGTATTTATTAACTCACTCCTGTCCTCTTTTAACTATTGGGGAAGGTGACAACGTGCAACCCAACCCAACATATTTTCACTGGGTTCGTCAAGACCAGTTACTATATCTAGCACTTCTTGGCTCCTGGAATTCAGAGGCTAAGACTGTGATGTCCTCTACTAAAACTTTTGTTGAAGCATGGAATAGATTGAAAAAGGCTTATGCCAATTGCTCTCGTTCCCGTATCATGTCTCTCGAATAATCTCTCAATTCTGTCACCAAAGGCACCTTCTCAGTGAGTGAATATCTCCGTTAAATTCAAACAATTGTAGATGAATTGGCCCTCATTGGCCACCCACTTGATGATCTTGATCTTGTTATCCATGCCCTTAACGGCTTGGGTCCTTCTTACAAAGAATTCACGACTTCCATTCACACTCGTGATTTTCCAATTATGTTTGACGAGATTCATGGTTACCCACCCAAAAATACTTCTCCATCTGCAAATGTGGCCCACAAGGCACTAACCACTGAACCAAATTGGTTGTTTAACCACGTCACCAATGATCTTCAAAATCTCAACATCCAATTTGATTATTTTGGTCATGACAAACTCACTATGGCAAATGGTAAGAGCCTACCTATTACTCACTTAGGCTTTACTACGCTCCCCACTTCTTCGCGTCCCCTTCATCTCAATAATTTTTCATGTGTTCCTTCAATTACTTAGAATTTAATTTCAGTCTCTTAATTGTGTCAAACTAATAATGTTTTCATTGAATTCTTTCCTTGGCACTTTGAGGTGAAGTCTTTGGACACGGGGACACTCCTACTACGCGAAATGAATGAGGATCATGTGTACAAACTCCCATCCACCCACCTGCACCCTCAACTTGCTTTTGTTAGGGCTGTACAAAAAATGAATACCTCAAAAAACTGATTTGACCGAACTGAACCGCTTTGTAAAGAACGGTTTGGTTAACCGAATTATTTTAAAAAGTGGTTTGGTTTGAATTTTTTTAAAAACGATTTGGTTTTTTGAATTCGGATCAGATCGGTTCAATTCGATTATCTATTTTATACTCATATATGAATCGGTTTTTCAAAGAATCGAACCGGACTGAACCGATCCATTTCATGAAAAATGAATCGGGTAACCAAACTATTTTTAAAAAAGCGGTTTGATTCCGTTTTTTTTGGAAAATGGATCGGTTTTTTTAATTTGGATCGGTTCGATTTTGGAGCGATTCGGATCAATTTGAATTTTTTGCACACCCCTAGCTTTTGCTACATCATCTCCACCACTCCACCTTTGGCACCAGCGTCTTGGCCATCCAGCCCATCAAACTCTTCTACATGCTCTCAAATATTGCAATGTTCCTTTCTCCTCTACAACCAATAAATGTTGTGATTGTCTCTCCAATAAAAGTCACAAACTTCCTTTTACTAAGTTTACCATTGTTAGTCACCATCCATTAGAATTTGTGTACTCTGATGTTTGGGGTCCACCTTATTCATTCAATTGATGGATTTTTATAACATGTTAATTTTATTGATCATTTTACAAAATATATTTGGTTGTACCCGCTTAAACATAAATTTGATGTCTCCATTATTTTTCCCACATTCAAATCATTAACCGATACTCAATTCAATCAACGAATCAAAAACCTTTATTCTGACAATGGGGGTGAATTCATAAAAGTACGCTTTTATCTCCAATCTCATGGAATCTCTCATCTTACCACCCCTCCTCACACCCCAGAACACAACGGTCTATCTGAGAGGAAACATCGTCACCTTGTCGAAACAGCTCGCTGCCTCATCCACCACACATCCCTGCCAATCACCTTTTGGAGTCATGCGCTCCAAACAGCCACTAATCTAATTAACCGACTTCCCACTCCTGGGCCCTCAATATGCAAAGTCTCTTCTCCATTTTGTTCAACCGCAACCCCAACTACACAAAACTAAAAACCTTTGGTTGCTTGTGCTTTCCTTGGCTCACCCCATATACACATAATAAACTTGAAACTCGCTCACAACCCTGTGTTTTTGTTGGGTATAGTACAACTCAGAGTGCTTATCTTTGTTATAATATCACAACCCATAAAATTCATGTATGTTTAATTTGTTGAAAATGTCTACCCTTACTCCACTTATTCCAATTCCAATCCACCATCTAACTCCAATGCTCCCGTAACAACTTGCACCTTGTCCAACAAATTCCCTTCCAGCCATATCACACCTAACCCAACCCCAACAACTCATAATCCTTTATCCTTACATTCCCCTACCAATGACAACCTCCCTACTGCAACCCCCATTCTAACTGCAGCTACCCCTAACCTTTTGACCCTAACAAACCCTTCCTCCACTCCTACCAATAATTCAAATCAGTCCGCCTCACTAGCCCTACATCAAACCTTAAGTAACTCACCAAAACCTGTACATATGTCCTCATCTCAAGCTGCAGCAGCATCCCTGTCTGACCTTCATTCTTCTATTTCTACCCGCCCCATGATCCCACGTTCAAAAGCTGGCATATTTTAACCCAAACAGATCCATCTTGTAACCAAGTACCCTCTCCCTGATTCATTAGTGCCTTCTTGTGTTTCATAAGCAATTAAGAATCCTCAGTGGAAAGATGCTATGTCCAATGAATTCAATGCCTTGATGCGCAACAGCACTTGGGACCTTGTTCCTCCTCAACCACGTTACAATGTGATTGGCAACAAATGAATTTTTAGACTAAAGAGAAACCCAAGTGGCTCCATAGAAAGATACAAAGCTTTTTCATCAACATTCAGGAATTGATTATCATGACACTTTCAGTACTGTCATCAAACCGCAGACCATTAAATTGGTCCTTTGCATTGCTCTCTTTGAAGGTTGGTCTTTAAGTCAAATGGAAGTCAATAATGCTTTCCTCCATTGAAGTATCTCCGAAGATGTCTACATGACTCAACCTCAGGGGTTTGTTTATCCATCCTTTCCCACATATGTATGCAAGTTGAATAAAGCTATATATGGACTCAAACAGGCAGCACGTGCCTGGTACAATGCTCTCAAGAACTTTCTCACAAGCTATGGTTTCAAAAATTCAAAATCTCTCTTTATCTACAACACTAATAACACAGTTGCATACTTCTTGGTGTATGTGGATGACCTTCTTTTGACAGGTAATAATGCTCAATTTCTCCAACAATTTCGGAAGTCCCTTGCTGCATCATTCTCTCTGAAGGATCTTGGCCCACCAACTCACTTTCTTGGAGTAGAAATCATTAAAACTGCCTCAGGCTTCTTCTTCACGCAGCACCACTATATTCGCGATGTTTTACAGCTTGCCAACATGACAGATGCTAAACCAGTTCAAACACCATTGTCAACCTCCTTTCATTTAACACCAACCCCTAACGCTGCCACATGTGATGGACACCTGTTTCGCAAATTGATTGGATCCCTCCAATATTTAGCCATTACATGACCTGATGTGGCATATCAATTAATAAGTTGTCTCAGTATATGCAGGCCCCTCAAGAAATACATATGCAGTCATTAAAATGCGTACTTCGATATCTTAAGGGAATCATCTGTCATAGCCTCCATCTTGCACCTATTTTTAAAATGCTCCAATCCTATTTTTCATTCCAGAATGAAGCACCTAGTTGCAAGCAAGGATTTACAAGTTTCTCATGTTCCCTCTAGCCACCAACATGCGGACCTTCTAACCAAACCATTATCTACCAAGCGACATTCATTTCTGATGTCCAAGATTGGTGTCATCCCTCCACCATCTTGCGGGGGCGTGTAGAACCATTACAATAGTTAATGCGCTTAATTTCCTCCTCCTTAATTACAGGCTAAACAAGTGTAATCTGATATGTATTTATATTAGCATATCCCATTTAATCTGTAGCTCCTTAATTATAAGCTAAATTATTGTAATATGATAGGCATTTATATTCAGGGACGGATTTAGGGGGTGCAAGTAGGGACCTTGGCCCTCCCTCTCCTTTCACTCTTTGAGAACTATATATGTTATTTCTTGAAATTAATTTTTTATGTTTTAATTATTATAATTGAAATATCATTTTTAACTATGAAGATGATAAAAAATAAGTTAAAAAAAAATTCACAACTTAAATAACAATATGATGTATTTAATTATTATAATTTAATATTTATTGTTTATTTTATTTTTTTAGCCCCCACTTTAATAGGCTTCTCGATCCGTCCCTATTTATATTAACTCTTGTAACCATTGCAAATGAAAAATATACAGAATTCATTTCCTCTATATCTTCCACTAGAGACAATCATACTCGAACTGGATAAGATCACTATGGGTAGCAAAGCTTTTCCTCTGAATATTTAATATAGACTCAAGGATGCACATGGGTTATCTAAGGTGTAAATATTTTTTTATAATTTATATTATAAATTATAATATATAATTTGTAGAGTGGGATTTTTTTTTCTTTCTATTTTCTCTTTAGACATTTTTAACATCCTCTTCTTTTTGTCTTTTGAATGTACATTTTGCACATTACTCTCACAATTGACCAAAATATTTATCTCTTAGCTATCTTAAACTACTTTTTTTTTTTTTATCTTTATTTGTATTTGATTTTCTTAACTATTTATCCCTCTCAATTTACCTTTTTTCATGTCTATCTCTAAATTAAATTTTAATAATTTTTTAAAAATTATCAATAGTTAAAAATAACTTTATATCACAATTTAAATTGTTGATTATAAATTCAAAATATAATTTATATATTCAAAAATACTTATTTATTATAAATTTTAATTATATAAAAATAAACAATAATACACCAACTAAAATACTGGTTAAAAATAAATGTGCTACCAAAATAAGCTTACGATGTTAAAAGTTTCTATGAGAAGACTTTAAATTTCCAAAAATTAAGAAATTCTTACTTCTAAAATTAAATTCGTTATATTTTTAATATTAAGAAATTAAAGAACTCCAAACTCCTACAATTTTTTTTTTCTAAAATTTACCCATAATAAAAATTCTAAATTCCTAAAATTTAGTCTTCTAGTTTAATCTAATAAAATTCTAAATAACCATTAAAATTTCCATCCTCAAAATATAAAACTGTTAAATATTTTGATATCAACTCAATAATTATGCACACGATATTTTAGATAAATCATACATTTATTATTATATAATCTTATAATTAATATTTACTTATATTTATAAAAATGTATTACATATTAAATTTAATTTATTTAATAAAATATCAAATAATATTAAAATTTTATAAAAAATTATTAACTTGAGTTAATTTACTCAATAAAAAAATTTTATTTTAACAATTAGAATAATAAAATTTAATATATACAACAAATTAAGGGAGGTAACTTTACCCAAAAAAATTACAGTAACTCGCCTCTTTTGAAATAGTTAAATTACCAAATAAATAATCACGCAGAGATAATATTCTGATATTCAAGTAACGAAATTCTTTTAAGTGTGGTTTGGATTGGTGGTAGAATTATGGTGAAGCATGGTGAGTTGAAGTTAAATTTAATTTGACTTAAATTTAACATGTTTGGTTACTAAAATGAAAACACTTCCAATTAGAAAAAAATCATGGTGAGGTTGTAGCAAGTAAGAGTTGCTTCTACTTTTTCAAAATCAATTTTAGTTGTATATTCTTTAATTTACCCTCACGCTTATACCCTCATCAATTTTAATGTGTTTTTAGGAATTATGGGTTCTATTTCAAAAGTTAATATAATATTTTTTTGGTTACAAGAGAGAAAAAGTTAATATAACATACTTATATTTTCTTAATTTAATAATTAATTTGAAGTGAAAAAATTACTGTACGTTTATTTTTAATTTGTTCATATATCATAATAACTAATTATAATAGAAAAGAAATATACATAGCCATTAAAACCCATTTTGATAATTACATACTAGAAATCAATTTTGATTCAAAATATCCAAACAATATTTTCTTAAAAAATTACTTTTTTAATATATGTTATCTAAACAAAAATTACATTACTTTAAATAATTTACCATATTAATTTTATAAAATCACGTTAATCCAAAATTAATGCTATTATGCCAATCCAAACACAAACTAACAAGTCCCCAAAAGAGAGAGAATAACAAAGCAACCGCTTTCTGGTATCTGTTAATATCCTTACCAGAACACAACCTCACTACATAAATTAAGGAAAACCTGAAAACACCCCTAATAAAAGCAAATGGCCATTTTACCAAAACGAAACCAAAACATATAACCTTCTTACTTGTGTAACCTCTTTTTTTTTTTTTTTTCTCTCATCACTAAACATATAACCTATTTCTTACCATAAATAGCTCAATAACAATATAACATTTAGTTCCCATAGCAGTTACTGAAGCACTGATACATATATAAAAAAAAATAGTAGAGGTGATAACAAACCACGCTACCACAACCTCTACCCCAAAACGAAACCGAACCAACATTTTCTTTTTGGCACGTAAATGTTTTTCTGTTTCTTGCATATGAATACATATATATTTTAACAAAGGCTAGAGCACACACAAGTTTCAATTACAAACTGACAAAACCTTGGAACTAGATTGAAGAAAAACTAAAGATTTTTCCCACTTGTTCGTTTCATGGATGTTCATGTGAATCCTCAACAACACCTTTTGGAAAACGAACCTGCACCCCACAAAACACCCAAAACACCAGCCCAAAGAACCATGAGAAAGGCATTCAAAGGCACAGCTCATCTGGCCAAGCTTCTTCCAACAGGAACAGTGCTCATATTCCAAACTCTCTCACCACTTTTCACACACCAAGGCCAATGCCACACCACAACAAGCAAAGTCATGACCATAGGTCTCTTAACCTTTTGCAGCATCTCATGCTTTCTTCTGTCCTTCACTGACAGCTTCAGGGATGAGAGGGGAAAAGTTAGATATGGGGTGGCCTCATTGAATGGATTGTGGGTTATGGATGCATCAGTGAGGCTTCCTGTTGATGAGGCAGATAAGTATGGGCTAAGGTTCATTGATTTCTTCCATGCATTCATGTCAATATTGGTTTTCTTGGCAATTGCACTCTTTGATGGAAGTGTAGTGAGCTGTTTTGTTCCAAAGCCTTCTGAGGAGGCCAAGGAGCTTCTGGTGGCTTTGCCTATTGGGATTGGCATTGTGTGCAGTGTTCTATTTGTTGCATTCCCTAGCCAAAGACATGGGATTGGCTTCCCACTCTCACGCAATTAGTTCTATATATTCTATCTTGTTCATTTTATTTTATTTTCACTATGGCATGATTTGTGTAATTCTAATAGAAGCCTAGGAAATTTTTTGCATTTTTCTTTGTAACAAGTATTGCAGGACAAATCAACAGCAACAATAACAATAGCAACAACAACAATTTCGTGCCATTGAGTTCGATTAAAAACCAAATTAATTTTCGACAATAGTGTAGTAAATAAATGGCAAGACATGTGGCAATACTTGCAATTAATATCTCACTTTGGTGACCAAAAACAACAAACAAATTTCGGGTGGTTTAATTGCAAATTTAATTTGCTGATTCAATTGTTAGAAATTGATGAAAATAAATCATATTTCCTGGACCGAGAAGTAAATTAATCCTAAAACGGTCCTCTGCTTCTTAGTTTTAGCACTTTTGGAGATCACCCCTCGTTACAGTTATGGAATAGAGATTCTAACAGAAAGAAAAGCCGCACGTTATTCATATAAAAGCTAACGCGCGGGTGTTGCAGATCATTCATTGAAAATCTCTAGAGACAATGATGGGGGGGTGTATTGAAATGTTACAATTCTGCAATCTGCATTTCTTAGTGCAAGTCCAGAGCATGGTTTTAAATTGCCACCGATGTGGTGGCATTGTGATAACTGAAATTGCTAGCAAATGTAATCACAAATGCGGCTGTAGAAATTCAGAAAACCACAACATTTTTTTTTGAGTAAATTATACTAACAATCTCTTAGGTTTTGGCAAATTTCACTTGATATCCTGCTTTTTTACTTCTATACTAACTACCTTAATTATTTGATAAACATTCCTTATATCATGGTTCTAAATTGCAGACCACAACACCTGTTGTGGCAGCAATATTGCAATTGTGGAGTTATCCGCAACAGCAACAAGCCACAATTGTGGTGTGAATTAAAATCATAGAAATTGCCGCAATGCATTTGCAATGGAGTCACAATAGAACTGCAACAGAGCCGCAACATTGTTTTATTCCACTTTTTTGTCAAAAAATAAGCAAAGACTTAGACATAAATCTTTTATTCTAATGGTGTGCTCATGTGGGATGTTAGGCAAAAGGAGGGAGGCATCTAATGGTAGCTAGTTGGGGTCCTAGTAGGCTTGCATGATGCGTTTAAGGCAAGGGAAAAGGTGAGGTGGTAGGGATAGGCTAGTAGGGGGAAAGGGGAAAGGTGAGGTGGTGGGGACAAGGGAAAATATGAGGTACAAACATATAATAATTTCACACTGTAACGACCGTAATCCTCATCATAGTAGCTATAATACTCGAAATTGCAACCACGATTACAACCGTAATTTAGAACTATTTCTTATACATTACATTAACCATCCTTGATTATTTAAAAAACATTACACTTGTATTCCTGCAAGGATGATTACTGTAAATATTAAAAAAAAGGAGTGATGTGCAGTCTTAAAAAATACCAAGAGGTATGAATATAATTTACTTTTTTTTTTTTTGATAAATACAAAACCGCAATATTATATATACTAGCAAAAAGACATGTAGCCATCCGCATTTTTATTTTTTGAAAAAGTGTTAAATTTGATTTTTTTTTAAATGATTTTTGTCTTTTAACAGTTTAATATGGAGTTTGAAAGAGAATAGTAGGTGGTTTACAGAGCAAGTGAACGGTAAAGTGTTTAACAAAATGTACGTGTAAACCAAATGGGGTATTCTCTTTATTATTGTTACAAATACAATTTTAGATGTAAAATGTAATATAAATCACTTTATAAAGAATATATTGGAATTTTGTATATTAGTATTATCTAATTATTGGATTAAATTTTAAATTATTAATATCAATTATGAAAATAAGTTTTATGGTATTTTAATGTTGGATATTAGTTGTTTGAGTTTATGACGTAAGTGTGCTAGATTATTGAATTAAATTATAGATTATTAATATCAATTATGAAAATAAGATTTATGGTATTTTAATTGATAGATATTAATTATTTTAGCTTTATGATATGAACGTGTTTAGATGGGTTGAATCTTCACTTAATGCCTAAATGAGAGGTCTTTGCTCAATTGTTGGCCCTTATATAATTTTGTATGACACAACATTGTATAAGAAACACTAATTGTCAGGCAAAGAGGATCATCTCTCTCATTTCGGTGTTCATGATCTAATTGAGGTAACAAACATATTTTTAATTAAAGTTTATTAAAAATTATAAAATCACAAGTAATATTTATTAGTAAATAAGAAAAATAATTTACATAACTTCATCATTTTTAATAAAATTTAATTAATAATATAAAGTGTGTTTAATAAGTTGAAACATTTTTACATACAATAATATAGTAACAGACAAAACTTAGGTATAGTTTTTTAGGTGTTTTTGGTATTGTTCTTTAATCAGAATTGAAGTATAATCTTAGTAATCTGTATTGCTCTTTAATGTAAATCTTAATTATGCAGATTACTGAAGTGAAATTCTAATTTTAATTGGAAAACAACATTAAAAATACATAAGAAACTGTATTAAAGTTTTATCCTATAGTAGCAACTATACAAGAAGCGTGACCAAAGCATTACTTATTAATTATTTATCGTATTCTGAATCCTTACCGCAACTTTTGCATTGATCATGATCGGTAAAAGCATCCACTGTTGACGTGTTTTTACCGCGGTAACAAATAATTGTTAAGCGCACGCGCGGGGCGGGGGTAGTGGGCATGGTATGGAGACTCGGACTGAGTCCTTAAAACAACAACGCCAGTAACCCGGGGTTTGTCGCAGTAAAAGCATGTTAAGTCTGTATGGTTAAAGAGTGTGTACGGAAATATTTTATATAAGAGGTTTCTGACTCAATTCTTACAAGAACCATTTCTTTAAAAAAAAAGTTTATTTATGTCGTTCTAATTTTCAAAACTGTAAAGTTTCTCCTCTACAGTTTTATTTATCAAAAAAAAAAAACGACAACGCCAGTGTCGTACCAGAAATGAACACAAATCATTGAAAACAAGTAACGGGTTAAGATCAAAGGATCGCCACGCCCACAACCCAAAAACGCAGCAACCTCTAAAATACAATAAAGTTAGAGAGAGAAACTCTTCTACATAGAGAGAGAAACACTTGAAACCAAACTGCACGACACGTATTCTAATAATAAAACCACTATCACACTCACACGTTCGTGAATCACTTAGCTCCCTCGCACACTCTCATTTCCTTTCAACAAAAAGCCACACCCACACACAACCATAACAATAACAATTCCTTTCTCTCCAATTAATTATTCTCTTTTCTTCTCTCCATAATTTACAATTTCTTTTGGACATTTTATCGAACATTGTACGATAAAACTTAAGAATTCAAAAAAGAGAAAAGAGAAAAAAGAAAAAACAATTCGATGGCAGCGATTGGGAAGTGCATGACTGTTGTTGGTTCCTTCGCTTGTAGTTTCTCTTTCTCTTTCATTAATCAACCATCACACAATTACAAACACCTTTTTTTATTATTTTTATTATCGTTGTTATTGTTGTTTATGCATCATTCTTCTCCTTTTTCCTCCTCAATGTCTACTCCAATCGCATTAATTATTAGTTTTGTTATTGTTTTTGTTGTTCCCCAAATCTAACCATTCATCTCAACCACACGCTCGTGAGAGAGAGTAGCTGAAATGTTAGAGAGAGAAACTGTGAATTCAGGCGTTCAGCTACCCCTTCTGGCCCTGATTTTGCTTTTTGTATTCTTCGAGGGGTTTTGGTTTCTGGGTTGTTTCTGACTGTGGGGTTTTGGGTTCTCTGGAGAAGAAGGGTTCATTGTTTCGTAACGTTCAATTAGTGTGGGGGTTTGTGTGAGTAAGAGCTTGATCTTTGGGTATGGAAGATGGTTCGGAAGGAGAGAAGAAGAAGAAGGCAGTGGAGGGAGAGAATAAGAGCAAGCGCAAAATGAAGACGGCTTCACAATTGGAGGTTTTGGAAAAAACCTATGCTGGTCAGTGAAATATTTTTGCTATTTTTGGTGCACCTCTTTGTGTTGTTGTTGTTGTTGTTGTGTGTGTTTTAATGGGGTTGTGATTTATGCTGTGAATTTATGCTGAAATGTAAGATTGTGTGTGTCTTTTAATGGGTTGTGATTTGTGGTGTGAATTTATGCTGAAATGTGAGATTTTGTGTTATGGGGTTCTGCATTGTGGTTCAGTGGAGGCTTACCCTTCGGAGGCTTTGCGAGCTGAGCTATCTGTGAAGCTGAGTCTGTCTGATCGTCAATTGCTGATGTGGTTCTGTCACCGGAGATTGAAGGAGCGAAAGGCGGGGCCGGCCACCACAAAGCTGCAAAGTGATTCACCCCTTGCAGGGGCACCGGTGGAGGAGGGTGTTGAGCCAGTGGCAGGGGCCGATGTTAGGCATGATTGTGGTTTGGCTTCTGGGCCATTTGGTCATTTGGATTCGCGCCGAATTGTGCCTCAGCTAGGGATGATGACCTTTCCTAGGATGGGAGCTGGATTACCGGCAGGGGAGAGCAGCAGTTACTATGAACCTCACCAGTTCATGGAGGTGCAGCAAGCTATTGCATTTGTGGAAAGACAGTTGGGGGAGCCGATAAGAGAGGATGGACCTATTCTGGGGATGGAATTTGATTCTTTGCCACCAGGTGCCTTTGGTACACTAATAGGTAAACTTGGCTTTCTAATTGCAATTAGCATTCCTAAGTTTTGCTATGTCGTCTGTAATGTTATAGCAAAAGGATGGGAGGGGAGGCTATTTTATGTTTATTAGAAAATATTATTTGTATTTTAATGCTCCTTGCTTACTTGGGTATGTATTCCAACGAGAGACGGGCACCTTGTTGCTAGTGTTAGATAAATTGATGATTCAGAGGAGTTAAATTATCTGTTTTCTTTTATAAGTTGGCTCAGAGGAAAAATAAGTTATATGTATGTGTGTGTGTGTGTGTGTTGTATAATGGACGCAAGGGTTTGAATATTGCTTTCATTGCTATTACCGAAATTTTATTGCAAATGCAGCCAGTGTGGTTTAGCATGGAACTGTAGGCTGGTATTAGTAGTAGTTTTTTCAACTATATTGGAGACCATGGTTTTGTTTGGATTGGTGGTAAGAGGTAGAATGGAACAACATTTAAATTGGTTTCATTGTTTGAAACTTTGGATTGTCAAAATGCCAGTGGAATAGGATAATGTTTGATGGAATAAATTCTATCTAATTCCATCCAAAACCCCCATTTTAGTTCCCTCCCAATTTGAAGGATATAGGATGGAATCAAAATAATTTTATTCTTGTAATTATTAAATTACCACTTTATACTTCATTTTATTGTAAAACTAGTATGTTGACCCTTGCACTCGCATGGGTTGCGTTGGTCTTTACACATGTACCAAAATGACTTGTAAATATCGTAAAAACTAATAAGTTAGTATTTACCAAATCCTTCCATATAATTCATGGCTATTATAAACTATAAAGTTGATATGGATGCATGTGTCACTGTGTGTCTGCCTATGATGTGTCGCCAGCAAGGGTGGTCTATGCAATTAGGCAATTAGCAAAATCAGCTGGTACATAAGGTCTTGTTGCAGGTTGGAAAATGTTGTTATATAATAGTATTTAATTAATAATATAAAATAGTGTTATGATGATGATGACAATAATATAACCACAACATCAACTAAAAAGTGAGGGAAATCAATGGAAAAGTGGGGGAATGGATGGGAAATTGAAACGATGAGAAGCTGACACATGTCCAACCAGGGTCATTGTTTTAATATATAGTAAATAGATTGTCTTTTATTAGCTGCTGCTATGTTTTACATTGTTCTTCTCTCTCTTCTATGTCAATAGTCGGATCTCGCCCATTATTCATAAGCATCAATGTTGTGACCAAATTTCAATCAAGATATATCCATTTCAATCAACGTCAATATTGATGGATGGCAAGAAATAAAAAGGGACAATGGTGTTTTATGTATTTGAAAATAAGGGTAATATTGCAATAGTTAAAGTGTAACTCATGCCATTTTGTCCACTTCCCAAACAATGGAATGGAAATTTTATTCCATTCCATCATAAAGTATCCAAACAATGGAATAATGGAGTGGTATTTTTATTCTATTACATTCCGTTCCACTTTGTTTTATGACGCATTGCTCCACTCACTATTAGATATTCAAACAGAGCCTAAGGATCTCACCTGATTGTGTGTTCGAGGTCATACAGATTTGTAATGTCAGACTAGTATAGGGTGTGTATTAGCCCAATGGATTAACTTATTTTTGTTGCTTGTAAGTGTATGAACCCAATGGAATAATGTCATATCTCATAAGGATGGCAATTATATGAATTCTTTTGAGCATTTAAATGGGATAATTTTCATAGCTTATTAGACCAAGCAAACCTACCAGCTAATACTTGTGAAAATAAGGTAAACACAGCTTATATAGGAAACATTTTAAATTTAGTTGCTTATTTAAAATGCACTTGTCATGTAAGTAATTTTTAACAATTCATTTGAATGAGTCAGTCCTCATCTGGATTTGATTGGGTAGCAGTCCATTTTAATTGTGGCACATTTATCAGTTAATTCGAAGAGAATGATATCTATTTATATGTTTTCAAATCATTATCTTCCTTTTGAAAACAGGTATTTGGCATTTTTTTCTGTTGTAAGTAATAGAGTGGCATAACACACTGCATTTTGGCACTGAAAATATGATTTTTAAGGTCAGTAATCACTCTTCAGCTCTTGAAAGTTTTGGAAAGTGATTTTGGAAATTGGAAAGGGTACATAGAACATATGTTTGTCAATGTTGTGCATGAGAGAAATTTAGTTAGTGTTTGTTTTGTATGAATTTGGTTAATTGAAGTCTTTTTTGCTGCCAATAATCACTTTTGAGCTCTTGAAAGATTTAATGCATGTTTGGTTCAACTTATTTTCTAGAGATAATTGTTTTTTTTTTGACAGTTTTCCGACTTTCAAAAAATAAGCAAATATTTCCTGAAAATTAATCTTTTCCAAACATGCACTCAAGGTGTATTTTGAGAAGCTTTGAAAAGGTGCTCTTATGATATAACTATTTTCTAGATTTTTTTCTGAGGCTACTATTTTTAGCTTCTAAGAGAAGCACTAGAACAGTTTTTTTTTTTTTTTTGAAAAACTTGTCTAATAGTTGTATAATGTTTTAAATTATTTTAATAAAAAAGCATTTTTTTCTTTGAAATATCACAACAAATGTGCTCTGATAAAAAGTGATTTTGGAAAGGGTACATAGAACATATTCTTGTCAATGTTGTGCATGACAGATGTTTGGTTAACTTGTTTCAGTTGGCATGACTTTGTGCTGTAAGTACTACTATTGAACTCTCAGCAATGTCTTCTATTATTCCAGGGGCAGTGACAATGGGTCAACACAGGCAATGTGGGAGACCTTTTGAGGCTAAAATTTATGAACAACTGGACAAGGTATTTCTTTTCTTCTTTCTCTCTTTCTGCCATTGCACAGTTTTAAAGAAATCTTTTGAATAATGTAGTACTGCTTTAAAAGTCATTAGATTACTACTGTGGTTTGTACTAGTGCAAGTTTGTTTCAGCTTATTTTAAAGAAATAATAACTTTTTTTTTCCTGTGATACTAAGCATGCTACTGGTTATTGGTTAAATATTGTACCAAGCATGCTACTAGTTAAATATTGTATTTTATCTGTATCTTTGTTTATCTCCTTCGTTTGTTGTAATTATATACCTTATCTAGGTGAAAAACAAATTTTATGTGCATCTTTATGGCCTGGCTGAAAAGTTCATTATCTAGGGTGGTTCAAGGACACTGCATGAATATCAATTTATTCCAGAGAGGCCATCTGTTAGAAATGAGACATATGAGAGAGTTGCCCCCTCTATCCACTATAGTTCTCTTGATTGTGTTCCACATTCTAGGACTTTATTATCTAGTGGACGGTCTTTCCTCAATGGGAATGAATCTGCACCTTATGGATATGGAATTCAAGGTCAGATACCTGGTCTAAATCTTTTGTCTCAGCAAGGTAGGCAGAATCATCTTTTGCCGTCTGCTTCAGGAGAGAATGATGGTGTTCCACGAAAGAACCCATTTGTTGATGTAACTGCCAACATTCATAATGGGGCTCACCCTATAACTCTGATTGACAGCCCTCTAATGCTATCTGACGGGAGGGTTATCGATGCCGAGGAATTATCAAGGTTTCAAAGGAAGCGAAAGGTATCTCAGTGCATGATTCCAACATGATTTATCACTAGCAAATTGTTGCTCATTGACTTGTCTTCCTTGCAGAATGAAGAGGCTAGAATGCAACGGGAACTTGAAGCCCAAGAGAAAAAAATTAGAAAAGAGCTTGAAAAACAGGATATTTTAAGGCAAAAGGTTCGAGTCACTCTATTTTTTCCCCTTTGCTGATTATACTTGTTCTGTAGCTGATATTGTTTTGCCATACATCAAGAGAGAAGAACAAATAAAGAAAGAAATGGAGAGGCATGAATGTGAAAGGCGGAAGGAAGAGGAAAGGTTGTTGCGTGAAAGACAGCGAGAGGAGGAGAGATACCAAAGAGAACAGAGGCGTGAACTAGAGCGGCGAAAGAAGTTTTTACAGAAGGAATCAATCAGAGTATGTAAGATTGTTCTGCCAATTTACTCTGATCTGTTATGTGAAAATTAGTAAAGCTTATGTTATTTGTTCTTGCAGGCTGAGAAACTGAGACAGAAGGAAGAACTACACAAGGAGAAAGAGGCTGCAAGGATCAAAGCTGCCAATGAGAGAGCTATTGCTCGCAGAATTGCCAAAGAATCAATGGAACTCATTGAAGATGAATGCCTCGAACTTATGGAGTTAGCTGCATCAAAGAAGGGACTTTCTTCAATACTGGCTCTTGACTATGAAACTATTCAAAATCTTGAATTATATGGAGGTAAATAATTGATACTTTGCTTAATTTTTCTGCTTATTTGCATTTGCTATCTTATATCTGCTCACTGAAGATTGTGCATTTTGATAATTGAAGTGCTCAAATTAGAATTTGTTTTGTAACATTTTCGTTATGCTGATCTGCTCAGCTTCTAACTCATTTTGAAAGCAATGAAATTGAAGTTTGTATATGCTGCAAATTGACTTGATATTTGGAAAAGTTGTGTGAACAGGGAATAATGTCGAAAGTATTTTCTTTCAGAGTTCTAATTGTTCAAGGGGGCATCTAATTCATTTTGAGTATATACCTTAATATTTGCATTAGAAAGGGGATGCCTAGTTCATAAGGCTCCAGCCATTGTGGTGTCTAGGGAGGTGTGTATGTAGAGTTGCCTGCATGAATAAATGCTGTTGCCTGTTTCCTCCACCAGAACCCTTGACCATTAGGTCACAAGGCAGCTTACTGTTGGGCCAAAGTTCACTTATTTGTATAAACAAAAAACTTTACTCTGACCATTTTTAAATGGGGTTTAAAATTTAGCTTTTGTACTAATTAGGCTTTTTCTTTACAATTGTAGTGATAGGGAATTGGATATTATGGGATGCCTAAGTCTTACATCAAGTAGTATGGAATGCTCGTTGGAGTATTTAAGTGGCTTGGTTCTCCCCCCTTAACAACTAGCTTTTAAGGGAGGGTTCTCCAAGTGCTTAGGTGCTTATCATGTAGGAAGATAGCAGTTCACATATTTTGTATGGTGAATTGAGAAACATCAACGAATTGGCATTTACTTGTGATACTTTTATAACTAATAAAAAAAGTTGCCACACTTTTGCTCCCTAAATTTAATGGACCTGCCAAAAAAATTTTATAGTATAACTTTGGAATGATTGCTCCAAGTTAAAACTTTCTAATCTGATATAATTATACTTCTCTGTAGCAAATCACTTTGTAGATGCATGTTTGTTGATTGATTAACTTTTTAACATGTTGCACTGTTGTTTTGCCCAAATTCATAATTTTCTGCTTATGGTTTGGCTCTGGTTCTTTTGGTTGAAATATTAAATGCTCATCTTAAGGCAGCCATTGAGGGAAAATGTGAGTTTGGATTATAGATTATTTTGTGTTCAAAGCAGCTTATAATCAAAATCTTACCGGTGATTTTGCCCTGAACATTAATCAAGACCAAACATGCACTGGTTTTTCAGATGGGCGGACATCCTTCCCACCCAAGTCCGTACAGTTGAAAAAAATCTTTTCAATCAAACCTTGGTCAGATTCTGATGAGAACGTAGGAAATCTTCTGATGGTAAGATTGCTTTTCCCATTCATGTGTTTTGTTTTTTTGGCTTTTCTGATTGGTAGATGAAATTTGTTGAGACTGTTGTTATTACTGTCCGTGAGGCTAACCAAAGTTGTGAAAAACTATCTCCCTTCACCAATATAAAATCTGTAACCTAGTTATGGTTGGTTCAAATATGTTTCTGATTGTGCATTATTGTATCTTGTGAGAAATGGCTGATTTTATTTTCTGCTTGATCTTGCCTTCTTGTGGAATATATTGTTATTGAACCATGTGACCTGCTCACTCACCACTTGGGAAATTTTCTTTTGTCAATTATGTTCTCTCTGCCCCCGCTGGTCCATCAAATACCTGGATTGAGCCTGTAATTGTGCTTAGTTTTTCTTATGGAGATATTTATTGGCACCATTATTTAAAGCAATTAAACTGTACCAATATTTCAAAATATAAAATTGATTCTTTTGTTGCATTTTGTAACTATATATGGTTTACTGAATTTTCTATTAACTGTGATGAATATAAATGCTTTGTATTTAGGTTTGGAGGTTCTTGATTACCTTTGCTGATGTTCTTGGAATATGGCCTTTTACCTTGGATGAACTTACACAAGCTTTTCATGACCATGTAAGTATACTTTTCTCAACCTGTTTCTGCCAGGTTAACTCTTTCTTTATGGTCCCAATTCAAGTCTTGTTTGTCCTAAAATTATTCCTTGAACTTATGATTGCTGATAAAGAGATAGAAAAGAGAAGCATATGCTGAAAATCATGTCTCAACTCAACTACACTATGGCTCAATATTTATATAATGAATATATTAAATACCAAGATTCAGTTTTCCTGATTACTGGATTACCATATTTACAAGATACACTGGACCTAAATACTTACAATGAACCTTGACGTACTAACACATGTTTTTAACAGTGCTTTGTGATGATGGATCTATATTTGCTCTCTTAATAATTCAGGACCCAAGGTTGTTAGGTGAGATTCATATTGCACTTCTGAGATCCATTATAAAAGATATTGAAGATATTGCAAGAACACCCTCTACTGGGTTAGGATGTAACCAAAACAGTGTTGCAAACTCTGGTGGGGGGCATCCACAGGTAGTTAAAGGGGTGAGTATTTTTTTCATTCCTCCAGCTTTAAATATATTCTTTGTTCTTTCCTTCTCAACCTAAATAAACTTATTTGGCATCTACCGGCAGGCCTATCAGTGGGGTTTTGATTTAAGAAATTGGCAGCGGCATTTAAATCCCTTAACATGGCCAGAGATTTTGCGACAATTTGCTTTGTCAGCAGGATTTGGGCCCCAGTTGAAGAAACAGAATATTGAACAGGTGCATCCTTGCAACAATAATGAGGTAATTTATTTTTCCACCATTCCATCACTATTGCTTTCAATTAAAAATATATTGTCAGTCATTGTATTTATGATAGACCAAGGGGGCCTGTTAAGGAAGATGACAGAGGCCGTTGAAGGTTTATGTTAGAAAAAATGAAAGGCAGGCTTGATCTATTACGAGCTGCATAAGCATAGGCACTAGGCAGTCATATTTTTATCTTAGGTAGTTATGTTTTTATGTGTGATAGTTACTGTATGGTATTATTAGTAGGGTGTATGCTGTATAGGGCCATAGGCAGTTACTGAAAGGATTTTTTTTGAAAGGTGTAGTTTGCATATTTGTGTTTCTATTGAAGGTGGAAACTCCTGTTAGGGGGAAAACCTGTGTTTGTTGTTTTTACTGAAATCTGGCCTAAAAACCAGATTATATCAATAATTTATTTAAATTCAGTGTCCTTATTTCTTGAATCCAACAATTTACCATTTGCAATAATTAACTTTTTTTGTCACTTTTTGAGAGCTTGCATTTTATACGTGCCATGAGGAAAAAGTCCTTTACAAACAGTTGTGTGGTTCCTTTTTTATTTAATCTACTAAACCAATGCCCTGTCCAAAAATTTGAACTTGCATAAAAAGGAGCATTGGTGGATGAACCTTGGTGCAACATAAGGATGCTGCCTCCTTGTGACCTGGATGTTCATGGGTTCAAATCCTAAAAAGTCTCTTGGTTTATGGGGGAAAAGGCTGTGTACATTTACCCTCCCCAAATCCCTTTAGGTGGAAACCTTGAGCATTGAGTTGCCCTTTTTGATCTCTGGTTCCTAACATTATAATTTATTGTACATTTATTAAATGTAAAATTGTAGCTTTTTTTAAGTATAAGTAAAGGATTGGGGGGATTGAACCACCAAATGTTGATGCTTTTGTAATTTCCATAGTTTTGAAAACCCGACTCGCTGGTCTAACCAAGAATCGGTTTGGTGACCAGTCCGTTAACTCTAAAAAACAAGACCATTTCAAAACCAGTACGAATTGGTCAAGAATTAGTCAAACCAGTGCAGAAAACCGGTTTAAATTGGTGGTTTTAAATTTTTTAATATTTTTTAAATTTAATCTAAAATATTTTTAAGATAAATAAAAACACATATTTAGTAAGGATTATAAATAAGTATAAAATGATATTTTATTTTAATTTAGTGTTATAAAGTTATGATATTATATTTATTTAATATTATTTTATATATTAATTATTTGTTATTATTATTTTATTAATACCGGTTCGACCATGGTTAAACCATTGAACCTTGAACCAGTACCTTGACCGATTCAATGGCCGGTCCGGATTTTAAAAACATTACTAATTTCTCACAAACGTACACTTTCAAACAACTTCTCAATATAATCAATGTTGCTATGTGCACTGGTGCACCCTACTTGGGTTGCATCCAGCTTGCATCATCATCATGATGCTATAAAATCAGTTATAAATTTGTATTTATTACTTATTTTATCTAATCAAATACAATGTAAAACAACAGAAAAATGAAAGGTATTTAATTTTTTCTTTTTGAAGCAGGAGAATTTTTGAGGAAATTACTCTATAACTTTCAGAAGAATGATTGATGAAATAAAGCACATACTTGCTTGTCATGTTTGTGAATTTGTATTTGTGTTCATAATTAGAATTTGTTGATTTTTTTTATTTTTTTTTCTCAATCCCCTTTTGGGTTGCAATTGCAGGGCAATGATGGTAGAGATATAATTTCTAATCTACGCAGTGGAGCAGCTGTTAAAAATGCTGTTGCTATTATGCAAGAGAAGGGATTATCTAACCCAAGAAGATCTAGGCATTGCTTGACACCTGGAACTGTTAAATTTGCTGCATTTCATGTTCTTTCTCTTGAAGGAAGCCAAGGCCTTAATATATTGGAAGTTGCAGACAAGATTCAGGTATAACTATTCTTACTGATGCCTAATTCAATGTCTCATGTTAAAAATTAAATTTTCTTGTCCATTTCTTTTTGTTTATTTAGAAATCTGGACTTCGTGATCTTACAACAAGCAAAACACCAGAGGCTTCTATTGCCGCTGCTTTGTCTAGGGATACAAAACTATTTGAAAGGACAGCTCCTTCAACATATTGTGTACGTCCTGCATATAGAAAGGCCCCAGCTGATTCTGAAGCAATTTATTCCGCTGCCAGGGAAAGAATCAGGATATTCAAAAGGGGATTTGTGGATGCAGAAGAAGCTGATGATGGTGAAAGGGATGAAGATTGTGAAAGTGATATGGCAGAAGATCCTGAGATTGATGATTTAGGAACTGAAACAAATACAAAAAAGGAGAGTTCCAATTATGAGGCATTTAATGCAAACTCTGAGATGAGAAATGGAAAGGAAAGCGTTGAGGTTTTGCAAGCTCATGATGCTTGTCATGAGAAAGTGGGTGATGATTTAGCTTCAATTGTTGCCAAAGACTTCAATGAACATAAAGATGTTAGTACCTCTAATGAAATTGCTGTTTCCAGCAATGATGTGGTTAATCCTAATGTCGAAGGCATAGATGTTGATGAAAGCATTTCAGGTGAACCATGGGTACAAGGGCTTACAGAGGGAGAGTACTCAGATCTTAGTGTAGTGGAGCGTCTTTTCGCTCTTGTTGCTTTGATTGGTGTAGCAACTGAAGGAAATTCAATTCGTGTTGTACTTGAGGTATTTTCTTAGTTTCGTACTTTCTTTTATCTTCATTGTGGGTGGCCTCAAAACAACTTATACGTGTGTGTGTGTTCACGGGGTTTTCTGATTAGCAATGTTTCAGGAACGTCTAGAAGCAGCAAATGCTTTAAAGAAGCAGATGTGGGCAGAAGCACAGCTTGACAAACGTCGTATCAAAGAGGATTACTTTGTTAAGATGCAGTCTGCCACTTATTTGGGCAAAACGAATGAGCCGGCTGTTATATTTCCCTCAGTAGAGTGTAAACGGAGCCCAGTGATTATTGTTGATGACAAAAATAGCAAGGCTTTGCTCACTTCCAATGACCTGCATGAACAGAGCAACGAACTACTGGAAAATCAGAATCATCTTCAGAGCTCTCCATTAGAAGTTAATATGCAGATGCAAGATTGTTCTACTGGCTATTCTTTCCAACAATCAGGATATGCTGTTGAAAAATCAAGGGCAAATTTAAAGTCATTCATTGGTCACTTGGCGGAGCAAAGTTACATGTATAGGTCATTGCCTCTTGGTTTGGATCGAAGACGTAATCGATACTGGCAGTTCATCACATCTGCTCAAAATGATCCAGGTTGTGGCAGGATTTTTGTGGAGTTGCATGATGGTCGTTGGAAGCTGATTGATTCTGAAGAGGTATTGCTTCTATGAGACTGAGTTGATCTTTGTGATAATCTTATTCAATTTGCCAGTTGTCTTTATGTGCATTTTCTTCATAACATCTTTTCTGTTCTGTCTTTACCCTGTCAAGCTTGATGTAGCTAAGGCAAGAAATGTCTAATACTAATAATTTGCATGTGGAAGTCGTCACATCTACTGCTACCAAGTGCATAGATTATTAGCAAAGTTTTGTGATATCATTATTTCCCGTGCATCTATATAAAATCTTATTTTCATAGATACTACAAACAAGTTTTTTTTTCCTTTTTTTTTTTCCTTCTTTGTACTTGTACTTTCTGTTTATCCTAGATATTCTTTGTGTTTGTTTTCGTCATTCTGTTCCTTTTACATACAGGGTTTTGATGCTTTATTGGCTTCTTTGGATGTACGTGGGATTAGGGAGTCCCACTTGCATATGATGTTGCAAAGAATTGAGATGTGCTTCAAAGAATCCGTTAGAAGGAATGTCCAAAATGTTAACATGAGCATGCAAAATGGAGACACTATCAAGAGACTCAAGACAGAAGCTGTTGAAATGGCTTCAGACCAAGATTGCAGTGCTAATATTCATTGTTGTTCTTCTGTATGCAATGATAATCTGGATGTATCAGAGACCTCAACATCTTTTGTGGTTCAGCTTGGAAGAAATGAAGCTGATAACAAGGATGCTTTTATGAGATATTGGGACTTTGAGAAATGGATGCAAAAGGAATGCCTAAATTCCTCAGTATTATGTGCAATGAAGTTTGGGAAGAAGAGGTGCCGCCAACTGCAGTCCATATGTGATTTGTGCCTTTGTGTCTATTTCTCTGGGGGAGCTCCATGCCCTTCCTGCCGTAGAACCTTCAGTGCTTGTAAGAGCAACTCTAGTTTTTCTGAACATATTGTTCATCCTGAAGGCAAAGTGAAGATTGGCATTGATTGTTTTCATGCTTCATCCTCGTTGCCTTTGAGGATGAGATTGCTCAAAATCTTCCTATCAATTGTTGAGGTGACAACCTATATTATTTTTCTTGATTATGATTTATGGATTAGTTAGATATAACTACTTTCTTTTTAGTTCTTCAGAATTTAGATAAGGTCTTTGTTTATTATTTGTTCCTTGTTCACTGGAGCCAATAGTGTTTGGTTATGGGTGGTAGGTAACCCTTCCCCAAGAAGCTCTGCAAACTCTTTGGAGAGACAGCTACAGGAAATCTTGGAGGACAAAACTGGATGCTTCCTCATCAAGTGAAGACCTTCTTCAGGTTATAATCTGGCGCATCTTGATAGATCATGCTTTGGAACATCTAGTTTGTTACTAATGGTCTAAAGTTTAAGCACTCTTCTTTTGGCCTATGGTATAGTGGTTAAAATATTGTTAAAGCTCATCTTTGATCTTCCCATGCTGTTGCAGACAGAAAGACTAACTAATGCTGGATTGATTCCCTGTTTCCAATAGTGCGGTAGTGCTAATAATTCAATAGGGAGCTGGAAAATATTTAAATTATTAAGACTAAGAAAAATCTAGGGTCATTGTTCTGGTTGAAAGATTACATTGTCATGTGATAATACTGATATCAAGAGGAAGGACAATGCTGCTGGCAAACAGGATTGTGGATAATAATCTTACCTTCAAGTCTTTGCAATTGAACTTTTAAGGAATAGAAGTTAATTCGACAGTGTTCTTTTATCATATTCAATGTTTTAAAAACTGAGCATGAGATAGAACCAGTGTGACCTCTTGGTCATGATTTGATTGATTCAACTATATTTGATTTTGTGGTTGAACTGGATAATGTTCAAACTGGATAACCAGATCACGATCTGAACTGTTCTTCCAGCCAGCTGGTGTGGCCCAGTTGAACATATGCCTAGTTGGCTAGTTATTGTGTTAGTCTATGAAGTGGAATATGCATAGTTTATCTTACGCTTTTCATTTATTTGTTTACCCTGTTACTGATGTGTAAGATATAATTTCATTCTCAGATATTGACTGGATTGGAAGGTGCTATAAAGAGGGAATATTTGGATTCAAACTATGAAACTACTGGTGAGCTGTTGGGTATGTTTAGTTCTTCTGGATGTCGCACTAATGATTCCATTGATGGTGAAAGGATACCTGTACTTCCATGGGTTCCATACACATCAGCTGCTGTAGCTCTAAGGCTGTTGCAACTTGATGCATGCATCTTTTACACCTCACAGCAGAAGCTGGAGTCTGAGAAGGATAAGAAAATCGGAATTGGGATGGTGAGTATCCTTCCTTTTTCTACTTTGATTATGAACTATTGTGAAAGAATTTGAGGAGAATAAACAAATAGAAGGTTGAGTGTTCGTACTTCATTTAAAATGATAAAAAGAATGAAAAGGTTGCCAAAGGGGAGGAGGAATAGAAGTGAGAATAAAGAAAATGAGTGAAGAAGCTTATGCTCTTTTCAGAAGGGTGCTTGTGCTAGGTTTGGTAATTTATTTTTGATCGGTCCAATCTTTTGGACTTTGACCCAATCTGGTCTTTGACCCAACTAATAATGACAGGGTTAAGACTTCGGACCAGGTTGACCCAAGATCTGGATTCTGGACAATTGTATAAATTTGGACATGGGTGTGTCCCTGTGTGCACACGCACATTTGTCTGTGTGTCTCGAGTTATAAAATCTTTTAAGTGGAGGCTAAAACTAAGAGATGTTTTATAATGTTTCTAAATAAATTTTATCGGTATAATATTAACATGTTACAATAATGTATTAAGTAATTTTTTTTTATAATTTATTCTTAATTTTTTAAAAGAAGTATTAAGATATAGTGTAACATTGAGGTAGGCCCAACACTGACCTGGAAATACGCTTGGTTTGTTTATGCAAAAACCAAATTGAGCTCATTCAACCTCAGACTAGGTCTTGAGACCTTTCGGCCATATTCTAGCTGGGTGAAATTCCTGCAAGAATTGGTCTTAAGATGCGGATGGAAAATGTTAAAGCTTTTGATTTCATTATAAAGAACTATGAAATTTTAGTTGAATTGGGTTTTTCTTTTTCATAAAAAAAAAAAGAGCAAAACTTAAAGGTTGACTTGATAAATATAAAACTGATGTTTTCTCTTGTTATACAATTTTGTCATGATACTGCCATTCATGATTTCATTTGAGCGGCTATCTGCATTTGAGTTTACTGAAATATGCCTATTTAAAAATTATGGTGAGGGGAACATGGCCAGTGAATAGAGGAAAACGAACTGAATGTGATATTAAAAAAAATGATTCAAAAGAAAAACTCATTGAAACTTATCACTATAGGCAATTAGGTCTGCTTAATGGAACTTTTGTAATATTCTGTGAAGTTATTGTAGGACAATGTTCATTTTAGCAAAATAAATAAAGAATGTAGAGTGTTATATCATTCTTTTTGAGAGCGGGGACTTGGGGGCACGGAGAGGAATCTGATTTCTCTAGTATGATGACACTTGTAATCTTTGTATGCTTCTATAACTGGTGCAACTAGCTTATTTTATAGAAACATATTTCAGGTCCCTAGGATTAGAATTGCTTTCAAAACCATAAATAGAATTTTAACAGAAGACTATAATTTGGCTGCAATCAATCTATTGTTATTGGAAATTTGGTATATATATGTTGTCGTTTGAATTTCCCCAACTTTTTGTTTCTCACTTCAGAAGCTTCCATCAAAACATGCTGCTGCAAAGAATTCCTACAATGCTGGTGCAATTGAAACGTCACGTCAAGCTGAACGTACTGTAGAGAACTGGGTTGATCTTGATCTTGGTACTGGTCTTACAAGCTACAGCAGAGGACAGAGGAGCCGACAAGGCTGTGGCCGTTCTCATGGTGGAAGATCATCATCAAAAGGGAGGGTTGTTAGTTCAAGATCAGGTTTTAAAAAGAGAAGCGCTACCTCTAGAAGCAGGAAAATGGGAAAATTACTTGGTTGGAAAGGGAGACCATGCGGACAAGGAGGAAATGTCCGTGGTCGTCGGAGCATTAGAAGCAGGCAGAAACCAGCAGCCCAGGTGGATGTGATCACTGGTGAGAGGGATACCGCAAAAGATGTCGTGGAGGAAGAAGCTGGTATCCTTGTCAGAGAGGAGATTAATGAAGTTGAAATGGAAGCCACTGCTCTTAATGCTAGTGGTTCAGAGAGATCAGGTTATGAAGATGATGATATTTATCAAGCACTGGGTGATGAGTATGATTATCTGGTGGATAATGGTGATGGATATCAGGGTGGATTTAGTGGGAAATCTGAGAACTTGTTAGATGGAATCCACTATAATGTGGATGTTGAAGAAGATGTGGATATAGATGACAATGGTGTTGATGATGGGCAAATTGATCTTGATGTTGAAGATTACATAATTGGGGGTGACTCAGATGCAGGGGACAACAGAGAAAAAAATGCAGAACCAAACATTGTTCCGGATGGAGTGGGTTCGACATCATCAGACTATAGTGATTAAAAGTAGCATCGATCATGGAAAGTGACTCCACATGAGTCTGTTAAGTTGAATTTTGATTTAGTTTGTTTAGTGATGTAGGAATAGGCCAATGATAATGTATTTGTGATAGAATTTGTAGATTGCAAAATTATGAAAGGAAATTTGTTTCTCCTGTCATTATAAAATGTTCAACAGTGGGGGAAATTTCAATGTCTCAGATAATTTAACGCTCTTGAGCTTACAGCTAAGTCATTATTTATGTCCCCTAGACTTCTAACATCAGGATATCTAAGAGAAGATATTTTGGACGACTGGCTCCCTTATTTTGAAAGAGAATATCGATCATCTATCGATATGCATTATTTTGCGGTAATTACTTCGGTACCTTCTATTTTAAAAGGGTATCGGTATTTTTTCATGTTGAAATAATAAAAAATAATTATTTGTACATTAAAATTACATCATAAATGAGTTAGAATTTAATTTAAGTGTTTTAAATTTTATAATTGCAAAAAATTTTATCAATCGAGATTTATTTTAATTTTTTTAAAATTCAATATTAAACATGAAAAATATGCGAGTGTAAATGGAATAGATAACAAAAGTAATCTTATAAGTAATTTAGCAATTAAAAAGTAACAAGATCTTAAACAATAAATTATATAATCAATTCTATATTCTTATGTATTTATTATTTATTGTTATACTCATTAAAGTACCAGTATCCATTAAAATATACAGGTACCATAGAATTAACCTTATTTTGCCGCTTGGTATCTTACGTCGTTCTCTAATTAGCTGTAGGTTGAATTCCAGATATTTTGTTAAATTGTTGATCTTTAGAGTCTATGGAGGTCCTAACCTACCTCTAATATTCTAATACCGGTCACTAATTTATTTATTGGAATTAAATTTATCAATAATTTTGAGTAATTTTTTAAAAGTATCCTTAACATTATTAAGATTCCATTTTCTTAATCTTTTTACTTAATAAATCTATACTTAAAGATATTTTTGTAAAAAAATAATAATTAATGCAATAAATAATTTAAGGAAAATATAAATATAATTAAGATAAACTTTCCAAAAAAATTGTAAAAAAATTGGGCCGAAATTTTTTAGAGTTTAATAAATATACATTATTAATATAAAAGTTTTTATACAATCAATTAATTAAAAATCATGTCCAATTTTCTCATTATTAAAACTATGAAGGTGCATATAGTGTTTTAAACCATAAAGAATTTATTTAAAAATTTTAATAGGCTAGGCTATTCTCAGTCAAATTGGGGAGCCGGTCATTACTTATATTGTTAGATGGACTTATATCTTAGCTAACTTAAATTTATGTAACGCTTCACGGGATTAGAATATGATAAGGTGGTGATTTACAAAAATTTCATTAAGCCAACGATCATATTTGATCGCTGATTTATAGTTGCCGCTATAGCAAATTAGCTGTACAAAATATATTTGGTATAAATTTGGAAGAGTCAATAGAGTACATAGTTTTCAGTTAGGGGTGAGCAAGAGATGAATTAGGACGAGTTTATATTTGTCCTTACCTAGTTCATAATTTTGAACGGGTCATTTTTTACATTCGAACTCGACCCGATCAAGACCCGAAAAATATGGGAGGGTCAACCCGGCTTTCTAGCACAATATATCAATCGTAACATTATGTATAGTTAAATTGTAAAATAAAATAAGTATAAAACTTAAACTAAGGTACATTTTATAATATATATAGTAAAATAAATAATATCATTATAAATATAATATCATGCTATACAAAATCTTTTCTATTAAATTAAAAATTTTATTATTAATATACAATTATTCAAAAAACTTATATTTTTTAAAAAAATATAAGACATTAAACCGGATTGAAATGAACCGAAACATAACCCGAACCCATCTTTAAAATACACCGAGTCTAATTTCAAAACTTGAACCCGTCAAAATCAACTTCGGGCCAGGCCGGGTTTGTGGATTGAGTTGGGTCATGCTCACCCCTAGTTTTAGTCATTAATAAGGAAATAAAATAGTTAATATTTCAATATATCCATATATCCGTAATTTGTTGTATATGTACACGCAATATCGATCCCATCAACACTTAAACAATTCACTTTAATTAATTTTCTCGTCAATAACTAAAAAATTCACTTTAAATTGATTTTCTAAAAATTTGACCCCCTAAGGGTGTAAAAGCTGTTTGAATCTGAAATATTAACTTTTTGAGTTTATTTTACGTAATTTTGATTTCTATTGTTCCCTTTACGAAACTAAAACTATATGCAAAGTTACTTAGTATCAAAAGCATTTCCTTTTATATATCAAAAATAAAAATGCATTTCCATTTGATTTAAACATTTCGAGCTTGTAATCCTAACGACAGTTGATCCCTGCTACAATATAACAAGCATTTAAAAGCTTTGCACATTAACTGATAAAGCATACAAAAGAATCAAATCAAAATTTTTTTCTCACTAGGATACATTACAAATAGAAACGACCCAATTTATTGGTAAATCTTACATCTTCATAAAAGTAGCTCCTGTGGGAAATCTGGCAAGTACTATACTATAATCATCAATGTGTATCTAATCTTAGGCTTAAGGAGCCAAGAGTTTCCTGATTCCTGCTTTCTGCTCATCAGTGAGCCTTGTTGGGAACTTGATGTTGAACTTTATCCTCAAGTTCCCCTTCTTTGATGGATCCTTGGGAAGTGGCATTCCTTCCCTTGGGACAACTTCCTCATAATTGGGATGAATAACATTGTTGATTGGTATGGTTAGGTTTCTACCATCCAGGGTAGTGAGGTGCACTGTATAACCAGTTAAGGCCTCTGCAAGAGAAATCTTCTGGGTGACAACAAGGTCATTTCCGTCGCGAGTGAAGACACTGTGTGGTTTTTCGTCAATGATGAAAACAAGGTCTGCAGGTGTCACGTTTGGCTGTTCGTTTCCCTTCTCAGGGAAGGTGATCTTTGTTCCCTTCTTCCAACCAGGCTTGACATTAATGGTCAAGATTTCCTCCACTGGCATGGTTTTGCTGCACCTCAAGGAAAGAGAATGAGTCAATAATCGGTTGGAGACAGAATGGAGATCAAGTGATCAACGAGCTATTATCACAATAGAAAAAGAAACTGAAAGTACATTCTGAATGCACATTAAAATAATCCTCCAACATCACAATTTCATTCAAATAGAGTATGTGTATATGAAAAAAACTTATGAACTTTAGGTGCTTAAAGGTATAGGGAATAGATGTTTAGTGTACCCTTTCAAGTTTTAGTTAAACATCTACAAAATTTTACAAGAATCATCCTTAATGCCAGGAATTAAATTAAAGGAAATCCACACCAAAAAGAGAATATGTTTGTACTGAGGAAAACTTCTGGTTCTAGGTTCCAAGCTGGATAAACTATACAAGTTCAGTTTTGACAATATGTAAAGGCCTAAAGGGGCATTGCTCATAAAATCATAAAAAGAGACAACACTTTTCCAGTTCAAGGATTTATACATCAATAATTTTTTGTCATGTTAGCATAATAATACAATATGATTATAGAGTAGAAGTTCTTGATGCAGCAATTTGCCGTGCACATACTGACTTGTTAGATCAATAACCCTTATTGAATCAAGTTTAAACTCCATAAATTCAATAGTAACCAAAAAATATGAAATGAATTGAAATAAAACACTAACTGAACATCAATCTTACCATCAGTCTAATGCCTAACACTCACAGACCAGTACTATACAGCTAAGAGTGTCAACTGGTAACAAGTAACTCTTTTTATTTAGATTTAGAATTGAAGTTAAAGCCTAGAAAGTTTTCTATATCAAAAAACCCAAGGCAATGCTACCTTTGGCAGTTAAAACTCTGTTACAATTCAATTCTGAACCATCAATAAACAATTAAAGAATGTCTTGAACACAAAGATGAGAGGGTGTACAAACTTTACAGGGTAGAAAGCATAAACTGCAGGATGTTTCAAAGTACAAAGTATCTAACATTCATGTAGCTATTAAAATAATTACTAGAAAGTAGTAGGCAATTTTCTTCTTCAAACAAGGAAGCAAATGGCACAGAATAACTAAAAGACAGCTTATGCATTAACCATTGTGTAAACTGTAAACTAAAACACCTATCAATCAAGGCTTGAACATTGCACACAGAAGATGAAATAGATATACTGAAAAAATAAAGGAAAGTACTAAACCACTCTATAGCTAAAATAGCATTCATAAGGACAGCCAATTAGCAAGCATTAGTTCTCAAGTGTAATTTTTCAGGCCAAGCACTAAACATAAGTGAAAATAGCATACCGCAGTCATGTTTTAGGATCAATTAGTTTCTCCTTAGTGGATCCATATATGCTTTTACTTACCCACTAAATTGGAAGTTGAACTATTTCAGTCATGCACAAAACTGACATACTAGAGATCATATCACATATACAATACAACAACAAAAATTAAGAAAGCTATAAGATCCTCAAATATAAGAGAAGAAATAGCCAGGTAATAACATATCTACTCACCCAGTGGCATCTGCAATTTCTCTAGAGATCTTCATCTTCTTTGTAGTCCCTCTATATATCTCCTCAAGAGTGCAGGGCAATTTGTTCTCAATGGGAGGAGCTTTCCGAGGCGCACCTTGACTCATATGTATCCCTCCTCCATCCCCAAAAGGTCCAAACATATCATCACCAAACATCCCACCAGGGAACCTTGATCTCATGCCACCACCACCACCTCTCCCACCCATTCCACCAAATGGGCTTGAGAACCCAAAAAACTCTGCAAAAATGTCATCAGCATTCCTTGGATTGAATTGAAACGATCCCGGCATATCTCCAGTGGAGAAGAAGGTAGTTCCAGCACCTCCAGCATCAGGAGGAGGAACCTGACCCTTCAGACCCTCTTCTCCATATTGATCATAGATAGCTCTCTTCTGAGGATCACTAAGCACCTTCAATAATCACAACCGAAAGACAGTAAGCATCACCCCCCAGACAAACCTCTTTATTAGAATTCACTGTTTCACTCCCAATTTCAGAAAAAAGCTTAAAAATTTGCAATACCCTTGTAGAAAAACATTATAATCACAAAAGGAGGAAAAGAAGCAAGCATCACCCAGGTGAAACATTTAATTGAGTTTCACTATTTCACTCCTAATTTCAGAAAAAGCTAAAAAAATTTGCATCACCCTTTTGGGAAAAACACTGGAATCACAATAGGAGAACAAGAAGTAAGCATCACCCAGATGAAATATTTTATTGATTTTCATTATTTCATTCCTAATTTCAGAAAAAAGCTCAAAAATTTGCAACACCCTCATGGGAAAAACACTGGAATCACAATAGAAGAAAAAGAAGTAAGGATCACCCAGATGAAATATATCATCGAGTTTCACTATTTCACTCCTAATTCCACAAAAAGCACAAAATTTTGCAACACCCTTTTGAGAACCTTACCTCGTATGCTTCGGAAATCTGCTTAAACTTAGCTTCAGCTTCTTTTTTGTTGTTTGGGTTCTTATCAGGGTGCCATTTCATAGCAAGTTTCCTATAAGCCTTCTTCAAGTCATCGTCTTTTGCGCTCTTATCAACCTGCAAGATCTTGTAGTAATCTACACCCATCTTTGGTGGTTGCGGTCTTTGTTCTTCTTCAACTCTCTTTCTCTTCAGTTTTGCGGTTGATGTACTTTTCTGTTCTTTTATGTTCTTCTATCTCACAAACAACTCAGAGAACTTGTGCTTCGAATTTGATGCTGATGAATGATGCTGTCCAAGGATGTTTAAATCATTCGGGTATTGAAGTTAGTGTTCTACAGGCATGGCATCTCGATCTTTGTGGAAAGTTCCAGAAATACACATGCGGTTGATTTTCTAATTTCTATTTCTAGCATGTTTCGGAAACTCATTTCATCAATTTATTTTGTAGCAAGTATTTTGAGAGAGAGAAAAATGTTAATTCTGAGAAATAATTATTTTTTGGAAAATATTTTAATAATATAAAAAATTAATTATTTTAACAAAGTAAGAAAAATAGTATATACACCAAAAGTATAAGAGACTTTACACTCACATCCAGTCACAAACTATTATGTATGATTAGTTTGTTAACTTTTAAAATAAATATTGTAAAAATCATATTTACCATAATTTCTGGCAACGTATAAAAATTAAACTCTTGTTTTAAATTTTTTATTTTTGATGTAATTAAAATGTATGCTTAAATTAATTTCAATAAATTCTCTTTGATTAATTTTATAAGAATCAAATTAGAGGTTTTACTTGTCTTTTTTATAAGAATCAATCTAAAATATTTTATGTATTTTTTAACAAAAAAATACTCTTAATTATGAGTCATTTCTCTAAGTTCAATAAATAATATGTAGAATATATTGATGTTTTAGTCTCTTTTAAGGATAATGAGTAGGGATGGCAATGGGTAGGGTCTGGGTAGGGTACTATGGTACCCGTCCCCATACCCGCATTTGAAAAAAATCCCCGTACCCGCCCCCATACCCGCGCAGGGTAGCAACTTTAATCTCCATCCCCATACTCGCTGGGTACCTATATACCCATACCCGCTACCCGCACTGTACTTAAGTGTAGTGCCATGAAAAAAAAATTGTAGCCTTAAGCGAAATTCAAAATTTAATTTAATACAATTTGACAAATCTCATTTTATTTTTGTAGCAATTATGAAAGTATTGATCAAATTTTTATAATTAAGTTTTTTTAATATTTCACTTTCAATATATAAAGGAAAATTCATTTAATCCATCCTTTAACATAGTTATTAACTAATAAAATTTGAATAATCTTACTTTTAAAAAATCTACATTTAACAATAAGAATAATTACAAGTATTTCAATAATATTTAGAAGCATGTGTACATTTGAAAAGAATATAATCTTTTCATATAATTTATTTTTAAAGGAGTATAAATTATTTTTGATATTTAATTTATATACAATTGTAGTGCAAAACATTTTTACACAGATGTTTAATAAAATTTAATTATTTCATCATATTATCCCATTTATTAATATGATGCAACAGTATAGTGAATTTCTAGCTTACATATTTGTAAAAAAAATTTACAATAACAATGCATATAAATTAAACTCTTATTTTTGTTTATATTTCTTGCAATATCTTTTTTTTTTTTAATGAATCAAGATTTTTAATATTTTAATACTCACTAGAACTTATTTTTTTAGTATATTATATGATATATATATATATATATATATATATATATATATATATATATATATATATATATATATATATATATATATATATATATATATATATTTGTGTGTGTGTGTGCGGGTATGGGGCGGGTTGGGTACTATAGTACCCATACCCACACCCATCCCCATTATATTTTGTAGGTAAATCCTCGCCCCCGCCCCCATCCCCATTGAGCGGGTATTTACCCTACCCATTGCGGATATTTTTTGCGGGTACCCATAGGGTCTGGGTAGAATTGACATCCCTAATAATGAGTCTCACTTTGCCTCTTTGTATTTTTATTTTTATTTTTATTAGAAAACATACAAAGAACTAGCCAAGACTATCTCTTAAAACAAGAGTGGTAAGGTAGGAAGGGGTACATCCAAAAATGAAAAGGCTACAATTGACGCACTCTAAAGTTAGCAACTTTGCCTCTTTGTATGCAAAGCATTTTAGGAACTTTACTTTGTTTCTTCACATGCATAGCCAATAAAAATTAAAATAATAAACATATTGGATCTTGTTAATCAGTGTCTTAAGGGCATTGGTTAAGGAATTCAAAATAGAACATTTTTATTAGAATTCATGTTAGAAGTGCATTGAAAATTACAATAAATGTGTATTAATGACACTTTTCAATAAAAACTTTCCATTTTTTACTCTTTAACTAGTGCCCTTGGCACTAGTTAGCATTTGCCTAAACATATTACTAGTAAGACAGATTAAAAGAATCAAAGCTAATAAAAATAGTAAAAAAAAGAATAAGTGTATGTCTCATTAACGTTAGGGGTAATTTTGAAAATATATATAAATTTAAGATAAATTTAACACTACTAGCTAAATTAATTTTCTCAATCCTTATGAATTCGTTAATTGTATTTTATTAAAAAGACCGGAAAAAATATATATTATGTTGTGTAAAAATGATTTTACTTGGTAACCAAATGGATACTTTAAGTAGTAAATTGATTTATGTTTAGGACTTTTGATAATCAAAATAGGATAAAAATAAATAAAATAAGAGTAGTACATAGAACCTGCTAAGATCAACCTAATAGTGTGGAGTTTAGGCAGTTTATACAAAGTCTTAAATTCAAATATAATTATTTCCATTAAACACAAAAAAGGAGTAGTACATAGTAAAAGTTTAGCAGCTCATATCTATTTTTTTATTTTTACCTTAGATTCAAAAGTTGAATTTAGACAGTAGTGCTAATTTTTCTATAAAGTGACATATTATGATTTGAAGTTTTGTTGAGAGAAGTGCTTAAAATTAATATTGAGCCGTATCTTAAGTAAAGTTGGTTCTTATAAAGAATACATGTAGAATTTTTATAAAAATTCTTAAATTATTAATTTTTAAAATGTCCTTTTCCTTTAAGATTTTCTTTCTTCTTTGCAAATCTCAATAGTGACTTTTAATTTGAAACTTTAATCACTTTTAATATTTCATATTAAAATATCTATTTCCATCTCAAATCTTATACTTTCAAATTATTTTTTTTTTTTCATTTTTTACACTCTTTTTCCACTAAATCTAAACTATTTATTTTTTCACTTATTTATTTGAATGTATGATACACATTTCTCTCTCTTTTTTTTAATATTACTTTATTTTTAAAACTTTAGTTAAATTTAAAAAATACCCATATTATACATAGAAAATTTTCTTGAGTAATATTAAATTAAAAATATCTTTGTCAATATATATAAAAGAGAATTCATCAATACAAAAGCAATGAAATATTACTTTTTTGTAGAAAGGGGTTAAAACTTAAAACTAGGACTTTATCTATTTTAAAGATAGAAAATTAATTCTCTCATTCTCCAATAAAAAAACATGTATTTTAATATAAATATGTTGTTTAGATGAATTTAGACGTATATTTTAATTATATTTAATGATTCAAAAACAGTTATATTAAAATACTGATAAAAAATTATTTATATTGAAATTAGTTCTACCAAATTCTAAATCAAATAAATACTAAGTTTCAAATCCAAACTTTTGATTTTTCCCAAAAAATATTAAACAACAAATTTATACAAGAAAAAATATATAATTTGAATAAAATTTTGGTTTTTTAAACACCAAACCATACACAACCTTAATCATTTCTTTTCAATTTGTTATGAATTTTTTCATAAAAAAGTAATAATTTTTTCAAAAGTAATTAAAATAAATAGGTTAGCACACAAGAAGGAAGTTGAATTGTGTGCCGATATCTTTTGGAAAACTTTTCTAAAAAACCTTTTTGAAAGCACAAATATAAGTTTTGAAGTAACTTTTGAAAAGCAAGTTTAAAAACGTGTGGATGCTGTAAAGAGATAAATGATGGGAGCAAGAACACCAGAGATTTTTATACTAGTCCACTCTATAACTTAGAGTTATGTCCAGTCCCTTCCCTCGCATAATTCCCTATCCAAGATGTGTAACCCCTTTTTAATTTAAAGGGGGTTATAAAAAGAAGGGAAAAAGAAAATTTTTCTTTTTTTTTAAGCTAAAAAACTTTAAATTAAAATTGGATAAGTAGATCATTTTTTCAGTCAGTCATTCATTGAATGATAAATTACTACTAGTGATGGAGATATGCCATTTAAATAACGAAAATACACACACACACACACACACACACACACACACACACACACACATATATATATATTGTAGGTAAAAGTTTAGATTAGGGGAAAACATGCCTTGTTATAAGGCAAGGGAAGTCCACCAACCTCAACGAGAATTTATAGTGAAATTTACATATTGCCTATTAACAAGGGGAATCTAAGAATCAAACACAAGTCACAATTAGTGTGAGCGGAAGACTCGACTAGATGTGTCAACCCTTGTTGGCTATGTTGTTTGTAAGAAGGAGTGCTTTGTTGAAAAGAAGAAAAAGGACTACAGGATTTCATACACAACACCTTTCGATCTTGTTTTTGGAGTGTTTGAAAATAAAGGGGGAGGTGAACAATAATAGTGTTTCACATAGGTGGTGGTAGTGATAGTGACAATCCTATCCACCATGGATGAACCTCTAGCTAAATGGTTTGCAACAATTCATTCTTCTCCTTACTACACCTATGTTGTTCAACAATGTACTCAAAATGATCATCATGCACACTATTGATGGATTATATTTCATTGATACTTTCTTAGGAATCAAATCTTCATTAGTTGATAAAAAAATGAAGGACTTAAAAGGGATAATGGCAAGGAGCCAATAAGCAGAAAATGTAATTTCATGTTGAATATGTGAAATGATACAAGGGATAATAAGTATTTATATGAAAGGGATGCATATACATGGAAATTGAGATGAGATTAAATGCATGCAACCTAACCTAACTAATAGCCATGACATAATAGGAAAGACACAATTACAACTAACTCAATTAACTATTGCGTGAAGCCATGTTGGGCTACAACATAATGATATTTGTCAACATCTATGATCTATATATTGATCACAACTCCTTTAATTACTATTTTCTTATTTCGTGCTATTGAAATGTGCTTGGAGAATGTTGCGACGAGGAGCAAAATTGATAAAACAACAAAATTGTCACCAATTTTTATTTAAGAAAAATAATTGGAAAAATATTTTATTTTGAAAATTGGTCTTTAAGAAGATTTTAGGTTCGGGAGTCTAATTATGTGTAGAAAAGAGTGAAAACTTAATTTTACTACACTTCTAATACATTTATTAAAAATGGTTACCTTTAGTTAATTTCATAAATTATATATTAATAAATTTTAAATATTTTTTTATCCCTTTTATTAACAATATAATTAAGCTTATGAAGATTTTATTTACGTATTTATTAATTTTTGAGCAAAATATGTTTAGTCTCTCCTTTTTTTCACGGTTCTCACTTTTGGTCTCAAAAAAAGTTTGATTGGTTTTAGTCCTTCAAAAGTTTTCTATCATCATTTTTAGTTTCTCTTTTAACTATCATCGTTAAGTGATAATGTGACAATCATGTGGACTACTAGTCTGACATATATAGTAGTCACCTGGCAAAGGGTTGTAGGTGTAACTTTGATTTTTCTTTGGTGGTTAAAAATTGTGGCAAATATTTTGACAGTGTAAAACCACCAGAAGCATTATTTAAAACGTTTTACACTGCATAATTAATTAACTATTATTTTAACGTGATTTATGTTATTATTTTACTCTTATAATTTATGTTATTATTATTTCACATAATTATTATGTACATTAATTAATTATTATTTTACAATTAATAAATTATGTTATTATTTAAAATTTGATATAATTTATTAGCTTAATAATTAATCAACTTAATAATATGTTAACTTAATAATTAATTAACATAATTTATTTTCACAATTTATTATTCCATTTCAAATTTTTTATTTATTTAAGTTATTCTTATATAAGGAAATAAAATTTTTATTTTTAATAATAAATACATAATTTATCTTTTCTTAAAATATGTAATTTTATCATTATTTGATAATGTTGAAATTACATAAATAATAGAAGATGTCAACACTATCATATCTTAAACAAAAATATCAACATTATAAATTGATGATAATTCAATAGAAGATATCAACATGATTGAATAATGATAAAATTATACATTAAGTTAATATGTAGGTATTTGTCCTTAAGACTAGGTCAATGAACCGTTAGACGATAATATGTTAACTACGTCAATGAACTGGTAGACAAATGAACCGTTAGACAAATACCTTCATAGGTTAAAGGCTCGACCTAGTTTTAATTAGTAGAATTATTATATGGACACAGTATGCCGACAAATTCCTTAACTAATGATTTTTAATCTTTTCCTTGGTGTAAGGAATGGGTTGGTGATTGATTAATGAAATCACAAAACTACTATAAGTCTATAACCATTCATTTCTAGTACTAAATGCTTTCACATTAGTTGACACAAGTGGAAGAGTTCCATAAAGTGCTATTTAGTCATTGAGACATTTGTTTCTCCTGTGGCTATCAAACTACTAATACCCGATGCAACAATCTCATAGCTTTTGCCTGCAAATTTCATATTATAAGTTTCAATTTCATTACCTTCCATATGAGCTCAAGATGTTGAAATTACATAAATAATAGAAGATATCAATCTAAAACAAAAATATCAACATTTGCATATCTAAAACCAAAATATGAACATGTCAAATAATAATAAAATTACTTGTTTTAAGAAAAGATTAATCGCCTTCTGTGAAGATACGCATAGTCTTTACCAAGAAAAGATAAATTATAATACAACATGTCTTCATTATTAAAAATAAAAATTTTATTTCATTTCATTATATAAGAATAAATTAAATAAATAAATTTTTGAAATTGAATAATAAATTGTGAAAATAAATTATGTTAATTATTGTTTAAGTTAATATATTATTAAGTTAATTTTATTAAGTGAATAAATTATGTCAAAATTTAAATAATAACAAAATTTCTTAAGTGTAAAATAATAATTAATTAATTAACTAATATAATAGTTATGTGAAATAATAGTAACATAAATTATAAGTGTTAAATAATAACATAAATTATGTGAAAATAATAATTAATTAATTAATGTTAAACATTTTAAATAATAACATTTTTGGTAGTTTAATGGTACTAGAGTATTTTTAGCAATTTTTAACCACCAAAAAGTAGAAAATCAAAGTTAAACATGCAACACTTTGTCAAATGGTTATCATGTTAGATTAAGTTCACATGGCAAGTCATATGACTGCCAATATGATTATTACATCATCGCTTAATGGTAACAATTAATATGAGGGACTAAAAAACAATGGGAAATTTTTGATAGACTAACATTAGTTAAACTTTTTTTTAGAGACTTAAAGTGAAACTGTGAAAAAAGAAGATACTAAAAACATATTTTACCCTTAATTTTTTAACATTAAAAATGTATCTATGAAAGTTTATTCATTCAGCTATTTATTTAAAAGAAGAAAAAAATTGATTTTCATTAATTTTCAAAGTAAAGGATAAAAATTAAAAAGGCTTAAATATACTTTTGGTCCTTTATCATTTTACTAAAATTCGTTTTGATCCATTATCTTTTAAAAGATTCATTCTGGTCTTTTAACTCTCAAATTTGAGTCAATGTTGACACAATTTTGAACCCTTTTTTGATTGATTCAAGACGTGAAACTTGTCCCATTAGATTCACCTATATGAAAACTGTGGAACCCAACTAATGTTCAAACCAAAAAGGGCCATAAACATGGTGAAAAATGTGTGAAAAGTGAGTCCCATGAGCAATTGAAAAATTGAAAAATCTAATGTTAGATTCTTTTTCGATTGCTCGTGGGACTCACTTTTCATGCGTTTTTCTCCATGTTTATGGCCCTTTTTAGTTTGAACATTTGTCAAGTTTCATAGTTTTCATGTAAGTAAATATAATGGGACAAGTTTCAGGTCTTGAATCGATCAAAAAAGGGTTCAAAATCATGTCCCAAAATTGAAAACGATCATTGTTAACAAATGGACAACATTGACTCAAATTTAAGAGTTAAAAGACTAAAATGAATCTTTTAAAAGATAAAGGACCTAAACAAATTTTATTTAAAAGATAAAGGACCAAAAGTATATTTAAGCCAATTAAAAAATAAAACTTATTTTTGAGCTCGACTATAGTGACCCTTGCTCTTAAGTTTCCTTAAATATAATAAGGAATTCAAAAATTGTAATGCCCATTTAATGGTCAGGATATGATAAGATATGAGAGCAAAATAAGAATAAGATATGATATTTTGCAAAAAAAACCACACCCCCCAACGAAACCATCCACACACCCAAAAGATCTTATATGGAACACATAATAATTAATGTGGTTCAGCACTTCTTATCTACATTCACGGAATCGTCTCAACATAATTTTACTATCTTAAATATGATTACAAGAAATATAACTCACCCCAAATTATGTATCACTCTATAAACCTGAGTACTAACAGGGTAAGTTTTAATTCTATTCAATGTTTAGTGCACATCACATAACAAGCTAAATAACATTATTATGTTATACAAAATTATTTTTATTTATGCAGTTCCTTTTCTTAAAATTATAAAAAATTATATAAGATTTTCAAAATTATAATTATTATTCAAATAGTTTTCTTTAAAAAATATTTGGATAATAATTATTTAAATTTCAATATTTTAATTAATAATATACTTTAAATTTACATGTTAAAATTATTGTAAATATATATAAGATAATATGTTTAATACAAATTTTTACATAATATAGAGAGAGAAATACACTAGACTAACAAGATAGGATAAGAAATAGGATAAGCTTATCATATATTACTGGTACAACAAACAATTGATCTTAGCATGATAGGATAGTTATTGCATCCTATCATATCATATCCGATTCACCAAATAGACTCGTAGTTCTTGATAAAATAATTGTGTATTGGTTAATTTTAATTTTGAGAAAAATATTTTGATTTCTTGAAATTATTTAGATAAAATAAAACAAAGTTGTAGAATCACTCATTTGTCATAGTTTAGGTGTCCCTAAAATAACTTATGCAATTACAGGCTATGGCAGCAAAATTAACCCCTTAAAAATAAATTGCTTCTAGTTTTTAAGATTAGAATAATATAACATAAGGTTTTAAGATTATTAAGTTGTTGCAAAATTGTTTGTTAGTACAATAAACTAGTTAATTTTTGTTAGATAAAAACTATTCTAATATATGAAGGTTAATCCAATGTTAAATTGTTTGAAAATAATAATTTTTGTGTGTGAATCTAATCAATTATTTATGAGTGTAGTTACTAGAAGAAGGTAATTTCTTTTTATAATGTATTGATTTAGTAATTTCTTTAAATCCCATATATTAATGACTTTCACATAATGATAACACAAGAATCTCTTGATCTCAAATTTTTTACAACTACATGTCAAAGTTTGACTCTTGAGATTACCAATGACTTTATATTCCCCAACCATATCATGAATGTCAACTACATATTCATATACCTCATGAGTCTCATTACGATGAATAATATAAGATGCAAAACTCTAATCATATTCATTTTGAAACAAATTCAATATTTTTGGAGTATAAAGTTGCCCAACTTGCTTTAATAATGGTGAATGCTCCATCCTAAGTCGAGGAAGTTTTTTCCCTGCTATTGTATTCAGGCTCTAATTCTTTGTATTGCTTGTCATCCACTGCTCACTCAAAATGCTTGAAAAATTGCATTATATCCAAGCTCAATGTAACAAAATCTTATACATTACCATTGAAACTTTCACTAAGTTGAGTACTTTGCATTCCTATACTATAAATATCTTTCGTATAACAACTAGCCCATTTTTCTTTCACTTTGTAGCATTAGTCTCAACATTATATTTGTGGAGCAAAATATCCCAAGTTTCCTTAAATTTTGATTCATCTTCATAACCAAACATACAAGCTTTAAAATCTTTCAAAAAGCAATAACCATCCTTCATCATATGTCCCAAATGCCTTATACCATTTTGCATAATATGCCAAACACACAATCCATGATATGTCTTTGGTATTACTTTTGCTAAAGCTTTTGCCATAGCAAGGTTTTGATTTGAAAAAATTGTTCTAGACTTCTTTTGCTAATGGGTAGCTAAGAATGTTTCAAATAACCTCATAAAAGAATCAGTCGTCTCATCATATACAATAGCTACCCCAAAAATTACAATTTCTTAATGATGATTAAATCCAACAAAAACACCAAGTAGCCTACATTCTTTATAGTGTCAAAGGTTATGACATGGCCAAAAATAGCATAATCAATAATCATTCTTGCATCAGCCCAAAAACTATTTGTGATTTGTTCTTCATTATCTAATTGCACAGCATACTGAAAACATGGATTATTAGATATTTGGTCATGAAAGTACCTTAGTAAGCTACCAGCTTCCCTATATGCCAACTCTCGTTTTCTCTTATCACGGAGACAATTCTTCTGATCTTGCTTTGTAAATCCAATGACATCTTTACCACCAACTTGTTTACTAATCAATTCAAGAGTTGGTTTGGGTTTTATACTAGAATCATTAGCTAAATCTATTTGCATCCCTTGCACTTTTGAGATCTTTCTTTGTGATGGCATATGTGACTTGTTTCTGGTGTTTGCAAGATGTGATTGTGATTGTTTTCAAATTCAAAAATTACATATTTTCCTATTTCTCGAACTAATTTTACACCCATTTTCACTCCACACCTTGTTCTTGTTTCTGCTCGGGTGGTTTTTGTTAAGAAATCTCGCTTATCAAGTCTTCTAAAACCTTCTTTTGCACATACAAATCTGATTGTATTCACACACTTACCTTCATGACTTTTATTTGCATCAGTTGTCGAATGTCAAAACCAATCAATCCACCATAGTCAGTCTAAAATGTTTTAGCTTCTTCTATTGTATTAAACTCCATACCTAATTAAGGCATCTTTTCTATCACAACAGAGCTGCACAAAATAAATAAATAAATTGGAAAATTAGTTGAAATGTAATATCAAAGCATACTAACTAAATATATTTTATCAAAGATAGAAAATTCATAAGCCAAAACAATTAAATTTCTTTAAAAAAAAAAGGTCTATTTGACATAGGAATATCAATAAAAGACAAGAAAAACCTATAGGATGAAATGAACTCATTGCAAAATTGAGTTGAATAAAAATCTTCAATTTGTTATGACAACCATAGTCAATTTGTCAATTGTAATTGTGGATTTGCTTCGATGTCTTCTTTTTCACAAAATTTTTCATTGTTCATCACCCATTATAAAGGGAAGTGTATGATCTCTTTGTTGCTAGTTTAGAGCAAGAAGAACTAAACTTTCATAAAACAAGATTGACAAAGGTCTCATTGCTGCACTTTAGAAAGAGAAAAATCAATCTTTTGCCAACCAAAAATGACAAAGAACTTTTAATGCACTTAGAGTGGAAAGGAGGCAAAGAAATTAAACAACCAAATTAAAATCTTGAATAAAATCAAAATGCAAATTAGAACACAAAAAAATAAAATACTGAATATTGATTTATTTTAGCAAGCATAGAGACAAAGAGGTAGATAAATTAACCTAAGATTCAATTTCTTATTGTCCTAATTTGTGTCAATGTAGAAAATTTTGTTGGGTCAAAGAACCCAAGATTCAATTTCTTGTTTTCAAGAACATAAACAGAGAACTGATGGAAAATAAATAATCGATAGGAAAAGTGCTGGATATTAAATGTTATGATGAAATTGCACTTATGTCTCTGCAAACGGCTTGTCCCAGAATGATCAATTCCTGCAATGATCGCGTTTTCCTCGAATGATCAAATGTTAGATCACGTCTTTGCGAAGAGTCTCTACAGACTGATTGTCTTTGAAGCGCGGGGGAATAAAGCATATCTACAAACCAATTGTCTTGCAACGATCAATTGCTGGATCATGTACGTGAAGGTGTTTACCAAGCGTCTCTGCCTATATATTGAAGTACGCAGGCATACAATTTTTATTGTTTTTGTTTCTAATTTTAATTTTAATGATATATGTTTATTAAAAAATTAAATATGATGTGTCAATTTAAATGAGGTGTCATGATCTGGGCTGTTCATAATATAGAGGGCTAGGATCTTTGTACTTTACCCTTTAAAGTGCAACTTGTACTTTAAAAAAGCCTGATCCAAAAAGAAGGCTTAAATATGTTTTTGATTCTTACGATATATCTATTTTATGCTTTTAGTCTCTATAATTTTTTTTATGGTTTTGATCTTTATAAAAGTTTATTTTACGGTTTTTAATCCTTGTCATTATTCACTAATGACGTGTCACCCATCTATTGGACAACAGACGTGATATTTCTTAAATAATAGGGATTCAAATGAATATCTTCTAATATAAGAAGGACCGATATAAAAAATTTACAATTTTATAAGAATTAAAAAAATACCATTGAGGACTTAAATCGTAAAACAAAATTTTATAGGAACCAAAACTATAAGAAAGATTGTATAAGGACTAAAAGCATAAAATGAGTATATTATAAGAATTAGAAACATATTTAAGCCTAAAAAAAATAATAATATTTATATTCTTTAATACATTTTTTCTAACATATTTTATCCTGTTAGTTAAAATTCAGAAAAATCTTTTTAATTTGGAAATAGAATCTATCCAATCAAAAAATGAGATTCATATATTTAATAGGATCCACATAGATTTTACTCTAACAAAAATGTCAGAAAGAGAATTAAAGAAAAAGTTATTAGCATTTCTCTTAAAAGAATGAGCCAAATATAACAAAGAAGTTTGTAGTAAAATACCATGAAAAAGTAAAAGTAACTAATTGTTGTTTCACATTCACATAAAAAATTAATATATTTTTTCTCACTATGAATCTATTCCAAACACACTAGTATTCCATTAACTTGAATCATAAATTAGGCTAGTCCCTGAAAAAGCGAAGAAGTACTCCAAACGAGTCAAACTAATTACTAAGAAAAGGAGGGGGCTACAAATATACATTCACTAGCAAGGAATCCGTTCAATGAACCATCTAAGAACTCGAATTGGAAGCTTTACAAGACTCACACCAACGTTGGCCAATTCTCCGCAGCCATTGCAACATGGACACAAGCAACTCAATATTGACCTGTATTGCCATAACCAAAATTCCTGTTCAAAAAATGGGAAGAAAAAAAAGAAAAAGGAGCAATACATAAATTAAATGAAGAGTTTAATTTCTATGGTCAATATAAATTTTTTTACACCATATGTCAACCAATCAAAAATTATGGTAAGTATGACTTTTAATATAATTATTATAAAAGTTAACAAACTTATCATACATAATAATTTATAATTGAATAACGGTATAAAATTTCTTTAAATATATTATATGAATATATTCTATTATTCATATACCAACTACTCAGCCAAAAATGAAAAATAAAAAATATGACAAATAGTGCGGGATTGGATTAATGAACACAAGTAATGCTGAAAATAAACGAAAACGAAACTTCGAATAAGAACACAAAAGCATAGAAAACTGAAGAGAAATTAGAAAATGTTGCATACCCAAAAAGCCAGATGATTGCACCAACAGGACAAAAAACCAATGAGACCAGAGCGAAGGGTGATCCAATCACGAAACCCAACGGCCTGCATTCGCAAAATTCGCCTTCCATATTATTTCTCTCTGTGTGCAGTGATTGTCTTATAGTTGTGTCAAATTGGATTGTGTTTCTCTGCGATCTGAATGTGAAGAAGAAGAAGAAGAAGAACGAAGAGAAGTGGAATTCGTTTGTATAGGAGTCTTGATTTCGATGTAATTTCGTTGGAAAACCCACCGTGACGAGAACTCCGATGACTTGCTTTTATTCTCAAGTTGACCTTCGGTTGGTATTTTCTTTGATTAATTTATTAATTGTGGTTCATGTTAGAATGTATGATAATGATACTATCTTTCTCCCTATGTCTAAAGATTCTTTTAACTAATTTATACTCAAGTTGGTTAGCTTAGTTATTAACATTTGTATTATTTTTCTAAAATTATTTTTAAAATTATTGAAACTCATTATTTCACTCTTTTTACTTATAGTATTTATTCTTTAAACACACACACACATACAAAAAAAATAGTATTTATTCTTTATTGACTACAAAAATTATAAAATAATTAAGGGTATTTAGGTTAAAAAATAATTAATACAAGAAATAATTTAAAAAGAGTCTTATAAAAAAGGACAAGCAAATTTCAAAAAAGAGTATTATATCTAAGAACAGAGGTAGTGTATAAGATTCGAAAATATAAATTCTAATAAATTTTAATATATAGTATATATTATTTAATGAGATATAATATAATATTTTGTATTATAAGACAATATTTTTTTGATAATCACCGTAATTAGAGTCTTTGTTTCTCCGATAAGGCCTCAAGATGTGTTTGGTAACCATCATAATTAGCTTCTCAAAGATGTGTTTTGTAGGAATCAAACTTAGTGTTTTCCCACAATCTCATCACATGTCACCAACTAAATCACACTCATTGGATATTATAAGACAATATTATCATATATTTTATAAAGCATTGTATTTTGTTTTTTGGTGTACCTAACTTTTTTTGGGGGGGTGGGGCGCGGTGTACTAAAGCATTGTATTATTATAGAATAAAAGTAAATATTTTTATAAAATTACCCTTTATTTAAAAATTACTATTTTTATGTAAATTCATGTGTTCATTTAGCACGCATGATATATAAGATCTGAAAATATAAAGTTTAATAAATTTTAACAGTGTATATTATTTAATGAGATATAATATAAGATTTTGTCTTATAAGACAATATTATTGTATGTTTTGTAAAGCATGGTAAAATACTAGATAGAATAAAAGTTAATATTTTTATAAAAAATAACGTTTATTTAAAAATCAATATACTTATCTAAACTTGTTATGGTTTTCTATTATTTAAAAATATATAAAAAATCATAAAACTCGTAATCAGCTCCTCAAAAAAAAAAAAAACAAAAACTCGTGATCAGTATATACATTAAAAAATATATATTTGCATACCAAAATCAACAAGATTTTAACAAGAATGTAAATCCAATAGCCAGTCAGAAATTTAAGGGAAAATCCTATATCTTTGATTGGTCTAAAATTATATTTAAACTTAATTGCAAAATTTTGCAATTTGGTGAATTTTGCCCCAAATATGTTTTTTTTGGCAGATTTTACCTCCAAAGTTTCAAAATTTTATAAATTTTGTCCTTTCGTCAATTGTTTGTTAAATGACTAACAACCCATTGACCTTTATGACATGATATAACTTAATGAAGTTAAATTATTTTTTATGGCTTAATTGCACATTTTGCCTCCAAACCTTCTCAATCTAGTGAATTTTTTTGCCAAATAAATTTTTTTGGCAGATTTCACCTTCAAATTTTCAAAATGTTGCAAATTTTGTCCTTCTTTCAACTGTTTGTTAAATGAGTAAAATAGCCAATTCTCTTCTACATACAAACACATTACAACGGTAAAATAACTAGTAATTTTCAAAATCACAATCAAAAGGATGATGATAATCCCCCAACATGCAATTGTAGTGAACTTCTAATAAGTCAACAATGGAGCTTCAATGCTACAACAACATTATTGTCTCCTTCTCCGCAATTTGGAATACAACGCAGACGAAGTTTTAGACATTTCACTCCTACCCTCCATCATTCTTACAGCTAAAGAAATGCTCTTACAAATGCATGAACCCATTTACTCCACCAAGCTTTTATTTGTTAGGGTTTCAAAGAACAAGATAAATCTTATTGAAGAAGGTGGAGGAGGCAAAAAGGATAGAGGATTGTTGGAAGGTTGCTATAATTGCATCTTGGAGTTATTATTGTCCTTTTGATTGTGATTTTGAAAATCATTAGCTAATTTACCATTGTAATGTGTTTGTATGTAGAAAAAAATTGTCTCAATTAGTGAAACTTTTAATGGGTTGTGGATAATTTTTTGAGATAGTGTAAAGGTACAATGGTAAAAGTTACTATAAAAAAACATGTCACGTCACTATGTTATGCTATGTTAGTAGGTCGTTAGTCATTAACGAACAATTGACAGAAGGACAAAATTTGCAACATTTTAAAACTTTGAGGGCAAAATTTGGCAAAAAATTATTTGGGGGTAAAATTCACCAGATTGCGAACGTTTAGGACAAAAAGTGCAATTAATTCATAAAAAAATAATGTCATGCCATTAAGTTATGCTACATCATAAAAGTCATGTTAGTGGGTTGTTATTCATTTAACAGACAATTGACGGAGGGACACAATTTGCAACATTTTGAAATTTTGGAGCCAAAATATGCCAAAAAATTATTTGGACAAAATTTGTTAGATTGTGAAAGTTTGAGGGCAAAAAGTGCAATTAAGCCTTATATTTATATGTGTTTGTATTTTTAAACAATCATATTAATTAATTTTTTATGCATTATTGTTTAATTTTGCAATAAATTTTAATTTTATTCTTGTATTTAATATAATATGTGTATAATTGATTTGTGTGCGTAATCTGTTTGGCTTTATGGCCCACTTTTTTTTTTCATATAATTAAATTAAATAATTTTAATTTTAATTATTTTACTAAAAATAAATTAATTTGGTTTCACACATTTAAAAATAAATATTACTTAAAATAGATGTATTTTTTAGGGTTTTTACATAAGCTTATACATCAAACTTCAATTAGGCGTAATCTTACTTTACAAGACTTGATTAAGCCATCCATGATTTTGCATGAGGCAACTACAAGTACATCTAGAATAGCGCACAAGTACATAAAAGTGGCAATACAAAATATACTAGGTTTGTACAAAAAGAGAAAAAGACAATTCAATTATTATTAAAAAGAAGAATTTATATGATAATTAATTCAATTAATATTAAAAAAGACAACTTGTATCATAATTAATTCAATTACTATTAAAAAAGATAATTAGTATCATAATTAATGAAAATAAACAAAAGTTAGTAGTAGGTCCTTAGTACTTAAATGTAATGTTAAAAAATAATTGTTGTTATCTAACATGGCAAGTGAGACACATGTCCAAATATAATTGGATGATGTGAGAGGGAGCATTAAAATCCCTTAACTACAACATTTTTTTTTTGGTTTCTCACAAGTCTTTTCCTTCGAAGGCAATCTTGTTCAAGGTACGATTGAGCACTAAATGTTGACATCTCTTAGTGAAGATTTAAGTCTTACTTCACCACGTTGTGGAAGACTAACTCTTTCAAGTAAACCTAACTCCCGTTAGTCCCCTAACTACAACATCCACCAAAGGAATCACCTTGTACAAATATACCAAATCTTTAAAAAATAGATTGTATAATGGATAAAATAACTGGGTATTACATAAAGCAACCAAAACGTCTTCATGCATTAGATGAAGTTTAGAATATTCATCTTTACCCTGAAATTCTCCAAGTCTGTAATGTTCACCTCCATGAAGTCATACAAATAGAAGTTTTTTCTTCTTTTTTTTTTTTTTTTAAAGAATAGAGAATAAAAATAACACAATAAGAGTGATTTGCACTCATGACGGACATTCCTTTATTCTTTCATTTAACCAACTGTTGGGATTACGACAAAAAAATTTTAAGTTTGATGTAATTATAAGACTTTTCAAGAAAAGCAAATAGGTTAATTGAAAGGTACACACACTAGGGATGAAGTGATTAATCGAAAATAGATATTAGATAATCAAGTTTGATGAAGAAGAGCATTTCAGGGAATCGAAAGGAAGACACTGTCATAAAAAGCCTCTTCCAACCGTTGTAGTGAAAACACGCTCAAAAGGGGATTCACATAGCAATTGAAAGCAGTTGTTAAATGAAGACAAAAATAAAACAAGTGGTGAAATCTTAGATAGCAATATTTTAGTTATTGTACACGTGTTGAAATCATGTAATTCGATCATTAGATTATTTATAAATAAGCGACTGTGTAACCATTTTTCTATTGATTGAAACATTGTACATAAATTCCTGTAATACCACACATACCTCACTCATATGGTTACCGATTTTAAGGATTCAATGTATGTTCTCACCCATATTTCAATACAAATTTATGTTTATTTCATTTGCTTTTGAGTTTATTTATTGCTTTTTGTCCACTTGTTTCTTAATTTATTCTCGAAATTCTTACTTTGTCACTTAATCTTCAATTTTTTTCCCAAACTTAAACTATTTCACTTCTTAATCTCAATTCTTATGGAAACTTTACCGTTTTCACTTCTTAACCATCATTTCTTCTCTTAACTTTTAACTTAATCACTTTTGAGTCTCAATTCTTCTTGAAACCTTCATCTTTTTAATTTTGTTGCATGTTTATTTTTATTTGTTAACACTTGATTTAATATAAATGTATTTGTTAACGCTTGATTTAATATAAATGTTGTTCATGCAAATCTATATATTTGTTAAAATCTATAAAGCATCAATCATTATCAAAACTCAATTGCAAATATCGTATATTAATAATTACATTAAATTTGAGATTTTGATTAAAGTCCAATTCGGTGGTTGAATTACATTTTTCTCAAGTTGAAAACTAAAGTGTTGTTTGTTCAAATAAAAAGAACTCATAGAGTTTTTTGATTCTAAGTCTCACAAATAAAAACCCTATTTGTTAGCTAGAATCATGGTGAGAAGTTATCTTCTCTAGAGTTGTCCAATTCTTGAAATGAATTTCTACCATCAACACCTACCTATTCAATTTATGTTCCAAAAGGCTTCATTTGGATATCTAATCTAATTTTGAACAAAGCAAAGAAGAAAATGAAATAAATTAAAATAAAATAAAATAAAATAGAGTGGAATAAAAATATCACTTTTTTATTTGAAGACTTTATGACAGAGTGAAATAAAAAATACAACTTCTATTATTTAGAAAAATAACAGAATGACATAAATTATAATTTTATTGCTTCAATATTAACCTTATTTCTAATATATTAATTTTTTATTATTTTTTAGTGATAAAAAAAAATCATCTTTTCACTTAAAATTTATCCCATGCATGTTCATACGGCATTATTTTGTGCCTCAATAGAAGACATAATTTTTTAGCTTCTTCAAAATTACTTATTCTCAAGATGTTATTTTACTCTCACATGCACAAAAGCTACCTTTTATTTGCTATAGCTTGGAAATATGATATTATTATACCTCTATTTTTTTGTTATATACAACAACAAAAAAATCATTCTATGACCACCATATATGTGCATGTAATACTATTCAACTATTATTTTTATATTATTATAATAATAAAAAATTAAAAATAAGAATAAAATATTATATTATCATAAATTAATGTTTTATTATAGTATAATAAAATGTATTATATTATATTAATGATCAAAATAAAATATTTTATTAGTATGTACATTATTATTTTATTATTGTTTATACAAAAATAATTGGTAACAAGGCACTTTGCTTGTAAATACGGTGTAAGCATGTCAATTTGCTTTTTTTTTTTTTTTTTTTTTATGCGGTAGATTAAGCACATCTTTTCCATTGAAAGCATTGTTTATTATATCCTTGTTATATCTTTTTTTGACACAAATCATATGTATCTTTTACGAAAATAATCATGCTCTAGCCGAATATAATCATTATAGGTAACAAACTTCCCCTCCTTGTTATATTCTTTAATGTCATTTCGTGTGTAATTTATGGTATAAGGTTCTCAATGGAAAGGAGCACAAATACAGTGCAGTTAGAAACCTGGTCCCCTGCAGGTTGTGTTATGTTCATTATTAAGGATTTAATGGGGTTATTCGTACCCTGAAAGATTCTTGTGTAATTTTGGCTTTTGGCCTCCTTTACACCAAAAAAAAAAAAGGAACGAAAGAAAGAAAAAAAATAAAAGAAACCTGATCAACTCGGTGCGTGTGCTCAATTTATTAATGGGGTGGGAGATATACCTTACAAATACCATCTTTTATAATGGAAAAAAAATATATAAGCATTTTTTATGTTCTTGATCACGGCTTCGAATGATCCATCAGTTGATAAAAGCTGAAGCAAGGTTGGGTCACCGAAGATGAAGAAAATTGGGATAAACTAAGTTGTACATAAACAAAAAAAAGTGTTCAGAACAGGATAACTTGTTAAATTAATAATTATTATAATACTAAACTAATGTTGATTTCATTGCCTCATCCAAATTGGGGAAAACAAAAATTGGAAGAATGTGGCGAAATCTATTTCATTAAATGTCATTCCATTTCGTTGATGTTTAACAATTTAGACAGTGAAAGTCATTCTATTTCCATTCATTTCCTCCCTTGCCACCAATTCAAACATAATCTAGGAGAAACATATTCTTGTAGAAAGTTGGATTTGGACACCTTGGTCTTGGGCCACTCCACGAATTCCTTTGGCCCAGTTACCCCTTGGCCCATATTTGTCCCATTTGCACATTTCTATACCACGCTCGCTACTATGAATGACGTTTCTCCACTTCGCACGAGTCACACTGGCAACCACCGTCCGTTGCCACGTCAACCTCTGCCACCACTGTCCATCTCTCGTGTCGCGGGACCAGCTCTCTACTCTTCTATTGCCCATGAATAACATTTCAACCTCTCTTTTTCGTTTTTTCAGTCTTTTATTATTATTATTAGAGTAAATTATACTTACAGCTTTTAAAAAATTTTCAGATTGTATATTATTTAACATTTACAATAACCTCTCTTATAAGGATACATGATATAATGTTTTTCAAATAATTAAGGGAGATTAATATAATGTATAAAAAGTGTCGGTGTAATATTTTTTAAACAATTAAGGAAATTAATGTAAAAATAAAAAAAGAAAAAATATTGTGTACAATTTGAAAAAATTTCAAGGATGTCAGCGTAATTTATTCTTATTCTTATTATTTTTATTGTTATTATTGTTGTTATTATTATTACTACATATAATAAAGGTGATACTCATATTTAATTTTCACTTTTTAAACCTATTTATTCTTTAACTATTATAAACCACTCATTACTTTGATCTCATTTTTTATTCAGTCTCTCACATCTTTTCATATTTATTTATATTTTAACTTTCACATTTTTTGTAAATAATAAATTTTTTAATATATAATAAGAGAAAATAATATAAAAGATAAAAAAAAATATAGACAGACAGATATGGAGTGTCTGCCTTTCCACTAGTTATTAATATTATTACGGTGATGATGAAGAATTCAAATTAGTCCAATAAATTTGATTGGGCTTTGTTGAATTGGGCAGGTTCTAATATAGCCAAGTAAGTTGTTGTTATAATATGGACCAAAAATGGGTTAATGTTAGGCTTTTGCTATTTATGCCTTCTTATATATTAAGTATATCTTTTTTTTTTTTTTTTTTGGTATTTGAATTTATTTAAATATCCTTCGGTAATAAGATAAAAGAAAATTAAAAAGTACCAAAAATCACTTTCTGGAATGGCTCTTCCAATTCTAGAAAGTAAATTTTGAAACTATGTATTTTTTTTCTTGAAAAAACATAGTTTTGGAAATTACTTTCCAGAATTGGAAGATGTTTTGGAAAGTGATTTTTTGTAGTAACAACTAAAATGAATTCAAGCGAGCATACTTGTTACCAAACGCACGTGATTAATTGCCTTTTGTTAAAACAATTGAAAGTTAAGAGACTAATACAGTATGTGTTCGATTACTTATGGGATTTTGAGAGGCAGCGACTGATAAATTAATGAATGCACACTTTTGTAAATTGAAAGTCATGATAAAATGAAATGTTACGAACTTTGAAACATATAATAGATGAAGTCGACATTAGACATACCTTGAAATGCAGTGTCACATAGAGAAAACCGTATGGAAAAAAAACATAGTTCCGAAAATTACTTTCTAGAATTAGAAGATGTTGTCCCGAAAAGTGATTTTCGATACTTTTTAATTTTCTTTTATCTTGTTATAGAAGGGTATTTAAGTAAATTCAGATACCAAAAAAAAGGGAAAGGGAGGTTTACTTAGTATATAGGAAAGTGTGAATAACAAAAGCCTAATGTTATAGTAAGTGCTTGTTTTTCATTATGTAGGCTAAAAGTTAGTTTTTCAATGATAATGAAAATAATGAAATTAATAACAGTAGAGAATTTAAGGTTTTAATATATTTTTAGCTTTTGATTCAATTTATTTTTTGCCTTTTCAATTTTTTTTGGTTAATTTTAATTCTTATAAATTATATAAATTTTAAAAATGGTCTCTATTATCACTTAGTATAACATGACATGCACTTGGTAATATCACATTAACAATTATCTTGAAGTGACATGTGAGGTAATGTGCCTAGGTACATGCTATATTATCAATAAATAGTTATAGAAACTATTAAAAGAATTATAGGATGAAAATCAAATTTAATCATATTTGTAGAAATTAAAAATATATTTAACTAAAATTTAAAATAAAGTTTTTTTTTAGGGTTGAGGATAGTAGTGAGGATTGTATTTGGAAAATGTCATACCTAAAATTTAAAATAATTTTTTTGGGGGGAAAATGTCATACCTTGTATTTGTACAACATATCTGTATATTATTCATAGGTTTAATTACTCATTTGATACCTATACTTGCACCATTTTTACGTATTGGTTCTTATACTTAGAAATTATCTGTTTTTGTCCCTATGTATGTACTTTTGATATCATTTTGGTTTCTAATGTCAAGTGTGCCTTAACTTCGCTAGGTAAAATCGTCACAAAATAAAAATTGGCAATATAAAACTGCTACAAATTTTATATGTTTTTTTTTTAATTTTATGAGACCAATTTGTTGCAATTTAATAACCATTAGAAAATTTGTGATGGTTTTACAAAAAAAATTGACGGTATAAAATTGCTACAAATTTTATACTTTTTTTTTTAATTTTATGAGACCAATTTGTGGTGGTGTAATAATCGTCAAAAAATTTGTGATGGTTTTACATCCCCAATTTCTATTTTATGGCGGTTTTACTTAACAAAGTTAAGACACACTTAATGGTAAGGATAAGAACAATATTAAAAGTGTATGTATAAGAACTAAAATGGATGACTTCTAACTATAGAGAATGTAAGTTTTCAATTACTGGGCAGAATACCACTATGTAATGGAAGTATTTTATTGACTTCACTGGAATAGTACTACATAATAGAGAAAGAATACAATTCGAATTTGACAGAATTGGAAATATGGAAATCCTAACCGAGTTTAGAAATTTCGACAACAAGTATATGAAAAGTAAAATGAAGATACTGATAGGGAAAGAAGAACTCAGAGGGGGAGAGCAATATTCATTCCTCACATCCAGCCTAAAAAATCCCATGTCAATGATTCCTCATCCTTTATAACACATACTTAGCATATTTTCTGTTAGCCTTTCTCTCTCTTTAACTCCTTATTCCCTGATTTATCAGATCAACTGCCACTTGTTTATTTTTTCCAGCTGAATCTATTATCACTTGTGTGCTGCCACCACTATCATTTGATTGCCTAACATTACTTCCCCCATTGAAAACAACCTTGTCCTCAAGGTTCAGAGAGGGATAATTATTGGCCAAAGGAACCCAATCTTCCCAAGTAGCATCATCAGCTGAATGACCTTCCCAGTGGGCTAGAACTAGAACCTATGGTACCTATTGCTCATTACGAATTAAGATCCTTGATTGCAAGATGGCTTTAGGCAGAACAAGGGGGCCCTGTTTAATGGTTAACAGAGGTAGTGGCATATATTGTTGAGAGTGATCCCCTTTGCAAGGTTTCAATAAGGATATATGAAACACTGGATGTATTTTGGCTGAAGGAGGTAGTAAGAGTTCATAAGCCACTGCTCCCAATTTTTCAATCACTAGAAAAAGGGCCAAAGTACCTGAGGCCTAACTTATGGTTCCAGCGTAAAGCCATTGAATGCTGTCGATATGGTTGTAACTTGACAAAACCATGTCCCCAATTTGAAACTCTAATTGTCTTCTTCCTTTATCAGCATACTTCTCCATGAATTGTTGAGCCTTGACAGATTAGCTTTTAATTGCTGTAAGACGAAATCCCTTTCTAGCAACATCTCTTGTAAAGTGGAAGGATCAGCAGCAGTTGGCTCATATTTAACTAAAGCAGGAGGATCTCTGCCACACACATCCTTAAAAGGTGTCATACCGATACTACTGTGGAAGGATGAATTATACCAAAACTCAGCCCAAGAGAGAAGCCTTGACCATGATTTAGGATTGTCCCCAGTAAAACATTGTAATTAAAGCTCAAGACACTTATTCAATGCCTCAGATTGGCCATCAGTTTGCAGGTGGTATGCCGAGCTTATGGCCAATGATGTACCACTGAATTTAAAAAGATGCTACCAAAATTTACTAGTAAATACTTTGTCCCGATCAGAAACATAACTTTTGGGTAGCCCGTGTAATTTTACTACCAAATTCATGAATGTTTCAGCTACCTTGAAGCTGGAGTAATCAGCCTTGAGTGGAGCAAAATGACAGTATTTAAAGAGCCTATCAATGACCACCAATATGACAGTGTAACCATTCGAAGGGGGTAGTCCAGTTATGAAGTCCATAGATAAGTCTCCCCAAACCTGAGTTGGAACAGGCAAAGGTTGTAACAACCCAGCAAGAAGAGTAGTAGTTGTCTTGGCTTGTTGGCAAATGAGACATTCTGACACAAACAGTTGGATATCATTATTCATTGTTGGCCAAAAAAATTGACTGTAAATGTAAGCCTTGGTTCTAGTAATGCCAGAATGGCCTCCAATAGGAGAAGAGTGATACTCCTTTAGAATCATTTGAATCAATTCAAGATGTGAAGGCACCACCAGCCTAGATTTCCAAAAAACTAAATTGCTCCTTACTTGATAATTTGAATCTGGATGTTCCCCTCTCAAGCATTGATTTCTGATCTCAGCCAAGTTGGAGTCCTCAATGATAGCCTTGTGTATTTGCTGAAGAATGGAATGATGAGGAATGGACAATGACATGGAGAACGAGCGAGAGAGTGCATTAGCGGCAATTTTGTCTTTTCTAGGCTTATATTCAATGGAAAAATTGTAGCCCAAAAATTTGTGAAGCCAAGCTTGTTGCTCAGGTGTTTGTATAGCCTGATTAGTAAGAAATTTCAGGCTTTTTTGGTCTGTTCTAACGATGAATTGATGGCCAAACAAGTAATGCCTAAATTTGGCAATTGCTTCGGCGATAGCATAAAGCTCTCAAATATAAGCTGGCTATTTTTGCAACCTTGGGCTAAGCTTCTTTGAAAAGTAAGCAATCAAGTGTTTAGCTTGACTGAGTATAGCACCAATTCCAGTCCCTAAAGCATCAGTTTCTAAGGTAAAAGGTTGTGAAAAATCTGGGAATGCAAGGATAGGTGCCTTGGTAATTGCCTGTTTCAAGTTATTGAAAGCCAAAGTAGCCTTGAAATTCCAATTAAAGCCATCTTTCTTCAGCAAAATGGTTAAGGGAAGCGCAATGGTTGCATACCCTCTAATGAAATGCCTATAATAACCTGTTAGACCCAGAAACTCACACAGTTGTTCGATAGAAGTTGGCTCAGGCCAATTCAAAACTGCCCTGACCTTAGATTGGTCCATTTCCACTCCTTGTCCTGAAACCGTGTGACCTAAGTAGTCCACCTTGGTGAGTCCAAAACTGCATTTAGACAATTTGGCAAAGAGGCAATGCTGCTGCAGTAACTGTCATACCTTTCTAAGTGCTGTAAATGAGTGGACCATGTTGGGTTATACACTAGTATATCATTAAAGAAAATGAGGACAGATTTACGAAGCTCGGGCTTGAAAACATGATTCATAAGGCTCTGAAATGTAGCCAGGGCATTAGTGAGCCCGAATGGCATAACAAGCAACTCATATAATCCTTGGTGGGTTCGAAAAGTAGTTTTGTACCTATCCTTTGGCTTCACCAGAATTTGATGATAACCGGAACGTAAGTCAAGTTTGAAGAAATGTGTAGTACCAAATAATTCAACTAGTAACTCATCTACAGTAGGAATAGGGAAACTATCCTTGACTGTAATGGCATTTAAGGCTCTATAATCTGTACAGAAACGCTATGTTCCATCTCTTTTCTTGACCAAAAGAATTGGAGATGAGAAGGGACTAGTACTTGGTTGAATAATGCCATCTGCTAGCATGTCATTGACCATTTTTTCAATTTGCTCCTTCTGACTATGTGGATATCTATATGGTTTTACCTTGATTGGAGTGCTACTTTCTAAGAGTGGTATAGCATGGTCCTGAATTCTGTTGGGAGGCAGACCTGTAGGAGTTGCAAAAACATCCTTATATTTGTATAACAACAATTGTAATTCAGGTGCCAAGGTAGAAGGCAATTCAAGTGACTCCTCTGTAAGGTCATTCAATTGTCGTATTTGCAAGGCAAAAAACCTCAGCTATTGAATGAGTATGGGACAACCTTTTAATGTGATGATATTAAGCTGGACTAGGAAGCATCGGTTTGTAACCATATAATGTTACAAAAGTGTCCCCCAAATAGAATTTGATGGTCAATGCACTATAATCAGCAATGTGGGGCCCCAATGTAGACAACCATGCAGCTCCATGGACCATGTCAACACCAGTAAATAGACAAGTAATTCCAACATGTGGCCTTGGACTTGGACTTGGACTTGTAGATTGTTGATGTATCCTTCTGTAGTCAAGCTATTTCCATTTCTAACAAGAACTTGGAAAGTAAGGGCAGGTTGTACCGGGAGTTTCAAAAATTGTGCCAACCTTGGTTGTAAGAAATTGTCAGAACTACCACTATCAAGGAGAATTTGCAGCTGTAATCCTTGAATGAAACCTTGAAATCGCAAGGTACCTAGACAATGTGAACCCTTAAGAGCATTGAAGGAAAGGTGGTGTTCAGGTACATAAAGGGAGCTGTTTTTAGTGGTGGTATCAGAGGGGTTAGGATCTTGAGTAATTGGATCCTCTTCTTCTTCGCCTTGTAGTAGTAGGTACTGTTTGTTGGGGCACTTATGATTGAAGGAAAATTTCTCATCACATGTATAACAAAGGCCCTTCTTTCGCCGAAGTTGCATTTCAGCTAGAGACATTTTCTTAATAGAGGATAATTTGTGAGGTGGGGTTAGAGGATGGTGGGTAGATGAAAGCACCAAATGTAAGGTTTCAATTACTGGGCAGAATACCACAATGTAATGGAAGTATTTTATTGACTTCATTGGAATGGTACTGACATAACAGAGAAACAGTACAATTCGAATTTGACAGAATTGGAAATACGGAAATCCTAATCGAGTTTAGAAATTTCGACAACAAGTATATGAAAAGTAAAATGAAGATATTGATAAGGAAAGAAGAACTCAGAGGGGGAGAGCAGAATTCATTCCTCACATCCAGCCTAAAAAATCCCACGTCAGTGATTCCTCATCCTTTATAACACATACTCAGCATATTTTCTGTTAGCCTTTCTCTCTCTTTTACTCCTTGTTCCTTGATTTATCGGATCAATTGCCACTTGTCTATTTTTTTCCAACTGAATCTGTTATCACTTGTGTGCTACCACCACTATCATTTGATTGCCTAACAAAGACCAAAACATAAAAATAGTGCAAGTATAAAGACCAAATGAGTAATTAAACCTTATTTATATTCGTGTGATGTAGGCAATACTAATCCCCAGTGGTCAATGCTATTTGCGCGGGTTCACTATGGCTTGTTCATCAGAACCATAATAGTGTTTTTGAGTAGAAAAAGGAAAGCATTGAGCACGTTTTCTTCAAAGCAAAGTCTGGAGTGAAGGAGATGGTTTTGAATTGCACCAATCCAGTTTTACGTACTTGGAAATGGAAATTCTTATCAGCAGTTATTGGGTGGAGAAGATGAGTAGAACAACTGTGTGATGGCTTGGTTAGGAAAGAAGAGGTGATGGTGGAGTTTGTTTGACTCATCTGGTTCCTTGATGGTTAGTTTCATCACAAGCTTAAGAACAACTTGGAAAACGGTCAAATATGAAATATTGGATGAGAAACAAAGTTCTATATTTGCTAGAGCATTGGAGGAGGGGCTCTGCGGCTCTAGTTGTGTAAAAATCAAATAACATTCACATTCCTTAAAATTTATGTAATTATATAACACTATGTACCTTTTCCGTTTACATAGACTTTATATGAATTGAGAAGTTTGTGTAATGTTATAATGTAATATCATCAAACTTCAATGGGTGAGAATAATATGCCTTTATATAAAAGTGATAACTACCTTGATCTTCAAATTAGTGCTAATTACGCAAATGTCCTTCTACATAAAAAGAGAAAACTATCTAACTTACAAGGGTTGGTCTAGTGGTAGAAGAGGTGGGGTATTTTACATGAAGTTATAAGTTCAAATCTCAGTATCGTCATTGTACACACAAAAAAAGAGAAAATTATCAAATTTGTCCTCCAAAGATATATGCACTATCATATTAATCTTTCATATACCAAAACAAAATTCATATTAATCTTTCAAATTTTTTGGTCACCAAAACTATTTAAATGGCCACTACATTAATCCTTAAAAAATTTATCACCAAATTAGTTCCAAAAAAATCTATTCTATATCACCAAATTATACAATTCCTTCAAAGATTTGGATGTCATCATTCCATAATTGTGTCCATAGAGGATTAAAAATGGAGACAAAAAAAAAAAAACTTTAAAGAATTAATTTGATGATCAATTAAATATTTGAGATACTAGTTAATTTATTGATAATGTCCTTAGAAGACTAAAGTAGTGATTAAATCTTAGACTAATTTAATTTGCTAGGATGATCTAAAACACACTCACCTTATAAAGCTCACAAGTTATGAAACAATATCGAGGCATGTATAATTGAATTTGTAACTCCCTCTCTTTCTTACCCCACATATTTCAAGAGTAAATTTTGTTAAATTTACTCCATTTATTATTTTTTTATGAATGTTGAATTTTATCAATATAATTGTCGGATAGAAAATTTTAATTAAATAAATTAAGTTACATAATTATTATACAATTTTAAAACAAATTATTACTTCATATAAGAACTTCATATTGACACATTTACTATAAGATTACATATATGTTAATGTCACCATACAATCATAGTAGATGGCCAATATTAAATTTATATAAAACAACATTAATTATTTATTTGTAATTATATGATAAAAATTTATTTCTTTCACAACTACATCAAATTAATATTCAAATTTTTCACATCATTTAATAACTGTGTACTATAAAATATGATTATCCATTACCTAAATTATTAATGTCAAATCATGTGAAAATTAAACAACAATAACAATATAATTAAATTATTCTTAATTAGTTTTATGTACACACACACACATATCACGTTAATTTAAAATAATGGGTATGATTTAGATAATAAGAACATTTAATTTAGATTAAAACAAGTTTTAAAAAGTGACTCCAACTTACACTGATATAAATTAACTCCTGTTTTTTCTAAATGATTTAGTCAAACCATAGTTGACTCAAATGCTAACATGCATGTATTGAATTAAAAAAATAACTCTATATGTACGAAGGCAACTCATGAGCTAATAAGTTTAACATGTGAATGTTCAAGCATTACTCGTTTAATGGATAAATTAGCAAAAGATTTTTCCATTAAATTGTCAATAAATCGAGTCATTAGTAAATTCAGAGGTTGGCTCAACTGATTACCAATTGCCATCAGACCCATGTCAATGGAAAGAGAAAACACTTTTCAGTTATTCTTAGTTGAGCCAAGAGTGTTGTTGGCTTGTCTTGTTGCTATCGTGCTGTTTGATTTAAAAAGCAAAGTACTATTTTATTTTAGGTATTATAAATATATATTTACTTTCTTTTTCTTTTTAATTTTATTCTATTTTTCTTTTATTTTTTTCATATAATTATATTTATTACCTTTTTTCTCAATTTTTTTTTCTCTTTTCACCTCAATCGTTCCCCCAAAATGAAATGGAGGCTTACTTTTTCCTTCATTTTGGAATAGCTTTACTCCTAATTTTTGTAGAAATAAAGTCAATGGATTGTAGATTGTTTATGGATTGTTTGTCGTTCTTAAATTCTGATTGTTTGAGAAAAATAGAAAAATACTAGTCAATCACATCATGTATCAGGAGACTTTAATTTGAGGCGAGTTCTAGCGTGAAGAAGCAACTCATGTGGTTCACGCATTGTGAAGTGAACAGTGCCTAAATAATAATTTAAAAAATTAATAGGAATAATATTTAAAAATATAAAAAGACCAAATAACCCTTGTTTAAAATATATCATAAATAATGTGTTTTGGAAATGTGAAACTAGCATAGTCACCATCGACATATTTCCAAGATTCAGATCTTCTCCTGCCTCTAGCTTGCTCCCCTTCAAGCGAGGAACCCGAGCTTGTCCTTCACTCGCAACAACTGCTCCGTCACCTCCCGCCACCGGTTTCGCCACAAGTGCTGAATCTGAACCCATCTTTCCCCCACGACACTTGCTCTGTTATGTGCCGCCATTAGCTCCGCCTTAAGTGCCAAACCCATACCAACCTCAAGCGTCACTGGCTTCGCCTCAAGCTACCCATCGTGTGTGGTCTATGTATTTGGTATATTGTTTTGTTTATATATTTTCTTCATTTGAAAATTCATGCGTATGTGCTGATTATGAATAATAGTGATAATATAATGCTTTGAATGTTATTTTGTGGAGTAATTGTGATTGTCAATGATGATGAAAATTTCTGATCCTATCTCATTTATGTTATTTGGATTGTTTATGCCTATTTTACATTAAGGGAAAAAACATTAGAATTGTCCTCTTGTTGTGTCAATTTTGATTCAAGGAGCCCTTGATCAAAACTGATGTGCTATTTTTGGAACATGGAAGGTTGTATCATAACTTAATTTTCTCATTCAGCTCTTGAGCCTACGTTTTTCTAGGCCTGAGCTTGTGCAAAGAACTAGAAAGCTTTATGCACTCTGTTACTAGATGTGTTTTGAACCATAATTCTTTTCTGAAGGTTGGAGCGCAGTTTGGCCACATGTATTGATGTTAACAAATAGAAGAGTGGGTGCTAGCTATCATGCAAGATTGAGCTTCTTGCCGGAACATCAGACCCCACGACAACATAGGTATGCATTACCTTCGTACGCCTAATTTATTGAAGCAAAAGGTTTTGCAACTGCATATGTGCATGTTGGCATTCATATAGCTGTCCACTACATAGCGGCTAACACATATATTGAAAGTAGGAAAAATTTGTTTCACATTTGTCCCTTTAGAACAACATTCCTATAAGCAAGCATTGGCTTTGTTTCATAGACTACAAATATTGGAAAGGTAGTATTTCCCCATATAAATATTAAAATACTTGAATTTGGTTAGGTGTCTAATAAGTGTCAAATTACTATACAAATTTTTCTAGTAAGTGTCATTTTTGTAATTTTATTAATAAACATGGACATCTAACAAAATTATAACAATGTTAATGTATGGAGATTTAAATCCTTATGGCTTTGGGGAAATTTGGTGTCAGGATTCCCTCCCTTGGCTCTTTCTTTGTTTGTCATAGCTCTTTGTTAAAAGCTCTTTTAAACTTTGAAAGTTAAAGCATTGTTTTTTTTGTAATTATATTGACAAATAGTTGTCATTTTTGTTTGACACAACATTGCTTGGCTGAGACTTGAAAGCTGAGGAGTATGGCAATGTCAAGGGAGAGTAGTGGTGAAGGACCAAGTTGGTTAAATGAATCAATTGTGTCTATATGCAGAGGAGAGGAGGTATGTTTTTTTAATTGAAACTTGAATGCCTTGTGTTTGGCTTGACTTTGATTTATAATTGTATTGTGTTTCATCATGTGTTAAAAAATTGTACAAAAAGAATGATTCTTGTGATATTTTTGCCAAGATTGATAAAAGGGGAAAAAAAGTAATGTTGACTTGATTCTTTGCAAAATTGAAGTATACTTTTGTTTTTTGTTTTTTTTTTAAAGGGGCTGGATGATATTTCCATTGACATTGAAGAAGATGTAGATTATTGAAGTGAGGAAGATGAATGTCTTGAAATAGAAGTTGAGGATGACTGTGAACAAAACTCAATTGATGGACGAAATCATGTTGAAATTAACAATGGGTGTACTATTAGTACTGTGTATGACATTCTTAGTTTGGATTGAAGAATTTAACTCCTTATGAACTGAGGAACATTGAATTTATAAGTCTTGAAATGGCGTACAAGTTCTATTATTGGTTTGCTAGCATGAATGGGTTTGGTGCTAGAAAAAGCAAAGTAGTTAAAAACAAAAATGGAGAAACTTTACAGCAAACCTTGTTTGTTACAGATAAGGTTTTAGAGAGGATCGTGGTTTAACTATGGAAAATCGTAAGCGTGATATCAAACCGGAGACAAGGTGTGGATGTGAAGCGAAGCTTAGAGTGCATATAGATATGAATTCGAGGCTTTGGTACATAACATATTTCTTGATGACCACAACCATGCCTTACTAGAAGATAGACACTGCAGAATGTTGGCAAGTCATAGGACGATGACTGATTCAGGTGTGATGCAATTGAATAATATGAGAGCAGTAGGTATAGGGACACCACACATATATGGATCACTTGCAAATCAGTGTGGAGGCTATGATCGAGTTGGATTCCGTAGAAAAGATTTATGCAACCAAATTGGAAGACAAAGGAAGTTGAAAAATATGGATGCTAAAGTTGCATTACAATATCTTGCTGGTTTGGGTGTGAATGATCCCTTGATATTTTTAGACACACGGTTGATAAGGATAATAGACTTCAACATTTGTTTTGCTCTGATGGCATTATGGAGATGGATTATAGGATATTTGGTGATGTGTTGGCATTTGATGCCACATATGGAAAGAATAAGTATGAATGCCTCTTGGTGATATTTTATGGTGCAACCACCATAATCATACTGTAGTGTTTGGTGCTGGGGTTATTGCTAATGAAACTGAGGAAACTTATGTTTGGATACTTGAACAATTTTTAGAGGCCATGAAAGGGAAGTGTCCAATGTCAGTTATAATTGATGGAGACGTGGCAATAAGAAATTCAATCAGAAGGGTTTTACCTAATGCTCACCATAGACTGTGTGCATGGCACTTGCTTCGCAATGCAACAACAAACGTAGGTAATCCTATATTACTTCTGAGCTGAGAAAATGCATGCTTGGTGACTATGAAGTTGGTGAATTTAAAGAAGATGGACAGAAATGATTTCAAAGTTTGAGCTTTAACATCATCCTTGGGTGTTAGAGTTGTACGAGAAGAGAACAATGTGGTGTACAGCTTATATAAGAGGTAGTTTTTTGCTGGGTTTAGAACAACATCTAGATGTGAGGCATTGCACTCCCAAATTGCGAAGTTTGTTTACTCAAGATATAATCTAACAGAGTTGTTACAACACTTCTATCGTTGCTTGAATTTTATGCGGTACCGTGAGGTAGAAGCTGACTTTGAATCAATTCATGGTCAGTCAGTGTTGCGAACTCATTTTCAAAACCTAGAAAGGTATGCTGCTAATGTGTTTACAAGGGAGATATTTAATTTATTTTGCCCAATACTCGATAGATCTGGTATTGTTCGAGTTGTTGGTTGCAAAAAGTCTTTTGAGTACTTGATATACGTGGTGTCAAAGTATGAATCATCACAACGAGCGTGGCACATGTCATTTCAACCATCAACTAATGATGTGAAGTGTTCTTGTCGAAGAATGGAATTGCTTGGTCTTCCATGTGATCACATATTGAGAGTTTTGGTTTATCTTAATATTTCGAAGTTGCCTAAATGTTTGGTACTTAAGCGGTGGACAAAGTCAGCAAAAGAAGATGTGCGGATTGACACAAACTCTAGTAATTTTTGGGGTTCTGAAAAAGATGCTAGATATTTGTCTTTGATGGAACACTTTAAAGATGTTAGTGTTCTTGTTGCTGAAAGTTTTGATGAGTATGATGACCAAAAGCAAAAGGCTATAAATGAACGTAATCATTTAATGGCTAAGAAGTCAGCTGAGATTGAAGGGAATGCTACAAGAAAAAGTCAAACAGTAAGTCTCAGTGTTAGCAATCCAGCAATTGTTAGAACGAAAGGTGGTCGATCTCATAATAATACAACATCTTCAGGTGATAGGCATTTGAAGTTGATGAAAAAGTGCAGTAGTTGTAAACAACCTGGCCATAATCGGAGGAGCTGTTCCACAGTTGCCAACCATGGTGTAACTGTTGAAACTACAACAGGAAATTGGTTTCCGACTAAAGATGATGTCACAAATAGCATAACCATGGAGATGAATGATGAAATGGTGATTGTATTGTTGTTGATGATGATGTTTCATTGATTAATATCATAAATGGTGATGAAATATTTTCTTTAGCTTGTTATACTAAAATGTATTCTTTTATTTTGATGGCAGGATTACCTTGACAACGAAAATGAAGTTGGTGTTGAGTGTCATTCATTCTCGGCATCAACATACAACATCATTGATGATAGTTATATGCAAGCATAGAGGTATGTCTTGTGTTTTTCTTTTTTAATGTTTGAATTGACATTGGAAATATATAATTTGAAAAGTGTTACATTTGTTTATTTTGTTCCTTTCATTTTTATCTTTTAAGTGTGTATTGTTGTTTATGTTGTGCAAGTTGTTGACTATGAACTTGCCAATGAAAAGTAGTTACAAAAAGATAACTTTAGCCTTTTGTTCAATTGTTGTAGCAGATGTGTTGGACATGATTTCAGATTTGCAGTGTGTCTGGTTTGAATGACATTATGTTTTATGTAGCAGAATATTTGGCCTGCATATTCTGATTATTGGCAGGTTATATAAAGTGCATGCTTCCCTTTATTGTGTGTATTATAAAGCTGAAAAACATTGTTGCATATTTTTTTGGATGGTTCTTTTTTAAAAAAATTCTGCGATTGTACCATTTCTTGCATGATGTGAATTTTTTTAATATGACTTGTTACATGAGTAATATGTTAAGTCAAGTATATGCTGTCGTGAAGACATGTGTTAGTTGTTAGATGAGGAACTTTACTTAATCTCTTGCATGAGTATGTTAATTAGGTGGTGATTTTGGCCGGTTTCTACGTAAATTGTTCCTTTCGTATGTGTGGTGAAATTTTGTTAAATGAAGTCATCATAATAGTTTATCTTTCTTTGGCGCCTAAGACATATAGCAGCCCCCACTATCCCATTTTTCTTCTTTTTTTTGGTACTCGTAAACTTCAGTAAAATAAAATAAAATAAAAAAGCAAATGTCGTGAAACCAAAACACTACTTCAGTATAATAAAATCAAAGCAAATATCGTGAAACCAAAACACGACTTCAGTAAAATAAAATTAAAAAAAAGCAAATGATACGACTTTAGTATAATAAAATTTAAGCAAATATCGTGAAACCATAACACAACCTCAGTAAAATAAAATTAAAAAAAAAAGGAAATGTCGTGAAACCAAAACACAACTTTAGTATAATAAAATTAAAGCAAATATCGTAAAACCAAAACACAACTTCAGTAAAATAAAATTAAAAAAAAAAAGCAAATGTCGTGAAACCAAAACATGACTTTTGTATAATAAAATTAAAGCAAATATCGTGAAACCAAAACACGACTTCAATAGAGTAAAATTAAAAAAAAGAAGCAAATGTCGTGAAATCGAAATACGACTTTAATGAAAACAATGACTAAAAAATAAAGAATAAAAAAAGTCAAAAGTCCTTGTCGTGAAATGGAAGCACGACTTCCATGTAAAACAAGAAGGAATTATCTAATCTTTTAGAAGAATTTCATTATTTTAAAGCTGTTTAATCTTAAATTAAGAATTAAACTCTCAACTAATTTTATAATAAAGTAACTTCCTTTAATAATACTTTGTACAAATTAAATATAAATTATCTAATCTTTAAATATTTTAATATTAATTTAAAGATCATACACAACAAATTTAAGATAGATGAGACATTTGTAGTTATGTATTCTTATTTTCAATATTTACTTATATTTTTAAAAGATATATTATATGTTAAATTAATTGACTTGAATATCATAAAATCTATTATAAAGCTTAAGATCAATCAATAAGTTATTAATTGATAATTCATTTCTGATTTTAATTAAAATAAAATAAAATATATAGATTTAGTGACTTTTCATGTTATGTCTACGACTCACTTGAATATTACAAAGATTTTATCTAAAGCTTAAGATTGATTAATAACTAGTTAATTTTTTTTACTTTTTAGAAATAAAAAATTAAAAATATAGACCACGTAATTTTTAATGTTGGTTCCAGTATCCACTTGAATAGCATAAAATGTGATGTTGAACCTTTTTTTTTTCCAAGACTATTTTGCATCTATGAGCTCACCTATCGTCGTGGCTGATATTTTATAAAGTTTAAGATTTAATATCTTAATAACACCTTCCCTATAAGTAACTGACTCCCTAATCCTTGTCTAGGTTTGAGACCTGTACTTTGTGTTTTTTCAAATGTTTTCCTTAATAAACTAGCTTATTATTAATTATTAATTGGTTATTCAGCATATATTAATATTAATTCAATATTTATTGATTAATTAAATAATTATTATTGAATATTACTTAATAAATGATTGTATAGATTTATAATATTAATTATAATGTATAATTTATAATATGTAATATAACATAATATGTTGTACTAGTAATGTATGTTATCATAATAATAATTTAATTAATTTTTTTCTAGTAATTCTTCATAAGTAATTTGAAATACTAATATACTATTTCATTGTATGATGGGAATAATCCAATTCTTTTATATTGATTGAACAAATTAACTGAAATAGAAATCTCTACTCCAAATTTCATAGAGACGTGTAAAGAAACAAGTGTTTGGTGTCAAGCATCTTTGCATGAAACTTTGACGGGTGGGATGCATCTATCCCTAGCAAGATGTTGTTTCTAGCCCCCAATCTATTAAAAATACAGAAGTCATGTCATTCATTCTAATATTACAATGATTTTTATCTCCTTGAAGTGTAGTATGTCCTTTATTAAAATATACCATTCAATGCTTGAACCTTAGTATACATACAGTGGAATATCATAACTGAATATCATAAGACACCTAAAAGTATATATTTTACTTTGAACATTGGAAGTTAAGCATGGGTTCACATAATGAATGGACAGTTAAAGTTTATGATTAACTTTGTATATAAATAGGAAAATCTTGTCTACAATTCAGCTGATTAAAATTGAATTAAAAATGACAAACAATCAAAATATATATAGTCTAAGTAACAACTTAAATCCAAAAAATAAAACATTGGATTGATTTAAAGACATTCAAAAAATAAAAACATGTTCATTAAGTCCAAAGTTTACACTAGAACCTCCTAGTTTGCCATTGCACCTTATAGGATATTACCCCCAAAAGATTGGGATGCTTGGTGTATTTCGATTCACAATTAATCAAAATATTACACCATTACCAAACATGGAGGGTTTCACTATCACCAAAAAATATAAATAATATTTAACATTAAACAGTAAAAGCAGTTGCGTTTCGTTGTGAACCCCTAGATCGGTATGCAACCTTTTCCCAATATTCTATGGCCTTCGCCTCTAATGTGGCCCTATGTTCGTTATGTTCACCCATCAACAAGTCCATTGCGACGGTCATCCTCACAAAACTTTCATTAAGCACCTACAGTCAAGGTTGAAAATCAGTTGACCTTTAAGTAACGTGAATGTATTGTACATGCGAATAAAAGAGAATAGTGGTAAGCAGATGTGAACTCACTGGGATATCTGATTTGGGTTGAAAGAGTGTTCCATGTCTAACCATTGCATTACCCATACTGCTGAATTGAAACTACAAACACAAAATGACCACAATCAAAGGTCTTATTTTTGGTAATTTACAAACTCATTACAGTTTAAATATATGCTATAGGATAGAAGCAGCACTGCAATCTTACCTATGTCCACAATTTGGAACTCCTGTACCTTGTACAATGTCCCAATGATCTTCGTCCACCAAGTCAGTCAGATAATTTTGTGGAAAATATGAAGAAGCCATCATTTGTATGAGGACATTGCACTGAATATGAATGTTTGAATTGCTTATTTAATTAATGTTTATAATATATACAGTCACTTATCCATGTAAATATTCATAAAAGCATTTTTTGACTTACAATTAATTTTATTGTGTCGCGCCTGGACCCAATTTCCTTGTCAGTCAAGTGGGAGTCTAGGTGGTATATTTGTTGGTCCTCGATTGAAACCACCATTAGATACCAATGTCCATCAAATTGTCTAGTCAACTCATGAATAGGAATGTAAATCTAAAATAAAAAAAAAGTGACATTCCTATGAAAATCATATAGTCATAATTAAATAATATATTGATTAAGAGATACAATAATAATAAAATTGTGCATCACATGTACATATTTAAGTTGGTTGTAAGGTTTCATCCACTCCTTTGCATAATTGGCCAGCAGGTTCTCATTAGTGGTATTTAAAATGACATCTCTCTGTTATAAAATGAAAAATAAGTGAATAGTTTTAACTAACAAATAAAATATTCATTCACTACAATTTTAGGTTAGTGTAGCATACTGCAAATGATGGTGGCATGGACCATACAGTTTGTTCGGTTACCCTGCTTTGGATCCAGTTGACTTTGAGAGACATCCAAAGAATAATCTAAATAGTTCCATAATTAAGGAAGGAAGTAATTAAAAAATAAGCATTTCCTTAATTCATAAAATACACTTCACATATAAACTTTAATTAATGATGTAAAATCACATTATAATATAGACATACCTCTCGACTAATACAATTTCTTGGTGACAAGCATTGAAAATGTTGTTGAGTTCCATCATGATAGTCCATCTTAAACAACAACTCACTACTCAAAATATAAATACATTCATATTAGTGTCATTAACCATTTATATAAATTGTGTAAATTTAAAAAAAAAACATTATTATATCATTTAAGTTGACTACAATTTGAAAGTATACATACGTTGCCAAGCATTGTGGATTGAACATGTAGGCACATATTTTAAGTCGCTCCAGTGTTAGTCCCATCTCATTAGTCGGCTTGAATGTTGTTTTAATATACTGCCATTATTTACAATGTAAGCATTAATTGATACATTTGGATAAGAGCAACTATGTGGAAGAGTATTACCTCAGGCATAACGAGCCCTATAGGTGCATAGTATTCCACATAATTGTCTGCTTCGCTAGTCAAAGTTTTTTTTTTCTTTCTACTTTTCATTGACATTTTATTTGTCTTACTCAGTTGCCGGTTGTCATCTTCCAAGCTTATACACTTGTCCGACGGAGGCATGGTTGAGGCTGAAAACGATAGCTTGCGCCCAACATTTTGCATCAGTGTTGATCGCTTGTGTGAAAGGTAATCTTATTAATTCCAAAAGAGGACTACAAAGCTAAAACTTTTAAATAAAAAAATCATGATAAATAAATGAAATCAACATACCAATGGAGGAGACGATATTCCAACTTGGAAACTTGCAAGATTCATGTTACGTACACCTTGAAGTTGGTTATTACTTTTTGGTGCGGAAGTACACTATGCAAAACTAGGAACATTGGTGTTGCCCTTTGGAGCATCCTTCGATGCTTGAAGATGGGTTGTCATTGTAGTGGACTTCCTATTGTATATCCGCTTAGGAGTATTTTGGGAAGAAATAGATGAAGGCTTTTGTGAAAACAGTTGACATTTATTAATGGTGTTGGCATTGGGGTTGAAATCAAAGTTTAAAGTGCGTGTTCCAATATCACTTGCTGTCTCCATCTTTGCTATCTTCCATACCATTATGTCACATTTTTTCTCTATTTCTTCCAGGTGTGACCTTGTTCCCTGTAACACATAACGTGAATACAAGATAAGTATTATTTGTTTTACTTCTTTGTGAACAATGATAGAATGTGACTCCACTTTTACCTCAGTCACTTGCTGTAGTGCTTTTGTGGACACCAAAATTGCATCAATGGTTGTCTGGATATGACTGAACCATTCAGATTTAAGTACCTGTTAAATGAGAATTTTTTTTGTGAAAAAAAAAACCATGGACATTGCAACCATTAATGTGCACCAATATCATGTTATTCTCAAGTCTTGCTACTTACGTCAGACTTTTGGCCCTCTCCACCTCATATACCTTTGTCACTTTCGTCATGTTCATTGACCATAGAACTCCTGCTTTTCGATAAATAAAAAACCAAAATGAACAAAAATTTAACAACTTATTATATTGCATGAAGTCTGTCTTTGCTAAGCTAATGGCATTCTTATCTAACTGTTAAACTTACTCAAGAACATTGACACACTCTGCTGTTGTTGAATCCATTTGTCCTTCGTTACATTTAATGGACTAAACCATTACATTAAGGAAGCTGGAAATGGGAAGTACCAATGGACATTATATTAAGGAAGCTGGAAACCGGAAGTAGCAATGGACATGGGTCTAAATTTTATCATGACCATTCTATTGACGTAACCTTTCGAAAATTTCCCGCCTACGTACATTTGATCACTGGTATGCACTGCATGCATTAAATGAAAAAAACTTTTTAGGCTATTGGCAATCATGTCGTAGCATGTCCTGTTGACAAGAAAAGGGCTTTGCTTGGGGTCTCCATTTTGTAGGTAACATACTTCATGGTTTTGTGGGCTGTATATCTGATGCATCATATATATTTGAGTTGGGCTTTTAACCACTCAAGTAACCCAAGTAAGCCAATGTATATGTACCCATGAGAGGTTGCTTAAGTTGTTTGAAAAACAAACCCTCACAATTTTTTTTATTTAATGTACCTATTCCTGCAATTATGAACACTTTTAGCAAGGACAACATGTCCAAAGTCACATCTAACATATATATGTCTGTATTCATTAGGCGAAAGCAGCCAACTATGTATAGGTTGGTCAGACAAATTTGACATACTTCGACAGTGATTTGAAGGCTAAACAAAAATGTAACCATAGATTTACAATTGGAATCGAAGATGAACCAAAATGACCTAATTGTGATTATACCATATATTGTCATTTCAGATCAAACATGTAAGGCATAATGAAACTAATCCAAGCAAGGTTGACAATTTTATGCCACTAACCGATCCATCCAATGCACTCTCATCTATTCATAGTTAATTCTTAAGGGTGATAGAATCTTAATCATGAGATATATACATGATAAATTAAAATATTTTTTCTATAACATGGTTAATTAATTTATTTTTTTGGAGCAAAAATAGATAAGAAAAGATATCATTTGATTATTACAGATTATATGATGATCTCTTTTGGTTTCCTTTTGAGGGATTTGTTAAAGATTTGGTATGTCCACACTCTTGCATATGTAACTTTTTAAAGTTCTTTTATTTTTCCAATTGTACCTCTTAACTTTATTGCTCCTTTCTCTCTCTTCCTCAATGTCAAGTTTATTATAAACTTGAGATTTATTCTTAAAATTAAGAAGGTAGGTTGAACTTCATATTATAAAAAAGGTAAGTTCAACTGAATAAGACATATACAATATAGTTAAGTCAACCATACATTTAGATTTTTACCCTTTCATGACTATTTCATCCTCCCAAGCCAGTACGCAAATCCCACTCAAAGGACAAAATGTTGTAAAAAGAGTGTCAAATTAATTAGCCCATTTCATTAATTTAGTTATTTGGATAAACCAATGACTTGAAGTTGAAATAAAATGTATACATCTTAATTATTGCCAAAAGTTTGGTCACCAATTTACAAACTTTTACAATAGCTACGGGTATCACAATTATAGCCCAAGTGTCATATAGCAGATGCCTTTCAGGTCTGGTACAAACTGGCAATTCATAAGATAAAAGGCCTCTGAATTATTACAAACATGAAAATGACATGACAGATAATGAAAATTGAAAAAAAAAGGATTGAACATTGCTACATATACATGGTCTTCAAAGGATTAACCCCTTTGTAATTAACTTCGATTTCTTCTACCAAATAGGTGTATATAGTTCCATCTCCAAATCATTAATTTCAACCAAAAAAAAAAATGAAGATTGAGTTGTTTTTAGGATGATTATTTTTTTCTTAAGAGTTGTTTTTAGGATGAATTATTATGGGTTAATTCCGAGGCTTCAGCCTATTTTGTATTTTGTAACGAGTAAAACCCTACTACATACCTTTATGTATGTATATTTATGGAAGTATACAAGGTTGACATAATTAGGGTATACGGGTATTATCTGCCAAGTTAGTATTTCTTTGGAATAAATTCTAACACACACACACACACACACACACACACACACACACACACATATATAAGTAGTTTAGGAATAAAATGTAACAATGGATCGACAATTGGATAAAGTAGAGAAGTCTTGAATTGTCTTATAGATGGTAAGAAATAACCCAAAGTTATATAAATGAGAGGAAAAACATCTAAATGAAACCTTAAAGTCATAAGTAATTAAAAATATACAATTTAAGTACAATATTAACAACATTACATACTAACAAATGACAACCATTACCATTACCACATAACAGGTTAAAAGTTAAATTTAACTACATTAAGATTGTAAATCTTAAAAGACACTATTAGAAATTCAAGTCATGTGCTTCCACTTGTGGTGTTGCTTGTTAGTTGTCGGATTTGATCTCTTAACATTTTATTCTCCATTTCTAACTCTTGCCTTTGATGCAACGTTTTCTGTAGTTGGACTTCTAGGATTTGAACATTATGAAAATTGAAGTCTCGAATCTTCTTACCAGTTGCAGCCAACAATTTGTTTATCAATAACACAGCGACATCTTCTAATGCATCATTATCATTTGTTGCAAAACTTCCTAGAGAAAGAATCTTACCACCATTTATGGCAAGTGTCCCATAGTAGCTGCAATATTTCACTTGTTGAATATACTTAACTTCATACAAAGTATATTGTGTAAAAGGAATATTAAGGATAGTGCACACTTGAGTTAACAAATTTTGCATGCTCTGTGAAATGAGAATTTCTTCAGATGTTGTCATTTGTGCAAAATTATTCCCCCTATTTCCTAATCAGAAGACATAACAAACTATGTTTAAAAATTTTCATGTTCATAAAATATACTCAAGGATACAATGTTGTATTGAAATGAAACTGAATAAATTATGTTCTTACCTTCACCTTCAGTAAACATATTTTGACTGAAAGACTTCCTTTCATGTGGCATTTCATTATAAAGACTTCCATCCCTTTGGGCATGGTTATTGCAAAATTGTAGCCACTCAGACTCAGCTTCTTGTAATGTGTGATACCCCTGTATACGTTTCCTTTGTAGCCATTTACTTGTGTTTTACACTCACTCCATGAAAAATAAATTCCTGGCCGTCGACCCTCAAAGACTACATAAACCCTTTTTTGAGAACTTGATTCACTCATGTTGTGATGTTAAGAGAATTTGTAACTGTGAATGTGAATTGCTATTGAACGAAACCAATATGAATGTGTTGCTTTGAGAAGTGAACATCAAAAGTGGATGCGTATGGTACGAAAGTAGGAAATATAATAAATGGGTTTGACGAAAATGTCATAAATATCAATTAAAACGATAACTGTGACATATTAAATATATTTTTCTTTATTTTGTTTGGAAATATTACCTTATTGCATGAAGCCCACATATTTTAAAGTAATAATATGAATCTAGATCCTCTCTAGCATGGTTTTTTCTCCTACTCTTTCCTACAAAAGCATGATCCGTCAAATTAATTCAATGGTTGTGATTTTAAAATAAAAAAACGGCACACAAGAAAATTGAATGAAGCCTCCAAATTCCTTTGGCATTCAAATTTTATCAATATTAATACAAAAAATAAAACTAAGACAAAGTAAAATTCTAAACTCCATAATCAAAATATTTAAAATTATGTTTCATCATCTAATAATATTACATAAAAAATAATTACGAATTGATGTAAATTAAAATATATATTAGAGTTAAAAAATCGAGAAAAAAAATGAAAAACTGAACTTTTTAAATGCACTAATTTGAAATAGTTTGCTAATATATTTTTTTATTTGATGATGAAATATAATTTTAAATAGTTTGCTAATTACAAATTCATGTAATTACAAATTCATGTAAATAGTTTGCTAATTTATTTTTAAAATCATATTTTATCATCAAATAATAATATATAAAAAATAATTACAAGTTGATGTAAATTAAAAAATAGGCTTAATTACATTTTGTGTCACCTAACTTTCATTATTTTGTGGATTTTGTCACAATATTTTTTTCTCATTTTGTCACCCTATTTTGTAATCTTGTGAATCTTGTCCAGTTAAATGACAAACACAGTGATAATATGTCAATAATGAATTGACATTAAACGTCCACGTAATCTTATATCATAATTTAAATTATTCATTGTAAGTCTAAAATATAATTTATATGATCAACTTTATTTATTTATTATTATTTTTAATTATAATATAATTTATATATTAAAAAAATATTTATTTTTTTATAAATTTTAATTAATAAAAAAATATTTATCATGTCCAATATACAGGCTAAAACAATAGCTATAATATTTTTATTCTTAAATTAGTATAGTTAAAAAGTTCAGTTTTTCTTCTTTTTTTCTCAATTTTTTAACTCTTTGATATATATTTTAATTTTCATCAATTTGTAATTATTTTTTATCTGTTATTATTAGATGATGAAATATAATTTTAAATATTTTTATTATGGAGTGTAGAGTTTTACTGTCTTAGTTTTATTTTTTGTATTAATATTGATAAAATCTGAATGCTAAAGCAATCTTCAGGCTTCGTTCCATTTTCTTGTGTGCTGTTTTTTCTTTTAAAATTAAAACCATTGAATTAATCTAACGGCTCATACCTTTTGCTGGAGAGAGCAGGAGGGAAAACCACGTTGGAGAGGATCCAGATTCAATGTGAAAGTAAGTTATATTCATCACTTCCAAAATTTTCATCATATAGATATTTTTTCGATATTTAATAAATGATGATAAATTATTTAAATATAATTCTTCTAGAATCTTGTCAAATGACCACCTACTATGTACACTAAAGCCATATTGGGACCTGGATTGCCTGCATGCAGGCTTCACGCATTCAACCACGTAATCAGGATGTAGTGGTTAAAATTTTTTCTTACTTTATTTTATTACTTTTATAAAACTTAGGGAAAAAAAAATTTCTTATTAATTTTAATTACTTTTTCTTTCTCATTCTGACTACAACTAATCCCATCTGTACCATACATCTAAGTGTCTTACTAAGTAGTTGCATGCTTTATTTCAAATCAGTAGACTTTTATGTACTGTCACTTGTACTTAACCCACGTGAACATGTAAGGTATTCATTGCAAAGTGAAGATATTCACTACATCTCTGCTACATACATATTATCCATCATTTTTTTAATTGGACTGTGGTATGAATATTGTTCAGTATATAATTCTAGCTTCATGCATGCTCCCCATCTATTAAATCATCCCTTCTAATAATTAAATTTTGTTTGACTAAATCTCATCACAAAATTTATATAAATGTATATGTTGACCATATTTATTAAATATTTGGACCACAATGTTACGTAACTGATGGGATAACGTGATTTAATTCTTACAGATAATACCACTTGATATTGACTTGGTTTTTTTTTTTTTATGCATTTAGTTTCAATTATCAACTATAATCTATTTTAATAGTATTTTTCATTATATATATTTAATCTCTTAAATTATAAATTGCATACCAACCCAAAAGTTATTTTAATTTTCATTTATTAAATAGAAAAAATTTAATATAATCAATTCCCAATATTTAAATTGCTATAGTCTTTGTTCAATTAGTTTGAAATGTTGACTCAGTTTATTCAATAATGACTTTTGAATTTTTTTTTTAAATAAAGATTGCCATTACTTTCTACTATAAAATGAAAGGGAAAATAATGCCATACACTAATAATAGTTGACTTGTTAATTAATCAGAAATTACTTATAATATTTAGTATTATCCTTTCATATAGTGTTAAATGACAAAGCAAATTAAAACACTTAAAGCTCAATTCAGTAAACAAACCAATAGCCATGACCATGTCTGCAGATTAGGCAAATTGTTTTCTTTAAAATGTTAATATCATTTGAACAAGGACAATTGTTTCTTTTTTAAAAAAAAGTATATTAAACTAAATCTCAAAACAAATATTTGGTTATTTATTCAAAGAATGAAGAATACTACAAATTCATTCTACTTACAGAGTAGATAAATATAAGGTTGGATATTTTACAAGTTTGTTATCATTAATGTAAATATAGGCCAATGACTGATGTTACTATAATAATATTTGTGCATGATAATTATGTAGCAAGTGCATACAACCAAAATGCTTCATTCAACAAATAGCCAAACACAAAAACCATTGTTTATATATTATGCAAGAATTACACCAAAAACTGACAACCTAACATGTTCATTCTAAAATAAACGGATTGACTACTTGCCCAAAAACAAAAAAAGAAAATCTTAAAGTCATTATAGACAACCCCCCCCCCCCCCCCCCCCAAAAAAAGAGAGACAACCCAAATTGGGCTTAACCTAGTCAATCCTACTAGAACTTAGTCTCAAAATGCCAACGAACCATCTTCATCCTGGAAGCAAATAAAAATATCAACTTGTTAATGTCATGAATTAGAAAATTTCAGTATTTAATAAAAAGATGTACAGCAAATACATGCAACTTTACCTAAGCCTATCTTATAGAGACATAAACAAGCTTTTCACCCTTGACCTTATCAAACATCACAAAATCACCCTGCGTTAAGTTAGTTCCCCTGCAAAAATCATACCATCCATTTCCAAACATACACTGATGATAATACCAAAGTATCTCCCACTTGGTTCGACTACCATCGGGTAGTATCATGGATATTTTCCTTGGTCGGGTACAAAATTCGTCCTTCCTAATATCAGCTGGGATTGGCTAATATATAAAAAAGTAAATAAGTAAAACTGATGCATAAAATAAAATTCCATAACTACTATAAAAAAAATATGAATTTATAAACAACTTTAGTGTGAACTAAACATACCAAAGCTTGCCCGAAATGCAAGTGTCTATTATTGACTTCATTTTCCCAATGTGCAACCTTGCCTTCACGAACAGGATGTGTTGATATCCGTGGTACACTGACAGTAGATGAAGCTCCTATTGCGGTGACAAAACTCACAAAATGACTTTCTCCTGTGTACTGAAAATGGGCCAAACAACTAGTATGGATACAATAAATGTCTCTAACATCTTGGATCCCTTTCACAAAGTGGGCAGTGACTTTCCCGTCAATTTCTTCCAAAACAATGTCAACAACAAAAAGATCACCTACACCAATTTCAACAATGATTGTTTGGTTTAGTTCCTCTCCCCATTTTGTGAAGAAGAAATCAGGAATCTTGAACTTGTCCTAAAGGAAAAAAAATAACAAACATAAGGAAGTATATCCTAAAAGTTATGATGGATACCATTAAAAAATTAAGAACTATATTTCATGGCAGTTACCTAGCCTTTGCGGAGCAAAAGCTCAAAGTTTGCATCTATATAACGAGGATGGACGAACTTACATCGTCGCCATACAAAGCCACCTTCCATGACTGATTATATAAAAGGAAAAAGAAAACAAATCAAATGAATAGTTGAAATTATTGCAACAAATAAAATTAAGGAACAACATCTTACTTGGTTGATGGTTGCAAACATAACTAAAGTTGGGGAAAATGAAACAACTCAGAAAACTATATGCCAGCCTCATACTCTGATGGTTATATGGGGGAGAAGAAGTCAAAGTTAGTAAAATTCTTTTTATTTTATTTTCATCGACTAAGACTAATTTGAGTAACTAAAAAAGAAATGTTATCATTTATTTTAATATCTTTTGAAAGTTATTTCCCACTACAACAAATGACATATAATGGGACATATTAATGGCATTCAGGTACATATGTATTGTATATGTCTATACTGCCGTGTAAGAGTCAATAAAGGATTACATCTAACTATATTTTTTAGCTTAATCACAGCCATCCATTAACTAACCAAGCACGGTTGAGATTCATTGGTTCTTAAACGTAAAGGGGATCACCGTGGTAGGGATTCCTTGAGTCTGATTAGTGTTGTGTTGTAGTAAATGAAATAAAAAATAAAAAACAAAGTTATAATACAAAATAAACTAATTGTATATACATTATTAATTATTATTAAACATTAACATTACGTATTACACAAAATAAAATGTACAGATACATTTCTTGTTTATTTTTTATAAAATATACATTTAATTAATCCTTAAATAAGTATATGTTTATACCTCTCGAATTGAGATAAGAGGTGTAATTGTATGACTTTTTTAATTACGTGATAGAAAAAAAAAGGCCAACATATGTTTTTTTTTTTTTTTGCCTATCAATCAAATTAAAAGATACTAAATGGCCAAATTACTGGTTGAAGATCATCTCACTTGTTTTGAATTTAGTACGTAAATATTATTATAATTTTATTTTAATTAAGTAATAATGACATCAATTTGTACATGATACAATACGTAATTAAGTCAACTGTTATGTTCAGGTTAGATTAATAATATTTTTTTAATAAAATTATTACATGTTAAATCCTGAACTATAGATTTTGTTAACCCTAAAGCAAAAATAATTAAACGATTTTTAATTAAAAATTATCACTTGGCATTTCAGGTAATAAAATACTCTACTTAAAAGTTGATGTAACCATCATTTAACAAAAAAATTAAGTAGAGTTTAGCACACAGATCTAATTAGGGTATTTTTAATATTTGACGAATTTTATTCAAGAATTTTTTTTCTTGAGGACTAAAACCAAAACAGGGTGAATTTTTGGAGGACTAAAAACATATTTAACCCAATATTTTAAATTTTTAACAATAACAATTTGTAAAAATTTCAATTAGGGATTGTCAACTAAAAATAATAAGAATTTTGTGTTAAATATCCATCATTTATCATATATATATATATATATGAAGTTAAGAATTTTTTTTTAAGTCTTGTAAATTTCTAAGAAAAATGTTTTGTAAAATATTTAACAATGTAAGCGATAAATATAACACACCTTAGAGTTATGAAAAAATTAACAAATTAATTATATCTGAGATGATGTTCCACATCAAGGTCTTCTTCTATCACGTTGTGATCTTCGTTCTTGTTGTACTTGATTTGTTCGCCCTCCTCTTATCCTAGGACTACGTCGAGGTTGGTGTTCTTGATTTGGTCACCCACCTCGTATTATAGGACCAACACCTTTGGCCGCTTGTTGGAGGGATGAAACAAGTTTTTGATGAATCTCATGTGGACTATCACCATCGTTATCATCATTATCATCATTGTTTTCATTGTCATCGGCATTATCATCGTTGTTATTATTATCATTATCTTCATCATCATCATCATATGCAATGTCACGCATTTGATTAGGCATGATCGGACGATAACATTTAGCTGATGGTGGGTTGTTGTATGTAGATGGTGGTGTGGAGAAAGTAGTTGTAAACATTTGTGAAGGTCCTTCAAAAAGATTGGATGAGGAAGGAACTTGATGAAATGAATATCAAGGTACATATGGTGAAAACCCCAGTGGTTGAAAACTTTGTTGATCTTGTTGGGGCAGATATCCTGAAGAGCCCACTGGTTGATAACTAGACTGCGCATGTGACTGTTGATGTTGGGGCATATATCCAGAAAATCCCATTAGTTGATAACTGGGTTCTACGTGTGATTGTTGATGTTGATGTGTAGGATAATGCTAAAAATAATAATTATCCCGTTAGAATTAAAAATGAGTACTAATAAAATTTTGTTACAAATAATAAAGTACGCTTACTACCTCAATATAGAGTGACCCCTCATGCGATATATATAGTTTAGTACGAGAAATAAACCATTGCATGTATTGTGAATTTTCACGTAACACACCATCATGTTGTTGACCTTCAACTACATGATTGTTTCAGTTATTCCACATGTTAATCCACTGGTGATGATAATGGGGCCAATAAATGTCTACTCTTCCTTTCATATCAACTTTATGGACTTCAACTAGGTTTGGTGGGTCTTCTGGAATATTTTGAAGTAGTCCAAATTGTCTTAACAACCTATCTATTGGATGTCATTCCACAATTGCAAAACATATGAGAGGAACTTTTGCTCGAGCAACATAAGATACCTCAATATTAATTAGTCGCCTTATCTCAGGTTTTTGATAAGGCATCCACACAAACTGCAAGGATAATGACGTTGTTATTATTTAATAATTATTCATTAATAATTAATAGTCAAAAAGAAAAATTAATAACAATTATTTATAAGAAAAATAATAATAAACCTCGTTCACTCGTAGCTGGTCAAACATGGTACGTATAAGGTTAACTGCATGAGTGGGAATGTTGGTTGTGTCCGTCGGGCGAGACCATCTAATAACATGGAATAAGAACATGCTTTAATTGTTAATATAATAAACATATTTAAGCATTTTCAAAAACTAAAATAACTATACCGATGCGCAAGAGGAAATCCAAGTCCTGCTTCGACCTCCTCGTCTGTTAATCTGTTTATACGTGGGGCAATACGTGGAATACGATCCCACGCCCATGACTGGAGAAGTAATAAACATCCGCCAATATCAGTTTGAGAAGGGTTAACTGCTCGATCTAAGGCTCGAAAGAAGGAAGCCAAGCCAGCTGCACCCCAGCTATAATTTCTTGCAGCTGCGAAATTGTTTAACAACAGTAGATACATAAGATGAACTCTTGCACCTGGTGTATCTGGCATCAAAAATCCTCCAATGAGCATCATTATGTGACCTCTAGCATGTTGCAAAATGACAATATTAGTAGTATCATCGGGAAGTTGTCTAAATCGGTTAGCTAGCCATGATAATGCTATCATATTTCCTTTCACCTTATTTTCTGGCGAAGTGTCCCCTAATAAGATCTGACAAGCAGGAACCAAATTACCAATACTGTTACCAGTTACAACAATTCCGTCAATGGAGAGCCCAAGCTGTAATGCAACATCTTCTAACGTTATTGTAGCCTCTCCATGTGGAAAATGAAACGTGTGTGTTTTAGTTCTCCACCGTTCTACTAAAGCTGTTACCAAATGATGGTTTATCTCGATCTTTCCAATTGTTATCACATTACCAAAACCGGCTAGATCAATTAACTGTCGAATACGAGCATCTATTTCGTCTAGATGTTTAAAAGCCCATATAGAATGATGCCTTGGTCATATCATTCTCTCTTCTCCTTCCCAGACTTTAGTAGAAACATGTGAGGCTTGTAGTCGTAGCAACGAACCATCAGTTGGTCCAGGTTGAACATATGCCATTTTTTTTATGAAGTTTTAGGAAGTGTGTACTTCGTAGAGATGGATAAGAGCAAGTAAAGTGCTAAACTTGTTTTGAGTTTTTAGGAAGTGTGTGCCTTGTAGAGATGGATAAGAGCAAGTAAAGTACTAAACTTGTTTTGAGTTTGTCGAGTGAATGCTACTTTATATAGTTGTAATATTTAAATTTTAATTTATATCTTGAGATAAATTTTCATGTTAGAAATAGTACATGCCGTCCAATAAGCGCATGCATTACAAATAGTAAAGATTCTTTTGATATATAGTAAGATGTTCCAATAATTTCAAGTTCTGAGAATGAGCAGAATCCTTGAAGGCCGAGTCTAAGGTGGGAAAGCCTGCAAAATATCCCACCGTGGAAGAGGACTATAGACCGTTGGATATAATGATTGTTTATTCAACGGTTGGGATATTGAGCAAGTTACTGGTTCAGAAAGTTTTATTTGCAATTTTTTATTTTAAATGAATAATCCACGTATTCTTTTCAAATGACCTGTGATGGCTGATTTGGGTTTTTGAAATTTTCAACTTCCCATTTCCCTTTAGCTATTTATTTGATCCCGTATGCGTTGCAGTTCTCTCCGAGAGGAAGCCAGCAACCCACATATCCCCTTCTATCCTCGCTGAAATGGAACGACAGTAGCCGAGACCTCCTAGTGTCACTGGGCTTTTAGTGGTGGTTGAGTGGATGGTTAAATTTTCCCTTTCCCAATCACCGTGAAAGTTGCGGAGGCTCAATCGACAAGTTCACGTTGCCGTGCCGCTGCACTTCCTATTCACTACGTCGTCAACCATTTGGACACCCTCTCTGCTCCCTATTTATTTTTCGTTATTCTCTAGATAAAACTGTGTCTATTTATTATAACCTGTAGTTGTGAACTTGGACGTAATATTTGTGCATATGCTGAATCTGCTCGTTTTTCTGAACCACTTTTTCTAAGATTAGTGAAATAATTTTACGAAAACTTAATCCTAGTTAATTAATTAATGATTTTGAAAACTTAAGGAAAATTAAACACGTATTGTTATCATATCGTCTATGTTTTTTTTTAAAAAAACCAGCATCCTCTCCATTAAAATTTAATATGGGAGTGTAAATTGAATTTATCTTATTCATTCATAATTTTTAAACATTAATTTATACTAATAATTTTTATAAAATAAATTAAATAAATCTACAGAGACACCAACTGTAATCTTTGAAATAATGTCTTGCATTTCGACTGGCTTCCTCTTGAAGAGATCCACAGCTTGGGTTTCTTTCAGCTATTGTTCAAATGGAGGACATGAGATTCCTCTCGAAGACTTCCAATGAAAGAGACTTGTCAATTGTCTATTTCGGTTGCTGGCTTCCTTTCAACAGATCCACAATGCAGACGGGAACAAACACCCAATTCTCTTATGGATTTTCACTTTCGGTGGAAGAGATTCGTAGCGTTGACAGTAACAAAGATACAAACACCAGCTAATGGAAAATGGAAAAGTAAAAAATTTTAAAAGCCTAGCATCACACGTCATTTTAAAAGAACATGTGGATTATTCATTTAAAATAAAAAATCTGTAAATAAAAATTTCTAAACCGGTAACTTGCTCAATATCCCAACCGTTGAATAAACAATCATTATATCCAATGGTCTCCAGTCCTCTCCCACGGTGGGATATTTTTCGGGCTTTCCCACCTTATACTCGGCCCAGAATCCTTACACTGATATATATCTCTTCCTGCTTTCAATGAGACATTGAATATATAATAAAACAATCTCCTCTTTCAAATCACGTCAAGATTTTGCACCAATGATGTTTAAATTGCTCAGCAATCAGTAAATAAATTGATTTGATGTATGAATGTGGATAAGAAAAATAAGACTATTTTAATCGCTGTTACTTATTCAATGGATATGAATGACAAAAGAGACAAAATTTTTGCACAACCGAAGTGCCTTTGCGTGAATGATAGGTGCTTTCCAAGATATATATTAAGCCAAATGTCACTCCTACCCAATAAGTAGGCATTGTTGCTACCTCTGTAAGTATGACACTATGAGAATATATTCACGTGGGTTGGCAGGAATACACTTGCATGTAAATTCTAATTAAGTTGTTTATGGTTTAAATTTTTTTAAAATAATTTGAATTGCTTTTTTATATGTTCATGTAGCTTTTTTTTTTTTTTTAAAATTTCACTTAGCTTTTCTTTTTCTTTTTTTGATAAATTTCACGTAGCCTTTATAGGACGTGAGAATATAAGGCATTATTGCCTTTTTATTTAATTGCTTCTTTTAATATCATTTATATGCATTCAGTGGATTTCACGTAGCCTTTATTTGATATGAGAATATAAGGCATTGTTGCCTTTTTTATTTAATTGCTTCTTTTAAAATTATTTATATGCATTTAATAGAAGTCATGCTTCCTTCTTGTTTTACATGGAAGTCCTGCTTCCCTGTTGTTTTACATGGAAGTCGTGCTTCCATTTCACGACAAGGACTTTTTTTTTTTTTTTAGTTATTGTTTTGAACGAAAGTCGTGTTTTGGTTTTTGGTTTTTTTATTTTATTTTATTTTACTGAAGTCGTGTTTTGGTGTCACGATATTTTCTTTAATTTTATTATGATAAAGTCTTTGGTTTCACGACATTTGCTTTTTATTTATTTATTTATTTTGCTGAAATCATGTTTTTGTTTCACGATATTTGTTATAATTTTATCATACTAAAGTCGTGTTTTGGTTTCACGACATTCGCCATTTTTTTTAATTTTATTTTACTAAAGTCGTGTTTTGCTTTCACGACATTTGCTTTTTTTATTTTATTTCATTGTACTGAAGTCGTGTTCTGGTTTTACGAATTTTATTAAAATAAAGTCGTGTTTTGGTTTCACGACATTTGCTTTTTTATTTATTTTATTTTATTTTATTTTATTTTATTGAAGTCGTGTTTTCATTTCACGATATTTGCTTTAACTTTTTTTATACTAAAGTCGTGTTTTGGTTTCACGACATTTTTTTTTAATTTAATTTTACTAAAGTCGCATTCTGGTTTCACGATATTTGTTTAAATTTTATTATACGTGTTTTGGTTTCACAACATTTGTTTTTTTGTTTTAGTTTTATTTTACTAAAGTCGTGTTTTGGTTTCACAATATTTGCTTTAATTTTATTATACTAAAGTCGTGTTTTGGTTTCACGACATTTGCTTTTTATTTTATTTTATTTTACTAAAGTCGTGTTTTGGTTTCACGATATTTACTTTAATTTTATTATGCTAAAGTCGTGTTTCGGTTTCACGACATTTTTTTAATTTTATTTTACTAAAGTCGTGTTTTGGTTTCACCATATTTTGCTTTAATTTTATTATACTAAAGTCGTGTTTTGGTTTCACATTTGCTGTTTTTTATAATTTTTTTTACTGAAGTTGTGTTTTAGTTTCACAATATTTGCTTATTAAAGTCGTGTTTTGGTTTCATCACATTTTTTTTAATTTTATTTTACTGATATCGTGTTTTCGTTTCACGATATGTGCTTTAATTTTATTATACTAAAGTTGTGTTTTGGTTTCATGACATTTTTTTTAATTTTATTTTACTAAAGTCGTGTTTTCGTTTCATGATATTTGTTTTTTTTTTTTTAATTTGCTTTACCAAAGTTGTGTTTTGCTTTCACAACATTTGGTTTTTTTTTTTTTCTAATTTACTTTACTAAAGTCGTGTTTTGGTTTCATAACATTTGCTTTTTTTATTTTTATTTTACTGAATTCGTGTTTTCGTTTTACGACAATTGCTTTAATTTTATTTTACTAAAATTGTATTTTTGCTTCATGACATTTTTTTGAATTTATTAGACTAAAGTCGTGTTTTAGTCACAAACCCAAAGTTGCACAAACATGATGGCCATAATTTTCCTTACGTAGAAGAAAGAAACGTCCTTATATTGGGTTGGATTTTGTGGGCCTAATAACCTATGTATATAATACTAAAAAAATATTTTAAAAAAATCTTGTAGGAGCCCAATTTATGTATTGGCTAATAAGAAATCATAGTTAAACTTTAATTAATTGATAAGAAGGATAAAAAAATGTAATTAAATAGTATAAACAAATGAAACATAGAATAAAAATTGAAAGCATTTCATAATAATAATCATAATGTTGATTAAATATAATAATATTAATAAAAATAATAGCAATAGAAATAGTAATCATATCATATACTACCTCTGTCAACATAGCTTCCTTTAACAATGATGAAATTTACTTAACAATAACAATAAAACATCTACTCAGTAAAATTTGTTTTTCCAAACTATACACACCACCTAAGGTGGTGTGTATAGTTTGGAAGCTACAAGTTGGTGATAATATTTACATATTTTGCAAATTCGTTACGGGTATTGTATGGAATGATGTGATATTTACTAGAGAATACTGTGTATCATTGTATTAAGTGTGTGTTTATTGATTCATAAAGCTATTTGTCTTAAAGAAGGAAAAAATGGGGTGTACCCTGTCACTTGGCCTCAATCCTTTTTGGTTGAGACCTTCCACACTCCACAGTGAATCATACTCTCCTATTTAATTAAGATGTATTTTAGTAATGGGATGATTCCTGTCTTCGAGATCCAAAAAATTAAAACTGTATAATTGAATAGCATAGTTTATATTACACCCAATCAAATAGTTTACAATCTCAAGGAAAATATTCAAGAAGGTAGTCTCCGTTGAACCACAATACCAGCCTTCCTTTTGCAAATTCAGGTGACAAAGATAACATACTTGTCGAGGCATTTCCATACCAATGTTACGACCACCCCAATAAATTAGTCTAGCTCCCATGTGGAGGCAATGTTATGACCACATCAGTAACTGTTGCCAAACCTAAAGCACATGGACCGGCTATGACCATGCCAAAATGTGTCACGCTTGCAAAGCAAGGTGAAACTGAGATCAAAATAACCTGCACAAAGAAACCCCTTTAAATTAAGTACTATATAAACATAAGGATTCAATTTGGGAAAATAAAATCTAGAAAACAGGAATCAAATGTAGAAATAATTTTAAAAAATCATATTATATATAATATAACTATAGAGGCACAAAGTATTTGGAAAAGCGGTCAGCAAACTTCTGCACAGGAGGCCATCTGTGCTGACTCAACAAGTCTAACAATCTGAGAAAGAGCACTCTCTGACCCATGTAGCCATAACATGTAATGCTCCATTCTCATTCACAGTTCCTCCAATAACGGTCTCACCTTTCCTTTTTGCCATAAGACATGCATCTCTTGTTATCATGCTCTCATTCACATGGTACACTGACCCCAGATAACAAATCCATCCGAAGCCACTTTTGCACCAGGAATAGTTTTAATCATGTGATTCTTCTAAATGAACCTGCTATAAATTTCCTCTTCACCAACAACGTTCCCTTCACTGTCCAGGGTCAACAATGTAGTAGTGTTAGGTGTCAAGTTCATAAGCTTGGCAATTGCATTGGATGTCTTCCCTTTGGCCAAAACCTCAAGGTACTTCCCTAGCAAAATAAACCAAATAAGCATAGCACTAGTCTCTAAGAAATCAGCTCCTTTGAAACGAATCCATTAGCTCCAAGGCCCTATCTTCATTCCATAGCTTTCATGCCTAGCATATTTTCGAGGTAGATTATCATTGCATAAAATCCAATTTATTAATTTATTGAGATTATAATGTTGCAAATTGAATGTATCACTACCAGATACAATATAAGAAAATAAGATACCAAGAGATACATATTAACTAATATGCCTATATGGCCTAGGACATTCAGTTTGCGGTCTAGGTGACCCAATGTGGACATAGCCTTTATGTTTACTTCTTAGCCTAGTCATGGCTCTATTAAAGGTATTTTTGTAAAACAACGACGACATAAACATCGACGCAATCCCTACAACGTAAATGCTACTCTCTCACAAATCACATCCCCATACTTTCTCTACGACTTTCTGGACAAATGATGAACCCTTGCTAGAATGCAAGGGCCAGCAACAGACATCTCCCAAACAAGACTAAATGCTAGTTCAAAATGTTAGGTCCCTACTAGGAACAGTATCCTATTCTTAGAGAGTGAGAGGTAACTAAGTAGTCATCTGTAGAACCCTTGGAACTTAACAGAGCACTAAATTCTAGTGTGTAATTTATATTTTCCTAAGGAAAGCCTACTGATCTTGTCATATCATCAGAAAGCCCAAAGAGGTACTTCAACACAACAACTTTATCGGAATTCAAACTGACCAAGAAAGAAACTATAAATTATCCTGCTATATGATTCTAAATAGTAACAAAAAAAAAGTACAGAGAAATTTTCATATACATCATTGCCTTTCTCAATAAGATAGCTTAACAAACATACAGAGAAATTTTCATTTACATCACTGTCAGGTACAAAGAAATATTTTGCATCAACAGCAAAAAACTGATCTATTTAATGATAACTAGAAAGCTATTTATGAACGAAATAAAAATAGAGTTGTGTCCAACCAAAAAGATAAGACTTCAATCCATATGCGTGTTTGAACAATTTAATAACACCAATACATTGTTCCCCCAAAAACAAAAAATGCAAATATAACAATAAATACCATCTTCTATATCCTAATGAAACCATGAGCATATAATAAAGAGGAAAACAAGTTGTTGAATAACAGCCACCACACACACTAGATTGATAGGAAATTCTTTCAAAGATAAAAGATTATTCAATATAAATAATAGTCAGAACTTCAAAGCAACATGAGCAATCATCTGACCATCGACTTCCCCATTGTAGATATTATTTACATGGACCATGGAAAAAAAGCTTACCAACAAGAAGATTCCCTGTTGCATCTATACTTGCTACCATTAAAACAGATAAGTGTTGTTCATGATTGGACGATTCTAAACCACAAATTGTTGGATGGTTGAGATAACCTGCCTCCATCAAGCCAAGATTCAATCGAATGAAATTGATATTCTCAAGCACATGTAAGAGAAACCATGTGTCATATTGGATCACCATAGAATTTCCCTAAATTTCTAGATGAAACAAGAAAGAAGAATTCCTCTACATACTCAATTCATTAGCTTTGGCTTCACTCAAAAATAAATTACAAATAAAAGTTCCCAAAAAACAAGACAGGAAAAAAAATCCATAAGGAACCTCATCACAGTCGTCTTTGGCGTCTCTGTCTCAAGCGATTTCTGAGTCCAACATGAGGTAATTGTACAAGCCAAAGACATTGTTAGGGGGTTTATCGTCAAAGCTTCGACAATACAAATGAATCGCTTGAATCTGTCCACCACTATTATGTAATGGATTTCGATTGACATTATGGTCGACATCAAGGCAGCTTCTCTTGCTTCAGTTTGGTGGTGATGATAATGTAACACAACATCAATGAAATGCGACAGACTCCCCCTCTATTTTTTTTTTTTTGGGTAGATTTTCATTTCTTCTTACATTACAGCAACGCCGGATGATTTGTCGAGTGTAAGGACCAGCCACAAATGCATTCCCATTACCACCCAACCCAACTAGTCTTTAATGTTTAGGGTTCCCAGCGGCACCTAGCATTGAAACTAGCCCCTTTCCCTCCTTTTCTCAAGTTAGGGTTAGAAACGTCAATCTAGTATTACAAATTTTAAATTATTTTAATTTGATCTTTTTAATAATTTCATATTCAGGTAATTTTAATTTAATCTGTACCATTCAATTATTTTACATTAAATCCAACGGTCTAAAACATTATACTCACCCATGGACCACATGCCCAAAATACTATATCTTGTTGGTTCACTGGTGAACCACATGACATATAGGTTCATCGTAGAAATCGCCTTAATTTTGAACTGCACTTTTCTTTTTTCAGTGTCATTTTTTTCAAACTTTTCCCTGTGTTTTTGGTACCATCGAAATGGTAGGAGAGAAAGGAGTGCAGAAATTGTTTGGTTGCGAAGAAATAAGGAGTACAAAAAATAAAATGATGCATGTCCCACACTTATTTATTTCTTCACTCAACTGTGCAGAAATATTCAAAAGCAATAGTAGCTTAATAGGTGTAAAATAATCAATTAATTTTAATTATAATCGATTATCGTAGCATATAAAATCGAAACAATAATTGATTTACCAAATAAAAATTGATTGTTTTTTGATTTAATATATTGTTTTCTTGATTTAATCGATTAAAATAAAAAAAACCAATTGATTGTTTTTTTTATTTAATCGATTATATAAAAAAATGGATTATTTAACTTAACATTTGATTTTAAAAATAGAATTTAATGATTATATATTGTCAATATAAATTTTTTTACACAATCAACCAATTAAAAATTACTGTTTTGTATGACTTTTAAGGTAATTATTGTAAAAGTTAATAAATTTACCATACAGGATGGTTTGTGATTGAATGATAGTATAAAATTATTTTACATTGTCAATGTATAGTCTATTTTCTCTTAAAAATATATATATTTTTTATTTTTTATTTCTTTTTTTCTTATTTCTCATTTATTTCTCTTAAATTAAACACTCCTATTTTCACTTTATTTTTCACCTAATTTTATTCATATATTTCGCTCTTCTCTATTTTTATTCACTCTATTTCTCATTTATTTATTTTCTTCCTACTAAACACACCCTTTGTTTTATGTTACAAGGAGGATAAAGCTTTCACTTAACCACACAGTAGAGGGAAACACCCCACTCAGTCATCTGATTGACAATAATGTATATAATTAGGCAATTTTCTACTATGGACCTATATATTATATGGTCCACCGGTGTGTCACAAAGTTAATAGCATTCATGAAAATGGTCCACTGGTGTGTCATATGTTTACAATCGTTGGATCAACATTATAATAAATAAACGGTGTTAGATAATATTTTAGATCTAAATTTTAATTAAGTTTAATTAATATGTTAAAATTTTATTTATAACGAATAGACGCATTTACCCCTAGGCTAAGAAGAGGAGTTTTGTGCCAACGGAAGCCGCCGTGCCTTTGAAGTATTCGCCGTTGTTGGTTGAGGGAGGACCATTTTTGTTTTAAGGGTTTGGTGGTGTCATCGTTGCTTTTGAAATACTCGCCTTCGTTGAGGGAGAAGTTTCAAGAGTCAGTAATGTTATGTGTTGTTTGAGAGAGAAGCATTTTCATTTTAGGGACTTGATGGGTGTGACATCCCGGGCGCTGACGAGGGCGGGGAGTGATTGCCAGTGCAAAAGAGATAAGGCACGGACAAGGAGTGGCTCCTGGCAGACTTCTAGGGGGAGGGATACATGAATGAATCAAATACACACCGGAATAAGAGGGATCCAGAGGCTGTGCATGTATGGGACTGTACAGTTCAAGATAGCTTAAAGAAATTAATAAGTGCTACCTATACCAACAAGATGCATCTACTTTTCGGTAGCCTATCACTTAGGAACTCCACAGTTAAGCGTGCTTGACTTGGAGCAATTATGGGATGGGTGACCTCCTGGGAAGTTTCTTAGGAAGTGTGTAAGTGAGGACAAAGCATGCTGAAAAGTCTTGAGTTGGTTTGTAGAGACAGTCATTAATCCTGCAAGCCGCCAGATGTTACAATGGGCTTCCCCTAACTGGAGAATAGAGGACAATTCAAGAAGCGGCCTTTGAGGGCCTTAAGGGCATGGAGCACCTCGCCTGTCTCCTCTCCCACCAACCCTCTCATCTCCATACTGACCTCACTGATGTCACCATTTCCAAGTTCAAAAAACTTATCTCCCTACTCAGCTGCACCGGCCACGCCTACTTCTGTCATGCACCCCTCCCTTCCACCACCCAACCCCACACTCTCGCCTCGTTTCCTCTGCCATCACTGGTGACGACAATGTCTCCAAAGGCAAACAAGGCTCCTCCCTCTTCCTCACCCCGCCGCCGCAGTCCACAACACAACGTCTCTGCTACTTATGGGTATAATGGGTCATCCAACAACCAAAGCTGCTACTACTTATGGTGTTGTCAACAATGACCACTTCTACAACGGTATAAGGCTTCGACTTTGCAAGGAGAATTACACCAACCACCGTCGCTGCTCCTTATTGTTATTATCGTCCTACCACCAAACAACAAGCAGTTGTTTATGGTTGTCTCTCCTTCAATTTGGGTCCGAGACTCTGACCTCCGTTATTAAACATATATTTAAAAGAGGTCTTATGCGTCATTTTACACTTTTAAAATATTTTAGAAAATATATGTACTGTAGCTGTTATGTTAACTTCACCACGGGTGGACCACTTGGGGAATGTCTTTACGGTAGAAAGCGCCATATAATTAATGGTGTATTTGAAAACCCATTTACAAGTATACAAATAAGAATTCACACTTTTTAAAGCATAACTAAGAATCAAAAAACTATTTTTTTTCATTAAACGCCATTTAAGTGAACATAATTGATATCGAAACATCCACGGAAACTTGTGAATTTGTTAAAATCAATTGAACATACATCAGATTAGCATACTGAATTGCTAGTATAGCTATAAAGGGCCTCGCCTAGGGATGTCAATGGGGTGGGGCGGGTAGCGGGTAGCTACTACCCGCTACCTGCCCCGCCCGATAAAACTTATACCCGTACCCGCCTCATTACCTGCGTAGGTATCCTCTTAGCGGATACCTGCAGATATTTTTAATATCCGCGGGTATCCGTGGATATCTACGGGTATTTTTAAAAAATAAAAAATAAAAAAAATAACAAAATTATTTTATGTGTTGTGGACAATTATAAAGTGTTGCAAATTTCACTTTGAATTTATAAATTAAAGAGTTATAATTTAAAATAATCACTTTAAACATAAATTTTAATTATTCTAACAATTTTTCTAAAAAGAATATAGTTTAAATACTCACAAATTTATGTTTTTTTTCTCTTGTAATATAATTGTATAAGATTTCTCTCATAATGAACAATCTTTTTGAAAATTTTGAATAAATTTATGTAATTTTATCTATATTAATATGTAAGGATATTTAAGTAAATGTATAATTGCGGGTAGCAGGTATCCGCGGGTATGGATACCATGATATCCGTACCTGCTCCGTTGATAAACGGGTAGCGGGTATACCCGTTTAAAATATCCGCGGATATCCATTTAAAATATCTATTTTTTACCTGTGACGAATTTTATCCACAAATATCCACAGGATATTTTTGACATTCCTAATCTCGCCTCTAGTATTTAAACCTCTTTGAATCAACGTCATATCAACAATCGCTACGAGAATCTTACGTCTCTTCTTGCATCAACATCCTGTCAATCATCGCTATGAGTATCTTACGTACCTTGCTTGACTTCGCCATATATAAAATAACCTTGAGTTAAACTTGACGTGTTTGCTTCTGAATCATCCAGTAAGACTTGAGGCCTTAATTAATTATAGGAAAGCATGATAATTTAGAATATTGAATACAAAGAAAATACTGTAATGAAGATTTGGGCAGAATTCAAAGTTGATAGTACGGTAATTTAAAATAAACTTTACTCTGTGTTTGGTAAAAAAGAAAAAATAAATGATAAATAAAGTGAACAAAAACAGAGAGAAATAAGTGAATAGAAATAGATGAAAAATAAAATAAAAGTATACGTGTTTGATTTAAGAGAAATATGTGAGAAATAAGAAAGAGATAAATATAAAAATGAATAAAAAAATCGAGTTACAAGCCAAATAGTCGACTATTGGATGTTCATGATTTTGGATAATCAACTATTGTACTTTGTGGCGGTTTAAAACTGCAACAAAATGTCAAAACACTCCAAAAAATGATATTTTCTAACGTTTATTAACCTTCAAAAAAATTCGCTACAAATTGTTGAATTTTGCTTTCCTTTCGCATTTTTACACATCTTAGCGCAAAAATAAAAAGTTGTGGGATCCACCTTGATATTTGGTACATTTCTCTCCTCTTTTTCCTACCAAACAATCACACATACTTATTTTTCATCTATTTCTCATATCACTCTTTTATTTCTCATCCATTTCACCCCTATAGGGTAAATGAAGCAAATCTACAATTGAATGTATATGAAAAGGTAAGACAAATTTTTGGTTGTCATTCAATCGAAGCTCTTACGTCACATAATTGTCATTGTATACAATGTTTTATGTAAACTAAAACAAATAAACAATATATTTGGGTATTTATTCATCTTTTAAGTTCCCTTTCTCTATTACAATTGTACGACTATTCATTAATAATTTAATCTATCTCATACAGCATGATAAACAAGATGAAAGCTGAAAATGAAAATTAATCGTTAAAATCAAAATTGAAAATATTTGCCCAAACCACCTTGAGCCTTTTAACAGGTTTTGAGGCAAATGGTTGTCAACTCGTGAAGTGGTTTACAGTCCTTTTAAATTTTTGGTCCAGTGGTTTTCAGTTCTTGAGCGGCATTAATCAAAACCTGGATTAATTAGTTTCCTCTCTACAAGTACTGGTGGGCCAACTGGCCCAATTATCCAGGGAACATTTTTCCGTCCCTGTCTCGTGCCCCACATATTAACGAGGACCTGTGATACAATAACGATGATGGTGCCACTGTGTCGTTCTTCCTGTATACACAGATTAATACGGATATGGATGCATGCAATCAAATTGATCTGTATACGAATCCAATATTCAAACAAAATATTTGTCACCACAAAACCTCCATAGAATACTTCCATTCATGAGAGACAAAATGTTCTTCTCCACATACACCTACGGACATGCTTTCACGAGACTTCTTTAAAATATTAATATCCATATATCATCATGTACTGATCCACTGGGCCATGCCCCTCCATAACTCGTATCCTTTCCGCTTTTAAATAATTGCTAATCTATATAAGCAACTGCTCTCAGAACCTGGGCCTTCAATCATTTCAATGTTAAACTTTGATCTTGTATGTGTGTGGATTTGTCTATAATGAAATTCAGTACAATCGCGCCGGCAATAGGGGTACTAATTTGATTTCACAATTTCCATTATATATTTGTAGCTGAACTAGGTTTTTGGTCTATAAAAAATTTCTAATTTTTTTAAAATGAGTTTTTCATAACGCTATCGCCCTGTTCATCCTTTTTATAGAGAAAGTTGACTTGCAAAGTTGTTTAATGAGATTACAAGGTCCAAGAAAATGCTAAGAGAATAGAATAATAGTACTATAATACCTAATTATAAAAACAAGGAAGATATACAAAACTGAGTAAAGCATAAGGAAATTAAACTTAGGAGTCACATTATGAAGTTTAGAAAGGGTAATTGAGAGGAGATTAGGACAAAACTCACATCACTCAAAATCAATTTGGATTTGTGTTTGGAAGGTCAACTAATTAACCATAGAAGCAATATACTTGTAGTATTAGATTTCAGAAGAACTAAAAAGATTTCTCTCTCTTTTTCTCTGTACAACAATTTTTCCTATAACCATAAGAGTATATTAAGGGTAAACTCTTTCCTTATCTATGGTTGGCCCAACGGTAAGTGAGACTAAAGAAAATTTTGAGAAAAACTTTTTTATTGTATGAGAGAGCTATATATTGAGTTTTTTTTTGCTAATATATGCAGTCTTTTTGCTTTATAAAAACTAATAGTAAATATTTTTTTGTTGGTGGGCCTTGCTTGAACTTTAGTAGTCTTATTCTTGAGCTGACCCTATCCTTATCTCTTTACCATAGTCTTAGATGTCCTTACTAAGCATATCCAAGAGTTGATGTCACGATGGATTTCTTTGAAGGCAACAAAGTTGTAGTTGGAGAATTAATAATGGAAATAAATGGCAAATCAGCTATGTATTGATGAGCTTTGGAAGATTATGGCTTTCGCATAAGTAGAATTAGTAAGACAAAGTATATAGAGTGTAAATTTAGTAAGAGACATGACAACCCTGGCATAGAGGTGAAAGTTGGAGAACAATCCTGACCACAAATCACACGATTTAAGTATCTAGTATTCATCATTTATAATGACAAAGAAATAGAAGCAGATGTAAATCATAGTAGGCAAGCAAGATGGGTGTGAAATGAAAAATGTCTTGAATGTTATTTGTGGTAAAAAGGAACCACTCAAACTTACAGAAAACTTTCTACCACATAACTATAAGACATGTAATGTTGTATGGAATTGAATGTTGTCCAGTAAAAAGCCAACAAGAAAATATACTCAATGTAGTATAGATGAGAATGTTGCATTGGATGAGTGGACATATTAGACAAGATATGATTGGAAAAGAATGTGCTAGAAAAAAAGTTGGAGCAGTATTTATTGTAGAAAAGAAGGTAGAATCTCGCCTTAATTAAGGTGGTTAGGGTATATATGTGAAGAAGACCTATAGAAACCTTAGTATGGAGAAAAGATTACAAGGAGGGCACTTAGGGCAACCTAGTACTTAGAGGTAGAGGAAGACCAAGAAAATCTCTATGCAAAACAGTTAAAAGGATTTGCAGGTCAATTATTTGTTTATAAACATGATTTATAGCAAAATATTATGACACTGATTGATCTATGTAGCTAACTTTATTTAGTGGGAAAAACCTTGGTTGATGTTGTTGTAAAAAAATTTCCATATGTATAACATCTCTGTTATCAAATGGTTCTTCTATGAGTCTTCTCACTACAATAGATAGGAACTTTCTCAACAGCTAAAATACCCCTTTCTTAGCAGTTATGAGTAAAGTGAATATGGGAATCACAAAAAAGGGGATTAAATTTTGACTCTTTTCAAATTTTCAATTTGAAAGTTTGGATCAATTAGATTCTCAAGTAAAACTTGGAGTTTAGAAGGTTCCTAACAAAAAATGAGATGTTACTTAAAAGGTTCAAGCTCCCGAGCAAATGTAAGTTTATAAATAAAATTATATCCTTGTAAATTTGTAGTTCCACAGGAATTAATGCAGATCTTTAATTTGCACAGTATAATATAATCAAATAGAGTTCGGATGTAACAGGTTTTGCAATTTTGCAGAACAACTTGAATCACCTCCCCAAAGCTTAGATGTTTACAGGTGAAGCTTCCGAGTTTATCTTGTGTTCGTGGATTAGATTGATTTTAAAGAAAAAAAATCATTGGATCTAATCACTTTGATTTTCTTAAGCAACCATCTAATTAGTTTGGTTTAAAATTTAAATCGGATCCAATTCAATTCAATCTAAAGCGGTTTGGATTGAGTTGATTTTCGGTTTTAGTCTTACTTTTATTTTATTTTTTTTCCGAAAAATTATATATATAAATAGTAAGATATAAAACAAACATAATAAAAAATAACTTAAAATATGAAATATCTCATCTTTAAGTCATTATATAGCTAATAGTAGTATAACTCTTCAAATATATACTATTACAACTTGATAATTATATTTATATACGTACTCAAATAGTTACTAAAAAATTATTTTTAATTAAATATAATTTTCATAAATAAGTATAATTATATGATAATTTAATAAATATATAAGAAATAAAAATGTAAATGTGAGTGATATCATAAATTTATAAATAAAAATATATATGTATGTTTGGTTTGGTTTTCAAAATGAAATCCAAAATCTAATCCAATGTAATAAAAAATTTTAGTCTTTTCAATTTCAGTTTATTTTATTTTTAATTTTTGGATTTCTTTTATTAAATTAGATTAGTTTATGAACACTCCTACTTCTAACTAGTTTTATAAAATAGTCCATGCGAAATGTGATTTATGTAAAATGTCGTATTAAATGAAATCAATAATATAAAGTAATCTTAAATAGTTTTGATTAAAGCAATAATTGTTCAACTAGTTTTTCAAATACTCATAAGTTGCTTGATTAAATCATATATTAGAAAACCAAATAACTTTGGTAAAGTAGTTTCAAATAGGTATTACACAATGATTTATACTGGTTCTTCTAAATAATCCTTAGGCTAAGTATTTTTCACTGTCTCTTCAGGTTATACTAGCTAGTAATCTTTTCCCTAGACTACAAGCTTAAACAAACCAATATTATTTTACCTCAACCTTTGCAGGCTTAACTCACGCTTTCTTAAACCAACACTAGCATTACCGTACTAATGTAAGAGAGATGCAACTCAAAACAAAGTAGAAATGGAGTTTGAGTTATGAATACAACTCATAAACACTTGTTGAGTGAATAACCTTGTTTTATTTGAACTAAACGCACTCTTAGGACATGTAGAAATGTGAAGCACGATGAAATTAGAAGCAGGCTGCAAGCAGAAAAATACATAGGTGAAGAGGAAGAAGATTTCAATGTGTGTAGATGCTTTTTGCAACCCCTCTTGAATTTCCTATGTTAATCCATGCCTTTTATAGGTTTCCTACATCAAATTAGCCTTTTTTTTTTTTTTAACCGTTGGAGACGATTTCCATTCGATTTCAAATGGCTTTTGGTTAGGTATAACTGTGTCATCTTCACCCTTTGCAAAAAGCTATCAACAACTTTGACTTTGTTGACCATTCACTCAAAAGCTTCTAAAGTAGCTTTTGAGAATTTTGCTGAACAAGTGTGTAATGCTTATAGACCCGTGACTTGAGTGTCTTCAAGGATGATTGCCTAGGCCGTACATGAATACATGTGGATCTTTGATGTTGTGAAGCTTGATGGGTTCTTAGCTAAGAAGCTTTTGAATAGGTTCTGGTAGTAAACTTTTGAGTACTTTATCTAGGTAGTAGCTTAAGCTTCTATGAAGTATGTTTTCTTTCATATGTTTCTTTTCTTTATGTAAAAGTCTCTCCTAAGTTGTGTTACATCACAATTGATAATTGTCATAAATACTCATTTTTGGGACTCATATTTGGACAAATTATCCATACTTTCCTTATTTAGAGCTATGTTTGATCACCTTTTAGATAGGATTGTATATAATTTAATTTTTTAGGATTAACTAACTATTTTGAAAGCTTGCATCGTAATTTTTGCTTAATTTTTGTAGAAAATGAAGGAGCTAGCATAAGAGAGTTTGGAGAAAATTTGAAGATAAAAGAGTCAAGTTGGAAATTGGGCATTTGCCTCAGCGAATGAGCCCTTCACCAAGCAAATGGATTTTTGTAGAGGAGACCTTCTGCTAAAAGTCCTTGGCTTGCTAAGCGAGTTAGACCAGAATGTGTCACTTCAATTGACTCGCCAGCAAAAAAGGTGCTCGCCTAGCGAAAATGATATCTTCTGAAGCTTGTATTTGAAAAAAGTGGAAATTGCTCAATGAGATCATAATTCACTAAGCGAATTCTCATTGGAACTTACCATTTTTGGTAAGAAGTAGAGGAGATATAAATGTGGAAAGGGTAGCTTTTAGATATACAAAGATTCCACAAGAAAAAAGTCGGGCCTAAATTGTTTTATTAACTCCAAGCTCTTTCAAGGCTGGATTTTTCATATTCTTCAATTCTACATGTATTTTGATGCTACAACTGACAATGAGTTGCTAAATATCCTCTTTGTTGGGGTTAGATGTAACCACACTCAACTCTCTTGTATTTTTTCTGAGTAATGTATGTATTTTTGTTCTTTAATATTAGTGTTTACTTTCTTGCTTAATGCTTGTTGTAGACTGATCACCTATAGCTTGTTTGTTAGCTTGAATGTTATTGGAAAATATTTTCAAAGCTTTGAACTAGAGTAAAACACTTAACAAATCTTGAGGCTAGGAATAGTTCTTGACCTATTAATCATTTTTATGTCCCAAAGCTTAAAGCAAGTTACTTTGTTAGGTGTTCAAGGGATTGACATCTAATAAAAGAACTTAGGCTCTTTCATTTAAGGATTAAAGTAAGAGTAATATTGTTGGCTGATGTTAATATTGAAGTTTAATATGTTTGCTATGTTTAATGACAAAAGAGAGTGAAATTTGGTGTAGTCTAACCTCAACAATCCTTTCATATTGGCTGAAATTTGTTAGAAATTACAAATTTTAGTAGGTCTCACTTGTAAATCAAGAGAGAGGCTTATTAAATAAGAAATGAGACCTATCAAAATTTGTAATTTTCAATAAATTTAAGCCAATAACAAAGAAAGTGTTAGAAAGAGAGCATTTGACAGAGTGTTGATAGCATTTCTCTTCAATAAATTTAAGAGAGTGTTGTTAGCACTACTCTTTTTTGAAAAGTTTGATACTCATTATGCAGAAAAGAAATTCGTTGAAAGATGACTCTTCCTGAATTTATACCGTTTCCATAATTCTTTAGTTACTCAAAATATTCATTCAATTAATTTATAAATTTCAAGCACAGTACATAATTCTTAAATTTTTCAATATGACATTGATTTAAGATATGCGGTATATGCAATTGGCACAGATCATGCTATAGACACAAATTTGTTCAAAATACAAGATCATATTTCATTCAAAATGTATTTTAATAACTATAAAATTAATTATCATTTTATTTCTTATTGTGAAAGATGTATTTTAATAGTTCCTCTATGAACTTATGATTCATAATAATAAAATACCATGAATTCATGTCACTGATCTCGTTTAGTAACAAAAGACTTGGTTCCTAGTTTTACCATTTTTATACAAATAATTAAAAATAAAAAACAAAATGTCAATTTTGTCATTCATAGTGAAAATAATTAATAAAAACAAAAAAAAATAAATTGTTAAACTACACCAAGACTTCGGGGATTTTTAAATTTTCAGTAAAGAGGTCTGTTGCTAAATTAGAAGTTCGACATGAATATTCATATTCATGCAAACGAAGAAACAATTGTTGCAGGACCATAAGGAGAAACAAATTAGAAATAAATTAAACATAGTATATACTAGGATGGTACAACCGATGGCTGGTGAATGGAAATTTTATAATAACAATCACTTATGTTCGTCCATCAGAAAATATCATTCAAAGTTGAAAAGGGAGAAGTCAGGTTCTTAAATTAAGTGTATAACCTAGACATGTTGCTTACATGCCAGTTTCACCCTTTGAACTTGAAGTTGGAAAGTAATGTTGCTTGTGGACAAATACTATAAAACTTCTTTTTCTCTCTTACTATATCATTATAATATTAAATAAGTAATTATCATTAAAGTCAATCTTGGGTAAATTTTTTTTTTGAATTTGAGTATTGAAAATACTACTACGTCAAAATTTCATAGGGGGTTTTGTTAACTTTTAGCGGTCTTGTATTTGTAGTTTTTATTTATTTATAATTAATACATAATATATCATTTTGGTCCTCTAATAATTTTTTAAGAGGATTAAATTCCTCAATTTTTGTAGTTGTTTACAATTAAGTCTCTCAGATCAATCATTTTCCTTCTACTTAAATTCAAATTTTTATTTTTCTTACTCAAAATTTTACAAATTAAATCCATTAAATCATTTTAATTTTTTTTTCTCAAAATTCATCAATTGAAATATCAAATTTCACCTAAAATATCCAATTTTCTTCATCTTCAAACCCTAATTTCACATCCTATTAAATCTTTCAAAATTTATCAATTTTTTACTAAATTTTCAACTTCTAAAATTTTTAAAATCATTTCATATTTTTAATTCATCTTAAATTCTCAAATATATTTGAAGAAAAAAAATAGGAATTTTTTTTTGATAACCATGTTATAGGTGTGAAGTATCTACTAATTTTGTCGATGACTAATATCCATCAGAGAACCTGGTGGCCACCTTTAGTAGGGTTTCTCCTCCTAACCACATTTTTTTCATCTACAAGATTCAAATCCAAGACCTTGCTTATGAGATTCAGGTCTAGTGTCACTCAGACCAATGACATGTTAGTATAAAAAAGTTTTTGTTCCAATGCACCAAAAAAGTCTCACATTCCTTAGAAATCGAGATCAAAGATAGTTTATAAATACTCTTATCATTTAATCCACTGAGACAACTTTTAAGAACAAAATTATGAAGGTCTACACGAGAACCAAAATAAATAATATCTCTCATGTAGCGAGCTTAACAATACATCAAACTTGAAAATTGGATCAGTTTTAAATAAAAGAATTATATTTATTTAATTCTAAAAATAAAGGAACTAAATTTGCTTGAAAAAAGTCCAAAGACAAAATTATATACAATTTAAATTACAACTAACCCTAAATTTAACTCAACTACTGTTCTTTGTCCCAAAGGAAAAACCTCAACTACCATTCCAAATGTACGTCCTCTAAACTTTATAATTTCTTTTTTCTTATTCTAGCCCTTCTAAATATCCTAAATATGGGGAAATTGTATCGAACGAGTAATTAATAAGACCTACGAGGATAACCTGGTTGAATTATTGAGCGTGGGTGGGTCTATGTCAGTGCCACGGTTTTGGATTTGACTTAGTGGATGACAAACTCTGGGGTCGGGTTGGGCATTGAGAATGACACCCATAGTTGATAAAGAAATCTAGATTCCTACTTACAACAAGTAAAATCACCGGCAACAATAATTGTTGTTTCTATTTTGAGGACCCTTTCTAAAACGAGAACATGTATATACGTCCATGATCATTGTTAGGACCATCAATAAAGATGGTTGTGTGATTTTTCATGTAGTAGTAAGAAAGCATATGCCGTTTAGCTCAAAGAAGATTAATGCTATCCCCACTGTGGTCCCATCATCCACATGGATTGAGTTCGAGTTGAAAGACCTATTACCTACTTAGGAATTAAATTCCAATGCATATTATAAAGGTTTAAATATGTTTTAAATTTTTTAAATTTGATGTAAATTTGTTTTTAATTTCTTAAATTTAAAATTAATCTTTTTAGTCCTTGTAATTTAAAAAAAAAAAAAACTATTTTATTCTCTCTGTATAAACGCCACTAGAAATTTTACTTACATGCTTGACAAATTATAAGTCGCTTATGTGGCAACTCACCTAAATTTTGCATTCTTATTATCAAATACTCTATCACATGTGTTTTTCTTTTAAAGTATTCATTTTGACAATGTTTAGGCAAGAGGTGTTTGGACAGAGGGACTGAAACAATTTTTTTTTTCAAATTACAAGGCTAAAAAGATCAATTTTAATCTTGGAGGACCAAATTAAGCCTATCATAAATTACAATTTCTCATTTTTTTTAAAAGCTGACGTTATTTATTAGTCATTTGCAAGAAAATTATAAATACATTTTATTGTTTGATTAAAAATTTAAAAACATGTAAAAGAAATAAGGCAAAATTATTTCGTAGGTTCCTGAACTATCTGAAAATTTCTAAATAGGTCCCTAAATTAATTTTTTTTATTTGGGTCCCTAAATTTAGAAAGTAGGTTCTTAAAGTTAGTTTATGGCAACTTGAAATGGTCAAAAATTGACAATTTATGATAGTTTTAAAAACTCTAGAGACTCAATTAAAAAATTACATGTTCAAGGACCTAATTAAAAAAAAATAGTTTGGTAACCTATTTAAATTTTTTTAAATAGTTTAGGAAATAAGTCATTTAGGGACAACAAAAAATCACAACTATAAGACAAAAAACTGTAGGTATAGTCCTATAAACCTATGCCAATGGACATTTGTTTCCATATTTAATTCACTACTAGAAAAGTGTGATTTTCAGAGAAATTTTCCAACTTGTTTCATATATTTTTTTAGAAAATCTTCCCATGGATTTCAAATGGGAAATGAATTTATGACAATATATTATATTAAAAAAAAGTCTTATTGCAAATTAAAATATTTTGTCCCAAATTATATATAATTTTTTAGACAGATTTGACATAGATTTTAGACTCAAATAAATCAAAATTTATGATATTGTTTGGGTGAATTTCCCACATATTAAAAACACTAATTTATTTAGTTATTTTTCACATGAATTTAGGACAAAATTGATTTTAGATGAATATATGAATATTTGATATCAGTTGATAACAAAATTAATAAGCTAAAAAAAATCTCATATTACCAATAATATTTTAAAGTTTCAACTTGAGATGTGAATCTGATAACAAATTCAATGCAATAGCACAAGTAAATTAGCGTCTAGCAACAAATGCAATACATAAAAAAAACTCAAAAATAAAATAAAATCTAACATAGACAAACAACTAGTGTGAAATCCATTTAAATTCATAAAAATATTTATATAGGTTGGGGTTTTTCCTGTTGTCCAAAAAGTTTGGAGCTCCCTCCGCACCTTAGTTTTTATTTGATCTTTGCCTTGAGTCTTCCCTGGACCTTCATCATAATAGGTCCTTTCCACATGTTAAACCTATTTTCTTGACCGACATGGAGAAATAACGAAAAAAAAAATATATTAGAGATTAAATATTACTTAAGGGAAGAAGACTTCAATGGAAAATTCAGGAGAGGACATAAGAATACCTTGATTCAACCTGGAGGGCTTTAAGGCAGATATTCTAAGGAGTCATCTAATTAGTTAGACTTCTTCAATCTCTAGCTAGTGACAGCCAACAAGGATGACACCTCTTCCTCTATGAATTTGGTGAAGCATGATGTGGTGGATTCTTAGAAGGCGAGGAGACAAAGCTTTGCTATATAACTTTGATGGATGAGAAAAAGGAAGAGATATTTGATTTCAGTGATAGAAATAAAAGGTTGTGGCGATAAGAACTAAAAAAAGGGGGTTGGAAAGAAATATAGAAGGAAGAATTTTTGAAATTCTTAAAGAATATGGTTCTTGTGCAATGCATAATAAAAAAGGAGTTTTGGGCTCTTTGTGCTCTAGATCTAATGACCCAAAATGCCTTAAAATGGTACGCCATTAGATTACCTTAAATTAGAATTAAATATAAATGGAAATTTTCCAAAAATATGATGAAATCTTAAAATAATAATGACATTAATTAATTTATTAAATCAACTCAAGAACAAAAAAAAAATATAATAATAATAATAATCAATATTTATATATTACAGATCTATATTTCATAAATGATTAAATAAATTAAATATTATATATATATATATATATATATATATGTATGTATGTATGTATGTATGTATGTATATATATATTTACAAGTATATAAATATATATTTATATATTATATTATATAAATACATAATATAATATATGAAAAATCCTAAAATAATAATAAATCGTTCTCTAATTTTAGATGAATTTTAGTAAAATTTAAAGTAAAAAAGTGTTGTCATTTCTTATCTTGGTTCAACACTTTAATATTATATATCTATATTAGATAGATAGATATAACATCAATATATCTTATATCTATCTATTATATACTTATAAAATATATTTTATATTTATATATAAAATAAATATATACTTATATCTTCTATATTTATAATTATATATCTATATTATATAATATATAAATATATATATATATATATATATATATATGTATATGTATATATATATACACACACACACACAAATTCTAAAAATAACAATGAATTCGTTTGAAATTTGTCTTTGATTTTAGATGAAATTAAAATAAAAAAGATTGTATAATTAATCCAAAATCTATAGGAAATCTGAAAAAAAAAAAATGGCGTCAAATTGACACAAAATTTATGACAAAATGGAGACATAATTGAAACAAAATATATTTGAATTTCAAATCCATCCCAAATTCGTCTAAAATGTCCATAAATTTTCAGACGAAAATTATTTTGCCCAAAATTGTTATCTAAAAATCCAAAATTTCTAGTAGTGATTTTAGTTTCCTTAGACAACTTTGTCATATTATTTAATTTTTGGGATAGCTTGATCATAATCTTATAGTTTTCTTAGCAAGCTTGATCATAATCCCTAAATTTTAGGGATTGATTTAGGCTTTATTTATATAAATATAAATAAGTATACAAATCACTTAGCATTATTTAAGAGAAATTATTCATTTTATCTCAATATGTTATAATTATGCAGAGCCTTACATTTATGGTACATGTAATATATTCCCATGGTTTCAAAACTTATTTCTATAACATATAGTGACAAAAACAAACATTTGTAGGTATATAAAATTTATACCTACAATTATGAATCTATCGCTAAATGGTATAATGATAAAACACTACATCTATAGGTAAATATAATCTATACCTATGATTTTCGAACCTATCACTAAAACACATAGTGACAAATAAAAAAATCTATAGGTATATATAATTTGTACTCATGATTTCAAATCCATCACTAAAACAAATAGTGACAAAGTTTGACATCTGTAGCTATATCCTACCTATACCCATAATTTATCATATGTCTGTAGGTATATGATATTTATACCCACGGGTTTAATAATTGTCCCTAAAAGTGTCCATAAGTATATGGTAAAATTCTTGTAACTACAAATGGTTAACCAACAAATAATGTGAAAAGATCATGTTACAAATATTTTTATTCTTTAATTATAAGTATATTCAAGCATTTCTCAACATTTCCCTATGAAGTTATGATTCACTTCAAACATGCTTTTTTATATTATCTTAACACATCATATAAAGAAATAAGAATTGTCGAGCACATGGTACCAACAAGTTAATGCTTTATCACATTATGTAATAAATTTAATTTTCATATGTATAAATTTTTTATAATGTCAACTCATTAGAATTTATTTTAGGCATTATTTTTAAAATAATTATTATAAAAGTCAATAATTATATATATGACAATGCATGATTAGATAATAATGTACAAAAATTTTACATTATCAGTATATTATAATTAAATTCTTGTATAATTTTAACATACATATAAGATATGTATTAAGTGCACAGACTATTGTTATATGTATGTATTTATCATTAAATTTTACATGATGAATAGTCAAAATTAGAGTATGGAAGTTATGTTTAATTTTGACTATTAGATAATCTTCACCATCAATATGATCTAATGATCAAAATTTATGTCTTTCATTCTTATATAAAAATAACCTTCATATGTATGTATGTATCTTAATTATTTTTTTATCCTATAAATATCCTAATTATTTTAATTTGATCCTTTATTTTTAAAAATTTATAATTTTGTCCTCACAATTTTTCTTTCTTTCCTATGTTGTCTATCATTAGTCTTCTAATTATGTTATTCATTAAGTGCTTATGTGTCTCTTCAGAATGGAAGACCATTTGAAAAACTTGGGATGTTAAAAAAACAAATGAGTAAACAAAAATGACACTTGGGTTTGGGGTCTATTTGGTGGTCAAAATAAGAAAAGTAGGTTAATATAAGTTATCATATATTATTTAAATATCCATAATTTGGTGAATCATCATGATAATATAATTTTATTGTATTAGCTTATCTTATCTTGTTAGTTAAAAAGAATTTCTTAATGGGGGAGTTGGGTTAAGGAGAGGTAGGATAGGATAGATAGATAAATATTTTTCCCCTTTACCTCACCCTTTACATTATGTAATTGTTCTTCTTATATTTCCACCTCAATCATTTTTACTATCTCCATAATTGTCAAACCCACCTTCCTTGCCACCATCAACCACCAGTGCAACCCCTACTACTACCATTGCCTTCAACTCACTACCACTCTTTTCACCACTATTGTTGTGGGGTTGGCCACCACTACCATGTATAAACAATTGCCTTTATCCACCATTTGCCATTGCCCACTGTCAATTGCCATCACCCACATCACTATCACCACTACCTCCACCTTGGCACATATTGTTGTTTTCACTATGACTATAATTATTGCTCCAACCACCACTACTACTTTCAATGTTGCTACCATAAATACTCCTACCATTAATGTTGTTACTGTAATGACTCACAACCGCCACGACACAACACTACTTCTCTGATCATTTAAGAAAAGGATCATTTAGATAAAAGCCCTAAATTTTAGTCTTTTGAAAATAATGCAATTCTTTTTTCACTTTTACAACTTCAAAGGAAAACCCAATAATCATCATACCACTGAGAACTAACATCACGCGCAAGCATATGTGTGTGTACGTATAAACACCAAAATAAGATCATCCATCTCAGCCAATGCCACCATACAACCTTTACAGATCACAAGAATAAATGAACACATGGGATAACACCAAAGACCAAGATATACATCAAGAGGGGAGAGGGGTACAAAACACACTCCCTAAGGCTGGTCAAGCTATACATCATAACAAAAGATAAAATAGTTATCAAAAAACCATCATAAGCGTGAATGAGACTCATCACATCACACTACCTCCTGTTAGTAGCTTCCTCTTCTGCTCTGAGTCGCCAGTTCCACTGAGGCCTCATCGTCTACCTCCATGCCCAAAGACATGATCACCACAATCAAACAAAAGCAATGATGGTGACAACAACAACAACAACAAACAACAGCAAAGCAAAGGTAAACTTACTTAAAACAACATGTCATATCGGCAAAGGAATAACCAACATTGGTATCGTACTCGTCTAACAAATAGGAAACTTCCATATCAATCACCAAGAATTCATATCATCACTCGCATACATATATATGTATATGTATATATATATATATCATGCGATTTTCACCTCATACGGCTCCTCGTGAATGAAGCAATTCAATATATATAAATCAATAAAATAATATGCACTGATATTCATATGTTTAATGAAAAATGGAATAGCGAGATTTCTTGAGATTTCATCCAATTTATCGATCTTTTTGAAATTTTTATATCTTCGCCTGATTGATCAATTGTTCAAAAGATCTATCAAACTATGATGGAGTGAATGATTTGATCAATGAATATTCCATCTTTTCTTCAACTTGGAATTGATTTGATTCACATTTTTCATATATGGAATCTGATAAGTGAGATTTTGACTAATTGTTTACATAATCGTTTTCTGTCCGAAGAAATTATTCATAAAAACAATGAGTTAATATTGATATAGACACATTTGAGATCGATAAATGTTCAGGAGTTCTACAGGTAAATCCCATGATGTTAGACCACATGATGTAATGATTCCATTAATTACCATGCAAATGCATGAGTTACTCTTGAGAGATTTACAACAATTCGAGCGATCAGCTAGGTCTCATCCTAACATGGCATTAACAGAACCTCGTCAAGTGCCTCTCATCGTTCAAGGATTGCCAAACTCTGATTTACGAATAAGAATATGTGATATGCCAGGATAAGTGTATGTGGTGGTGGCTCATCGCGACTTAAGGTTTGTATTACCTTGCCCACCTGTAGAATCGCCGATCCATTTATCCTTGAAGGCCTATAACAGTGACCCCACGTTTCATCCAACACTAGGTTGGAGGCTCTGTTTGAGCTGTCTACTCCAATTAGCCAACCAATTTACGTGCCTACTCGTACCACGGTGTGAAGTCCATCATCAACGACCTTAGTCGCCAACATATGCATGCAATTCATATACAACACCATAACATCACCTTAATGTCAACAAGTTAACTAATTTTAACAACAACACCATGTGGGCTCAATTCAGCACCACACAAACAACCACTACCAACCCCATGCAGGCTCAATTCAGCACTAGGCCCTATCCAAGCAGCATGTATCCTATTAAGAATCTCAAAACAACATCATTTACAACAAGTGGAGGTCCTATCTAAGTGATCTTCCACTTCAATCACACATTCAACAACTTACAACAGGTTCACACTAAGGATCCCTCCTTCAAAGCAATTTAAACACAATTACATCTCAACTGAGACAACAAACTGCTTGACCCACTTGCTTAGCGATCCATATACTTGCTCAGCGAAAGCTTTCCCTACAAAGGGTCTACATTCCTCCATGAAGGTTCTCACTTGGTGACCATAAGTCCTGCTAAGCGAATACTCATTCCAGAGAGCATCCTTTTCTATCTCTAGAGACTTTCGCTCAACGATAATCGGGATCGCTCGACTAATTTGTTCTAGGGACTTTCACAAATTTCTTTTAATCATGATTTGCTCAGTGAGTTTCATACTTGCTCAATGACCAACCACTCCAAAGGGCAACAAAATTTTAAAACGTGCCTCTTGCTGAGCGAACACATTTCTCGCTCAGCAGAAGGCTTACCACAGAGAGCACCAACTCTTCAAGACACAAAATCGCTAAGCAAGTCTAGTTCTCACCCAGCGAACCATTCCTAGGCATTCTGGAATGCTCATAGCCTCATACTAGCTCAACGAGTCACCTACTCACTCAGTGAACGACTCTTAGCCTTTGTTTGGTAGAGAAGAGAGAAATAAATAGGAAGGAAATATATAAGAAATAAGTTCAGAGGTGAGAAATTGATAAAAAATAATTTGAAATTTTAAGTTGTTTGGTAGGAAAGAAATAGATGAGAAATATGAGAGAGATAGAGAGGTGAATGAAAGTAGGTGAGAAAAAGAGTGGAAATAAGTAATGTGATCCAGTAGAACCCACCAAAAAATTTAAAAATTTTTCACTTATTTCTACTCAACCAAACCACCTCAATTTTTAAAAATTCAAAAATTTCTTCTCCTCTCCTCTCCTCTCCACTCAACTAAACAAAGCATTAGGAAATTTTTCAAATTTTACATGAACACTTGCCTAGCGAGAAGAATACTCGCTTAGCAAATCACCCCATTTCTCCTCACTACAACGGGGCTATGAGTGTTTGCTCAATGACAACATGGTTTGCTCAGCAAAGTTCAACGCCGAGAGCTCCACTCTGCTCTCAAGGGCATTCTCGCTCAATGAAACCTCGTGTTGCTCAGTGAATACTAGTTAGCAGAACTAGAGACTCTCGTTGAAAATCCAAAAATCCAAACTTTACCCCTACCCACACTTTAAATTAGCTCCACAGAAGCCACACAATATCGCCCAACATTCAACAACAACATATCTAACAGGTTTCACAACCATTATAATATTTTAATAACAAATCATCACATTAACTCATTTTTCAACAAAAGCCAACATAACTTATTCAACTTTATTTTTCAGCAAAACCAAAGCAATATTCAAACATAATCACGTTCATACATCAAGAAATCAGTAGGTGTAAGCTTCCCTTATCTCTTAGAGCTTCCGAAAATCCAATTTGTGAAAGAGAAGAATGTGAAGATGTAAGCTCTAGAGCCAAACCTTCAGGGAGAGCAATTCTTCTCACCACAAAGGGATGAGATAAGTCTAAAAATCTTGCTTTAACTCTTAAAGGACTTGAGGGGTAGATTTGGAGAGTTTGAGAGAGATTGGGGGAAGGGGTCTTTAGGTAGGCTAGCAAAAATGAGAGGGAAGGGAGGGTCTTGGGTGTCTTAAGGCTTCTTAGGGCCTCAAAAGGTCTTTGGGCTCACTAAGGCCCAGGTTCATCTAATTACTCCCTAAGATCCAATATGGCCCACCATAACTGTTCACTTAACAACCCAGATAGATACCATCAACAAATACATTTGGCTCAAACAACATTTTCCTCAAGTTCCAAAAATTTAGACCTGAATTCCAATGCAACACAACATAAAATAACAATCACATAACCACAACTTATTTATTTCGTCTTAATTATCGAAATTAAATTTTAATTTCTACTTTCGGTTATTAAATCACTAAACCACACATTAGGAAAAACATAGGTGTTACAGTTGCTACCTTCATCGTCGTTGTTTTCACCACTATTACTACCATTGTTGTTATTGTTACTATCTGTTACTAATGCCTTCATGACAACCCCATTGTTTCTACCCTTACCATTCTACCACCATTACCACAATAATTGTTACCCCTATCGCCACTACTATTACTACTACCATTATTATCGTTGCTGCCATTGATCTATTACCACCAATGTTGTGCACCCTTACACTATTTTTACTACCATTGTTAACGCCTTTTGTAAGAGTAATTTTGTCATTTACATATAAATTATATTATTATCTATTATTATTTGGTATGCATCAAACATTGAATAAGATAAGAGTTTATTATGTTCTTATCCTAATTTCTTACTCCTGTCATACTTTCTTATACTATTCATCTTTATCTTATCCTAACAATCAAACTAACTCTTAATAAACAAAAGGTTAAACATATAATTTAGTCCCTACACTTGTCACAGATTCTCAATTTAGTCCCTATACAAAAAATTATTAAATTGGTCCTTACACGTGTCACGAATTTTCAATTTAGTCCTTCTTGTTTACAAATTCTTAATTTGGTTTCTGTATGTGCATCGTATTCTTAATTTGGTCCCTATAGTATAGCGACCAAATTAAGAATGTGTTGCACGTATAGGGACCAAATTAAGAATGCGCTGCTGGTATAGGGACCAAATTAAGAAAGCGCTATATGTATAAGGACTAAATTAAGAATGTGTAAATGACATCATGAAGACAAGGACTAAATTAAGAATCGCGACGTATATAGGGATCGATTGAAGAAGTTTTTATGTATAGGGACCAAATTGAGAAATTGCAATAAGTGTGGGGACTAAATTGTACATTTAACCTATAAAAAAAAAAAAACAAAAGGTTAACTTGTAAGTTTTTAAAAATGTGGAACCAAATTAGAAATTCATAATATTTAGATGAACTAAAAGATATTTAAGTAGCTAATAGCGAAAGAAATTAATCGACACAAAATAGTGAATCACAAAATAGCAAAAGTTATTTAAGTAGCTAAAAGATTTTTTTTTATTCGCCATTTTTATTTTTATTTTTGCTTAGAGGTGTACATATTAGTGTCTAACTGTTTGAATTATTAAAATATTTTATCTTTATATTAATTTGATATCATCTATTAAAATACAAAAAGTTAAAAAATTTCATGTCATTTATGCAGAAGCAAGGACAGTCTTATTGAAAATCGAAGGACAATGGTAATGAGCATCAGAAGGCACGTGTTTAATGAGTTCTATAGGTTTTAGGTAGATTAAATTTTAAATCAATAAAGTACGTATAGATGTAAAGTTTAATATACGCACTGTAGGTAGGTAGGTAGAATAAATTTTGATCTTAACTCCTTTTCACTCGTATTATAGTTTATGAGAATTTTAGTTATGCTGAATAGTTTGGCTGATGAAGTAATTCGGAGACAATTAAGATGTGTATTACATAATGTATATCACAGTAGTATCTTATAATACCGCGAGAGCTAGTGGAATTTAAGTGGAAGTTCAATCATGAGCTTTTTCTTACAGTAAAAATAAATTTTGGAAGGAAGGTTTGTTGATATATTCAGTTGGAATGACATCTATAAGTTTAACGAACGACTATGTAATAGTACTTAGATTTCATACCAATTCATTAGGATTTGAAAAATAATTTATTTTGGCAAACTAGATTGCTTTATTTTTTTGGTTTAAGGGTATAAGTATCTTACACGGAAAGTAATCGTATCCAAGCTGGGTAAGTTCACTATAAATGATAAAATTGTGAGAAGTGCTAGCAACACACTTTTCTTTACCCATTTTTATTATTAATTAAAATTTATTGAAAATTACAAAATCCTTAAAGGAAGTCATTAATAAATAATATGTAAGAGCCACAAAATTTTGTAATTTTCAAGAAATTTTAACCAATAAGAGAGGGTATGTTCAAAAGAGTGTGTCACAGAATGTATTTCTAATATTTCTCTAAATTTTTTCTATGAATATTTAATGCAACTGCATACTAAATGTTTAAACTTAAAATTATTGATTAGTATGGAACAATCCCATACCAATTGTTCACGCATTCATCATTCAACTAGATTACTTTATACTGTAAATTAAATTGAGTCAATTTTTATTGACAAATCATGAACACTTTTTAGAAATGATCGATGCAGCAAATCTAATGAGTAACGGAACCTTAACATTGTGTTTGGATGAGAAATTTTAAGATGGATAATTCTTTTTTTAGGAAATTTAAAATACTTTGTGGTAAAATATATTGTTTAGGTGGAGAATTTAGTAAGAAATTTAATTTCTAGTAATTTGTGAAGATATTTTAATTACCTAAAATTATAAAATTTCAAATTTAACCTTAAAAGTAATTAAGAATTTAAAAAATTTTATGCTCACTTACTATCTTTCTTTTCCTACCTCTATGTTTCATTTCTCCCCCTCTCTCTCCTTTCCCTCTCTCCTCTCTCTTTGTTCTCTTTTCTCTTTCTCCTCTCCCTTCTCTCTTCTCCGATTCTCCCTGTCCTTTCTCTCTTCTCTCCCTCTTTCTTCTCTAACTTATTTCTTCTCTCTCTCTCTCTCTCTCTCTCTTTTTATTAATATTGACATAAAAACTATTAATATTTATATTTTTGAATTATTAACTATTTAAAAATTAGCTCATGTTTATTTTTGGTAAAGTTTAATATTAAAATTTTAATTTTTAAATATATATTTAAAAATTAAATTTTGTATATAGTAAAAATTAAAATGTCACATCCAAATTAAGAATTTAAATTTTAAAAAATTTTAATTAATTTATCCAAACAAAATATTTAATAAATAAAAGAAATTTAAATCATAATAATTCAAGTTTCAAACATTTCAAATTTTTTGAAATTTTAAATTTTCTCATTCAAACACAACCTAGAGAATGTCTTGAAAGCGAAAAAACGGACACCTTGATATCTTCAGAAGCATAGGCATTCGGATCCATAAGCGATGCTGGCCTTTGGGTTTGACACAATAACTCTTGAAGAATATCTATCTAGAATCAGACCCTGTCATTGGTTTGTTTGGACGTATGCAATATTATATGTTATTTATGAAGTACAATTTTCATCATTTGTTGACATTTTATATTCAAGATGTGCATGTGGTTGCAAAGTAAAATTAATCAAGACAATTACAAATAAGACCAATAAGATACAGTCAAAACAATGATATTGGTTATAAGCAGCGGGAAATTTCTGGTTGTAAATCATTTGTTGCCTGTATACGTGCCATATATGCAAGAAAAGAAAATCATGAAAACAAACAAGTAGTGAAAAGGTCGTTCAGGAGCATAGTTTACTTACGGCCACTGAATAAGACAATGCCACTTTGCGTTGCGTGGCCATAATGGTTATGACCTCTTATATGATAGGTACACGTGGTACCTCGATGGACTTCAACTTCTCTTACAAAGTGATTTTGTAAAATGATGATTAAAATGAAGATTGAATTGAATTGAATTTCTCTAAAGTGAGAATTAAAATATAAATATAATAATAATTGTTAATTAAAAGTTACATGCGTTTTATTTTTCATAAAATATATTTTCTCTCTCAATAAAATTTGAGTGTGTATTTTACACATTCAATAAAGTGATGTATATTCAGTTTTTTTTTTGAGAGACCATGAATATTTTTTTAGAAGAGACAATTTTGTTTGAGCTAGGTAAGATTATTATGGGTAGCAAAATTTTCCTTCAAGTATTTAATATAACTACATACCAAAAACTTGAACTCAAAATCACTAATTAAGTTGGAATACCCCAAAACTAGTTGGTTCGCTCGCTCGGGGGTTAATTAATGCATATTCAGTTTGAGACAGTGGTTGATATTGACCAAATATTTTGAGTGTCAAAATCATTAAATAAATTTACTTAAAATTATTAATTGTGCCATATGGAAAAAAGGAAGAAAAAAAGTGGGAGGGGGTGCCCTGCTCCCATTAAGCTTTGCCACCAGGTTGAGATTGCTATATGGACTAGTGAGTATTAGGGGTGTTCATCGGTTTAGATCAATCCGACGAACTCGACAATCCGAACCGAACCAATTAAATTGGTTCGAATTTTTTAAATCAGACAAATCCGAACTGAATCGAACCAAACAGACTCGATATAGATTGGTTCGGGCATCGGGTTTGGAAATCCAAACCCGAACAAACCAGAACCGAACCGATTATTCAACTAATTTATTATTTTACTCGAATACCCTTCACTAAAATGGAACAGACCCCACGAACCCTAAACTACCTCATTTCCTTTCTCTTCCGCTTGGACCACCCTAGTCCCCAAGTGGCTAAGTCGTGCATTCGAAGTTCGAACAGACCCCGTCGGGCTCGCCTGTGCGCTCGCGCCTCTCGCCACCGCTGTCTGCAACATGGCCAGCTCCTCCTCTTCATCTCGACCACGCCTCGTTCGCACCGCCCCAGCCCCCAAGTGGCCAAGTTGTGCCTCTGGTTTGAAGTTCGAACAGACCCCATCGAGCTCGTTCGTCGCGCTCACGCCTTGCACCACCGCCGTCTGCAACGCGGCCAACTTCTCCTCTTCGTCTTGACCACGTCTCGCGCTCGCCACCACCAAGTCGAGGTCACCACCTCGCTGCCACCGCCAGGTCGTGGTCGTCTTGCTGCCTTGTGTCGCCAGCACCTGCAGTTCGTGAACAGTGCTTGCGTGTTGTCTCTGACCAAGGCAGCAAGGAGGCTACTGTGACTCTGTGAGCCAGCCCATGCCTCGTGAGTTCCTCTGTTATTCCGTTTTTGGAATTGTTTTCATTATTGTTGTTTATTTATTTTTGCTGTCTGTGGAAACTAGAAATTTGATTGTAGGCTTTGCAGCTTAACTAATTTAATTTGTTGTTGCAATCGATTTTTTTTTTGAACTGTGTGTGTAATTGTATCTATGTCTTTGTGAGTGAAATACCAGTTTCTATGAAGTGTGAATCTGTTTGTGTAATTTGATGTAAGAATCTGCTATTAATGTGAATCTAACAGTAGCTAATTGTTTCTTAATTTTTTTTTAGGCTGTTAACCAAATGGCAAGTGAGACAGCTTCTAATAGACCTAACCAACAAGGTGAAATTGCCCCTCCAACACAGCTAGAAGAGACACAAGGAGTTCAAGAAGCTCCAACACAACAAGTTCAAGGAACTCAACCATCACAAAGACAGGACAGTCAGCCACAACAAGGACAACAAGGTCTGTCAAATGTGGGAGAGAAAATCAAAAGGAAACCAACTAGGCCCCCTTCTGATGCTTGGCAACATTTTACTAAAAAAGATGAAAGAGCTTATTGCAATTATTGTCAACACTCATATGCATGCAATTCTTCTAGTCATGGAACTAGTAACATGCTAAAGCATCTAATTAGGTGCCCGAAAAGTCCGTATAGGGAAGTTGATAAGAAACAAAAAACACTAGCACTTGGAAAGGGGAGTGAGGGTGATAATACTGTTAGCTTTAAACTTGTTGAATTTAACCAGGAACAAACTCGATTGGCACTTGCTAAAATGATTATTGTGGATGAGTTGCCTTTTAAATTTGTTGAAAACCAAGGGTTTAAGGACTTCATGGCCGAAGCTCAAGCTAGATTTAAAATTCCCTCACGTATCACTGTTGCTCGAGATTGCACGCAAGTGTTTAATGTTGAGAAAGAGAAACTGAAAACCATATTGTCTGTTAATAATCAAATGGTTTCACTCACTACGGATACTTGGACATCAATTCAAAATATGAATTACATGTGTGTGACTGCTCATTATATTGATGATGGATGGAAATTGAACAAGAAAATATTGCAATTTGGTTTAATTACTGATCACAAAGGTGAAACCATAGGGAAAAGTCTAGAGAAATGCTTGAAGGAATGGGGAATCACAAAAGTTTGTTATGTGACTGTTGATAATGCTAGTGCTAACAACTTAGCCATTTCATATTTAGTAAGAAGCATGAGTGATTGGAATGGTAATACTTTGTTAGTTGGAGGTTATATGCATATGAGATGTGCTGCTCACATCTTGAACTTGATTGTAATTGATGGATTGAAAGAAATTGACCCCTCTATTAGTAGAATAAAGGCTGCATGTAAGTTTGTTAGATCTTCTCCATCTAGATTAGCTACCTTTAAGAGGTGTGCACAAGAGGCAAGTATAAGTAGTGAAGCTTTTGTTTCTCTTGATGTATCCACTAGGTGGAACTCCACATATTTAATGCTAGAAGTAGCTAAAAAATTTGAGAAAGCATTTAAACGACTTGAGTATGATGATTCTCAATACTTGATAGCTCTTGCCAATGAAGGGGGGTGTCCTAGTAATGATGATTGGACTCGGGCACATTTGTTTGTTAAGATACTGAAGGTGTTTTATGATGCAACCCTTGTTTTTTCTGGTTCATTGCATGTGACATCTAACATGTTTTTCAACAAGTTGTGTGACATTCAAAAATCATTGAACAAATGGAGACAAAGTAATGATGTGATCTTACAAAGGATGACCACAAATATGCAAATCAAGTTTTCTAAATATTGGGAAGGTGGTGAGATAAATTGTTTGTTGTTTGTGGCTGTGTTTCTTGATCCATGGTATAAGCTTGATTATATTGAATTTTCCTTTAATCAGATGTATGGTCATGAGAGGAGCCAAGAGATGGTGAAAAAGTTAAAAGACATCATCAATAGGTTGTTTGAGTATTATGCTACATTATATCCCTATCGTCTTGATGGTAGTGATTCTAGTAGCATAGCATCAGAATCAAATTTGGCTTTTCAATTTAATGCCTCCAATGATGATGGTGATGATGAAAAAGATTGGGCAAATGAGTTCAGGTCAAAGATAAGGAAGAAACAAGGTGAAGTGAAGAGAAATGAGTTAGAAAGGTATTCGGAAGATGATATGGAAGACTTAGATCCTAATGATGAATTTGATATTTTGAAGTCGTGGAAAGGGAAGACGGTGAAATTTTATGTTCTTTCTCGCATGGCTAGAGATATATTAGCCATCCCAGTGTCTACTGTATCATCTGAGAGTGCCTTTAGTACGGGAGGTCGAGTCCTTGACCCATTTCGGAGTTCCTTAAATGCTACTACTGTTGAATCTTTGATTTGTACTCAAAATTGGTTAAGGACTACTCCCAAGGATATTGAGCTACGAGATGAGATAAATCAAATCCAAATGATTGAATCTGGTATAAAACTTTAATTGTTGTATTTAAGTTTATTAATTGGACGTTTTATGCTAGCATGCTTATACCTTTGTGTTTAAATTTGTATTTTATAGAGTTGTATGCTCAAGGGGAAAGTGATGGTGGAGCTGAAGCTGCTAGTGTTAGTGTTGGAACTAGACTCAACACACCAAGTACTTCTTGAGGCATAAGGTTATGATTTTATCTTTAATTTATGAATTTAGGTTTTAGTCTAAATTCTAAAGAACTTGTGAAATTTAGTTTCACTTAATGTCTTATTGCATTGCAGGTTGGCCACAAAATCAATTGCTCAAGGTCTAGAGAAGATTGAAGCATGCATTGGCTAGAGTGTTTTTTTGTTCTATTATTTGGTCTTATGCATTGCATTGTTGGGACTTGTTCTACTTGATTTATGTTGGACTATGGACAATGGACTAGTGTTTGGATTATTTTAGATTAACATGTACTTGATTAATGTTGCACAATGTATGTAAATTTTTATTAGTTGTGGATAGAGTTTTATGGCATGAGTATCTTTTTTTTTTGGAATTTTTACTACTACTTACTTGGTGCATACAATTTACAGTCACATATGTTGTTTAATCTCATTTAATGATAGGATAATCTATCAATTTTTGAACAAAACCATGAAATTTTTTTTTAATTAAAAAAAAGAATTTTGCATTTTTTTCTAGGTTGGACCCGATAGAACCGAACCAAACCAATCCGTTCTTGATTGGGTTGGTTTGGTTCGGATTGTTAGAAAAAATTTGACAAATCCGAACCAATCCGAACCAATTAAAAATGATTGGTTCGGATTTTTTTCTCCCCCAAATCCGAACCAAACCGATCCGTGAACACCCCTAGTGAGTATAATTGAATTGTGTAACGTATTAAGTAATAAGATATTCTATTTTTATTATTTTTAAATTACTTGTAATCTAATATCTAATTACTTCTAATTTAATTCCTGATTTCTTGTGATTGTTTATGGGATTTTTGTCATTAAAATTCATGATATAGGAATTTTTTATACAAAAATATATTTTATTATTATACACATTCAAAGAATTTAAAATGAAATATTTGAGTCATATTAATAAATAAATATAATTATTTATATACGTACATATTAAGTTTTTAATCTTTAAATAGTAAATTATATATGTAATTGATTATCAAAAAATTATATATGTAATTGTTTCAAAATGAATCACCCATGCATTATACGGCTATTAATTAATAGAAAATTAATTGTTGAATTTTTAATTTTATATTTTATTATA